>VZRQ01007956.1:14804-33590 GCA_013397975.1 Machaerirhynchus nigripectus | reverse complement strand
GGGTGCCCTGGGGGCCGGAGGTGTTTGCAGTAGGGGAGGCGGGGGGAGTTTTGTGTCTGTGTGTAACGGGACCGGGGGAGCTGCCGGGCTGCACCAGGTCTGAAGGAAGAATGTTTAGAAGCTCTAGGGGCTGCAGGCTCCCTGGAGGGTAGTCTGGGGGTTCACACGGGCTTTATGGGGAATGCATGGGGTTTGCACGCAGGCTGTAAGGGGGTCTGGGTGGGACCTGTCTCTGAGGTGTACGAGAAAACGTAATGGTAGGGCAGGGTAGCAGGTAAACCAGAGGAACAGGGCCTTGGAAGTGGGAAGAGGATGAAGGGGCTTAATGCCTGGTGGCACTTTTCCGCCAGGCATAGAAAGCTGTGACATGCATGCAGGAGCCTTTCTCAATTAGAAGGAGATCTGACTTCGAAATACCACAGGACTAGCACTGTGATAAAGGTGGAAGTATCCACTCAGAGCAAAAGCACAGGGACATTGTGGTCCCAGGCTGGTGATCAGCTCTTGCAGAAACAGTTGCAGCCAAGAGGTAAATGCCATGAAGAGCACCCATTGGAAATGGGAAAACCACCCATTGGAAAGAGCACTCTGGAAAAGGCTCCTACACATGCAGCATATGGCCCAACAATTGAAACACGTTGGTTGTTTCAGTTTGGGTCAGTTTTATTTATTACTCTGCTGTAATTGAGGAACTGAGAGCGTAAATGAGCTGAAGCTGGAGGTGAATGAAGCAGCTGAAAAGCCAGGCTCAGAGAGTAGCAAATTGCCCTATCACTACCAGCATGAGCACACAGACCTCATGGCAGGGCGCCTATCAGCAGGAGTCTCCCAGCAAGGGAGCCCACTAGCATGTACGGCCAGTTGAAGAGTGCAGCAGGTGTGGGCCTTTCATACCAAGCATGGCCAGCCCAGCTTTTGAAAAGATTTTTAATCCCAGTTTTCCAAGAATGAAAACGGCACTTCCAAGGAGGGGAGTATGCCTGTCCTGTATCCCTGTTATGCTGCAAGAGCTGTTAGGAGGAGAGTTGAGGAGGCAGGGTGTGTTTCAGTGTGTCCACATCACTGGGCTCCTCAAGGTCGGCCTTGATCCTTAGCTGAATGGACTCCTCTGAGCTAAAGGTCCTTTGTCATTCATTCATATTACATCCAATTAATGTGACTTTGAAGCTCGTAAGAGGTCAATATTGTGTTCTTTACCTACCCAGAAAACATAGCAGAGATATTGAGGCTTCAGTCTTGCTTTTAAGGTATTGTTGCTTTCCAGTGTTTTGTTTTGTTTTTTTCCTAATTGTATGGACCCTTAGGGATTGAGACACTTGTAAATAAATTTACTATTCATAGTACATTTAAAAGAGAAATATTTGTAAGCTGTGTCTCTCTTTAAAAATCATATTAAAAGGAATGACAACTGAAGGGGTCTTTTCCACATGAAAGCACAGAATTTACTTTTTTGTTTACTGTCTCTTTACTGGTGCCTGCATTTTCTATGCGATTCTCATTTAATTGGAAGTCATCACTAAAAAGTTCAAGTATTATCCCCAAACTGACATGATAGCCATGGTAATGATACTGGAAGACTCACACTGGAAATGAGTAATACAGACAACAAAAAAGAAGGCATATACTGTAAAAGTGCTCATTGTAATTCAACTCTACGAAATAAATGAGGAGTTTGCTTTAAATGAACCCTGGCAACATCAGAAACCAAATCTAACCACCGTTAAAAATATCTATTTGCCTTCTTGAATTATGTCTATGTATGGGAAGTAAATTGCCTCCATTTTTCAACTGAAAAGATGTGATGGATCCTATCAATGTACCACCTTGAGAAACACATGGTCTAAAACACATGATAAAGGTAGCCTTTACATGCAGGATAAGAGTTTTTGTTGTCATGGGTGAAGCCTGCTGAGAAGTCCTGAGCGTGCATTAAGGAGGACAATCAAGACCTCATATTTACAAAGTTAGCATTAGAAACTAAAGATAATTCTTATTTTTTGATGTGCTGGAATAGCAAGCAACGTTTACATAAAATAAGCCAGATAAGACTAGTAAGTGTATTAAAAGTAAGTGCATCCACACTTTTCTTAGTGGGTAACATTAATGCATACACCGTTGCATATTCATACCCATCAGTATGAATCTGTACTCATTCCTCACATAAAGCACACATCCCACTTGCGAAAAGGCTATGCCTTAGTCCTTCAGAAAACTACTACTTTGTATTTTCTCTGTTGCAAATTTTATTCCCTCTATCAAAAAGCATGTATCTAATGGAGCTGGTGGATTCCAAAATTCAGTGGATGTATCTGAAACCACAGTGATATCTGTGAACTTGTTCTGCCACCCATCCAAGACCTCGGGGTAAAAATTGATATTTGTCACTTCAATCCCAATTAAATTTTCTTAGTTCAGTAAAATCTTTCAGTTACTGCTTAAGGAAAGGTATGGTTACCTGCTATGTGAGGGTACAGTGAACCTTTGAATTAAGTCTTCAGTTTACAAACTGTCAAACAGAAGCATTTTTCAAAAATTTTTTTTAAGAAAAAATGTGCCCTTTTTTTCTTTTTCTCTTTCCCAAGGCCTGTTGGAATAACACAGTGTCCATCAGTCCTTGCGAAGTCTCTTCCTAGCCTGATTCTTGTATTATGCCACTGGGTTTGTTGTCCTAGAGTGTTACTCCCAGGTATGCAGGAAAACACACATGCTCATATAAATCCTTATCTCCTTTGTCCCAGGGAAAGCCCATCTTTATAAGTGAGCCCTGACAGGAGATGGTCAGTGACTAAAGATTCCGAAAGGAGCTCATGTAATGGGGAGAAAGAAATTGAATGAAGATTACATTATTTATTTTGTTTACTAGTATTTTTGGAGGCCTTTTTGAGGAAGGGAATTACTCTCTTGGCATTGAAGCATAATTTTTGGAAACTCAGGTTATTTTTTTAAGGGTCCAGAGGAAAACAGTTGTAGCAGAAGGAATAGAGAACAAGGAATGTGACAAACTGAAGATGCAGCTGGTTTTAGTTTTTCTTATCCCCTTTATTCTGTGTACTGGTCACAGCAGAACTGAGTTTTTAGGAAAAAACCCTAGGTAGCTGGATCATAAGACAAATTAATTTTGTTGCATTTCTGTAGCAAAACTGAAAGAATATTTGATCCAAACACCTTTGAAATTGGGGCAGTCAGTTTAATGGGCGCACAAGATCCCTTTGAAAATAAAGAGAATCTCAAGAATACCTAGAATACAATGACACTTGGTTAGAGAAGACAAATAGAATTAGGAGGTCTTGTCTCTTGATGCTTTGGACATACTGATTTGAACAAACACAAGTTTGAACATTCACTTCTCAGATGCAAACACATACGCAGAAGCTTTTTCAAGATTTTTTTTTTTTTTAGTGCCAACAGATAAAAAAAATCTTGCTAACTAACAATTTCGGTCTAATTTTATTTTACCTCAGATTTTCCATTTCATATCTATTCTGTTTTCATAGTTGCTGTGTAAATGAGAACAGTATTTTTGGTAGTTACGGTGATATGGCAAAAAAAAAAAAAAAGACAGTCACTGAATTCCATCTTGAATAACATAATGTATAACAGAAATCTTTTACTGACACCTGTATGTTAAAATATCATTAAATTGGGTTTTCTGGTTTAGCTGCAACAGCAAGTCTTGCATCTCTCCCATCTTAGCTTAGACTGACTCCCTGGCAAGGAGGAGCTCTGCAAGGGAGCTGTTTCCCATCATCCATGGTCCATTATCTCAGGGCTGATACCTCTTTCTGTTTAGTAGAAAAAATAGGGTATTATGGGCGTAAGTTCTGGGGTCTGATCCTTTTTCTTCATCTTTCCAATCACAGGTCACAGGCTGCATTTATCTGCTCCTCACAGGAGATCAAGGACGGCTGTCTGATACCATCATTACATAGCAGGGCCACAGAGCTTTTTTTCTCTGTAATTTGATTTTCCATTTCTATATCCAGATTTCACAAATATTACTTTTGTAGCGGGTTTTACTTGCTACACAGGAGATGGGGCAATGTATTTCTTCTCCGCACTGCAAGAAATCTATGAACACTATGAAGAGCATATCTAGATACCCTTATAACAAATCAGTTCCTCCCCTTGCAGCTCCAGCAACTCACCCTGCACTTTGAATTTAAGAGATGTATAAAGGCTGCTCCATTCCCACTCTTAAATGTAAGTGGTCAGGTGGAGAGAAATCTGTCTGTGGAACAAATAGGAAAAAAATACATGCGTTCTACTTACCTCCCCAAAGAAACTGAGTTTGATGCCCCAGCATTCTTATACAGACAAAGCTGGTGCTGGTAAACAGGATTCATGTAGTTAAATTGTAGTCTAGTTTTATATGGTACAAACACACATGCAGAACCTCTGCAGAAGAATGCAGTCACTATAACAGTATGTGATGAAACCATGTACCTTTAGGGTCAGAAAATAAAATTACTAGATGGAAATCAATTGCAAGGGAGTTCTACATTCCTACAATGCACCTGAAGGAGCTGGAACTGAGACTGATGAATAAGTTTTCCAACTCGCATAAAAAATTAATCAGTGAAAACACAAAGTATCGGTGGAGTTTAACTAGGATATTCCTATATCAATACTTAACTGACACTTTTTCTGGGTATTTCATACACTGGGGTTCAGGTCACAAAGTGGGAATATCATGTACATCAACAAATAGGTGAGGAGAACAGAGGGACCACATTTGCTTGGGAAACTCTGTCTTCATGGCTGAACTGCATTTGAAGCCAAATTGAGTTTGATGTGGACCAAAGTATACTAAATCAAACATGACTGATTTCCATTGAGAGACTATAAGGGATTTCAGGCTACCATGACATCCATTCTCTACTATCCACTGACGAATGATACTGTTAGAAATAGCATTTTAGGTAGGATGCTAATTGAGGGCAAAGTAAGAAAAAAAGAAGGAAATTTCCCACAGTCCACTTAGAAACCTTAGAAGAAAACACTGTGATAAAGTGGAACTACTGTTTGTCCTACAGTAAGATCTTCTGATATTAATAATGATTTCTTTTGTAGGCCCCAGCAATTTTAGATTGAACAGCAGATAAGTACAATGTTGAAACTCACTTTTCTTGTTTGGGAGAGTAAGCATTTTATTAATCACTTCAGTGGTATGCACATACCACTGCAATTTTTCTCCTGCTCTTGTTTCTCTGCCTGCTCACCTCAACAGTGATTTTTAGTGTTAAATTTTACTTCATACCCTGTAATAAATACTGACGTGTATAGTTAGCTTTCTTCATTATAGTACCCTTGGACTTCTACCAAAGAAACTAATTTAGTTCAGAAAATACTGGTGGAAAACATACTAAAAAGTAGGTCCTTGATCAATCAGATATTGAACAATTCACCCCAAACATGGCTATCTCCAGCAGTCAGTGTGCCAAGGGTGAAGTGCA
Source organism: Machaerirhynchus nigripectus (assembly GCA_013397975.1). Classification (NCBI taxonomy): domain Eukaryota; kingdom Metazoa; phylum Chordata; class Aves; order Passeriformes; family Dicruridae; genus Machaerirhynchus; species Machaerirhynchus nigripectus. The sequence continues at coordinate 28,137 of VZRQ01007956.1, read as the reverse complement.
ATTAAAAAAGGGTTCTGGGGGAGGCACATGGATGAAGCTATGGTGTTGCATGTATAGCATTGCCACGGGAAGCCCATTACCTGGAAACAGGGAACAGCTGTCTCCATGAAGCCCAAGTAAAAGGTGTCTTGACTTTGTACTCTCTCCTATGTCCTTAAAAAAATCACCCACACTCCCTTCTTTTCATTGTTTTAGTGTATTTCCATTATGGGAAGATCTGCAATTTAAAAAGAACATGAATAATTTGATGCTACTCTCTTTTGTTCAATTTTATATGGAATTCATTCCTTTAGAAATCTAACTTTTGCCTAGGATCCTATATTTCACTGTTAGAATTTATTTCTTATGTTTTCTGCTTCTGCACCATTGAATGCACTCCCTAAAACAGTATTTCTCTACTTGGAGTTAGAAAGGACTCCTGTGGCCTCTACTGAAGTTAAATCAAAGTGCAGATATATGGCTGGTCACACAGTATTCTCGAAAGTTTGTGTTTAGACACATGTAAGAAATAAGAAAGTTGTCTATATGCTAGCCAAGTAACAAAATATTGACTTACCTGACTTTATTTTCACAACAGTACTCATTCATATTCCCAGCCGAGTTCATTTAAGTGTATCGACATATCTTCATATTTAATTAGCTCTGTAAGAACTACCGGGAAATAGTAGATTGGAAACTCATCTCCTGAGTCTTGCCTTGAACTTATGTAAAGCAATGCTAACCACCTCTCTCTTTTTATCCATTTGTAAAATGGATATGAAAATAGCCATGATGATCTATATAATACTACGGTCTTTACTTAATACCATTGGAGTTTGTTATTCTAAGCTGCAAGAGTCTACATTGCACAAAAAAAACCCTTAAACCACTGCTAGTTCCCTATTACACTACTCTGCTCTAGTTTAAAGAACCCTGAACAGAAAAGAGTAAAACCAAGTCACAGGTTCCACTCTTCTGGGGATATGATGGGTCTCAGAAATGATCAAAAATCCCCAAATGAACCTAAATTTACTAATAAGCTGCATTTTTACTTATTATTTCTTATACTACTCAAAATTGTACTCTAGGGTATGCCTATGCACTTCACTTATTTCGATGAGCCTGACAATTCATATCCATAAGCATCAGTGATTTAGGTACATTTCTCTCTATTTCCTTCACATTGCTAAAAACACATTCTGATCCTCCTAAAAAATATTACTTTTTTGTATTCTTTATTAATTTTGTAAGGATGCTTAAAGATCTCTTTTAAAATCTCTTAATTCAAAGTAACTTACTTCCGTGCTCTGTAACTGAAGGGGTTTGCAGTTTCACAAAAATCTCTGGCATTCATGGATTTAAATTGAGTTGACTTGAAAAAATCATACTGTGAGTAAAATTCTACAATATAAGGATTAGACAAGCAAATCCAGTGAGCGTTAGCTGTAGGAGAAAAATCTTCCAAGGTTTCCAGAGAAGTGCTGTAATACTTAATAAGATCTCCTTCCTTTCCTTTTCCAGCTTCCTGATTACACCTGTAATGAAGACTGAGTCCTGACTTTCAGAAATACTTATAAATTATTTCTTGTGCAGCTGAATTCAGACTGCTTCTTGTTGCTGGGTTAGATTCAAAGTGTCATATGTGCTACTATGGTTCTTTTTTTTCTGACAACTCTGACAACATAAAATGTTGTCATGCATAAAATGTCCCCATGCATAGCATGGGGATACATAAAGTGTGGAAAAAACTGAGCACAGAGAAACAGGAGAATTAAATACAAACAATCTTTATAAAACACTGTGTCATTGCTTTCTTTCTTGTTGCCATCCAAGAGCTTTGGCATCTTTTGCAAGAGATACCGTATCTCTAGAGAGAATTTATGCACACACACATATGCACATACATAAACTCAAGAATCCAATCAAAAGTAATCATATCAATGTCTAATGAAAGCCTATACCCATTAAAATATAACAATACTGCATGCTAGTAATGACTGTCAATACTTACTCACATTTTTGTTGCATTGCCCTTTTTTTTTTTCCTGGAATTTTCACAGCACCACATGTTACTGTTACAGGTAAACATTTCAAAGACTTGAATTGGTTTGATTTCAATATAAAAAAGATAAAAACCTTATAGTTAAACAAGTTTTAAGTGTTTAGCTGGACTGCAGACATGGGTTTCAGTATTCCACAAGGCAGAGACACTATGAAAGAAGGAATATACAAAAAGAAATGCTGTCTGGCTAGAAAGCATGACTAGACAGAAGGGCTTTCCTCAAGCTAATGATTTTTCAGAGCATATGCCTTTGTGTATTGGCACAAATTAAAACCTAATCTTTAAAGTAGATGCTAATTAACTTTCATTGCTGCACCATTCATACATTCACAGGTGCTTCTTGGCTTTGATGTTATAATGTCTGGGAGAGGGAAAAATGCACACTGCCTCATTAGTCAGCTTCTCTCCTGTGCCAGGTATATTTACACTGTTTGGTATGCATCATTCCATGGAATATATTTGCCCAGCTAGGAGTGTCCTACTGGCCCTGATATATTGTGAAAGAGAGAGTAAGAAAAGGGCACCCAAACATGAGAATGAGGCACTGGATCTTATCTGCTGAGAGCTTGACATCACATTTTTCTACTCAGATCTTTCTGGGCTCCTTAAAACCTGTACTTTGAAAGACCACAAGCACCTCAGGTCTTAATAGATAGAATTTTACTCTCCTTTCTGCACTGGGTGATGTTTTTGGATATTGGCCAACTACTAACATTCCATGGTGAATCTTTTTTAAATTTCAGGCTAAACTAATAAATTAGTAATATAAATAGCAGGGGAAAAAACCCAGCCACCTCTGTCTTTACTTGCCTGTTACAATCACAAGTCCTATGATCATTTCTGTTACATGGCATAATAGGATCATTAGGTGATCTTTTTAGGGTTTTATGATTATTCAGCTCAAGACAGAGCAGCTATTATTACATAGTTCCACTCTCAGAATAATCTGTTTCTTACTGTACTTCTTCACTGTTTTGGGAAATCTGTTTCTTACTGTACTTCTTCACTGTTTTGGGACAAAGGGTGCTGAGAGCTGTTATTTAAGTAACAGTCATAAAGTCAGTGGATAGATACAAGCATGGCTGACTCCTGAGTCACCTTTTCTTCTTATAAAGTTTCTATATTCAAGTATCCTTTTTCAATATTCTGCATTTCACTATGCATACAGGGCTTTTTACATACTCTAAAGCAAATTTTTAAATCCTCTGTGGTATTTATTATCTACAAAATATAGAGTCCTACCATGGTTATGGCTAGAGGGGACATTTAAAGATAATGATGACCCACAACAGGAGCATGCTTCACTAGGTCAGGGTGTGAAACCTGACTTTGGACACTTCCAGTGATGGGGTATCCACAACTTACCTGAGCAACCCGTTCCAGTGTCTCACCACCCTCATTGTAAAAGATTTCATTCTCATGTCCAAGAAAATCTACCCTCTTTCAGTTTAAAACCATTGCCTCCTCTCCCCATCAAAGGGAAGCTGACTGTGATAAGGTTTCTCCTCAGTCTCCTCCAGGCTGAACAGATCAAGTGACTTCAGCTGCTCCTCATACAGCTTCCCTTCTAAACCCTTCACCATCTTCGTGGCCCTCCTTTGGACACTCTCCAATAGCTTTATAGCTCTCTTTTATTGTGGCACCCAAACCTGCCCCCAGCACTCGAGCTGAGGCCGCCCCAGTGCAGAGCAGAGCGGGACAATCCCCTCCCTTGCCCGGCTGGCAATGCTGTGCCTGATGTCCCCCAGGACAGGGTTGGCCCTCCTGGCTGCCAGGGCACTGCTGGCTCACTTTCAACTTGTCATCAACCAAGACCACCCCAGGTTCCTTTCTGTGGCACTGCTTTTCAGCATCTCATTCTCCAGTCTGTGTGCACATCCAGGGTTGCCCCATCCCAGGTGCAGAAGCTCTAATGCCATGGAAGAACACCGGATGCACAGTCACTCCAAGCACTGGCAGCAGAACCCTACCTCAGCCAAAGCTGGCACTCCATAAGTTCATGAATCAAGGTCTGAATCAAAGCCTTTGAGGTGGTAATCCAGCTGTGAGCCTGCATGTTCTCCTTTAGTACAAACTTTACAAATACTAATGTAGCATGTAGACAGAAGCATGACCTGGGCTTTTTTCCTAAAACTTGTTTCAGTGGTTTGGAAACCATGTTCCTAAAACAGTGTCAGGGGAAAAGAATCACTATGTCTTCTTTCACCACTTGAACTCCAACGCTGTAGATAAACACTTGAACACTTGTAATCCAAAAAAATAAACCTGTTATTTAATATAATCATATTGCTGTTAAATGAGTGTTAGCATCTGAGAAAACTTTTCCCTAAGTGCAATCTGAGGTTCAATCCAAGTGTTGAAACTGGTTTTTCAAAGGTACTATCAGCTTTTTTCTAATTTGAAAAATTTTATTTCACCACTCTTCAATATTAAAAAACCATTAAAAGCTTTCACCAAAAATCATGGAAACAATGTCACAGACATCTGTGAAATTGCAAACCTGCTTAAGGTAGGAGAAAATCAGAAGTCCAAGACTGCAAGTTTTATTCTAACTTAGAGTTCAGTGTCCGTCTTTAAAAAACAAGATGAGCTGGAGTTCTAATTTTTTCTTTTTCCTGGCTCAGAGAGGTTAAATCAAAACACAATGTTTACTAATGTTTTGCTCTTGAAGTTACACTGAATCTAGCTGTGAAGGATACATGACATTTTTATTTGCCACAGTGCGAACAGGTAAGAGATGTAAATAAATACGATTGATAGACAAAGACACTTCAGCCTGCATTCAGTGTTAGAGTGATAATACCACAAACCAGCATCGCCATTGTCTCAGAAGTGGGTTTGCAGCGACCTCTGTAGGACAGACCTGAGACAAGGTCTGTTCATGCTCCAGGACTCACTTTCTGGGAAGCCATAATTATATTGAACACTGCTGCAGCTTCAACACAATCCCAGTGCAGATTTTCTGCCTACTCTTACTAAGATAAGAAACTGTGGGTCTTCAGCCACTGGTGCCCAGAATGCCTGACAGTTCTGCTGTGGTAGTGACCTCCCCACTGATCCCTTTAGTTTTTAGACATGTTAGTACCATTTGTGAATGTGAATATGGTAAAGTTCTGAAAAGTAATTTCTGTGAAACCACGTGTTTTGCTAGATTTCAAGGTTTCTGGTATACAGAGATCCCCCAATAACCAGAAGCTGGCTCACCTATCACAGGGAGAGACAACCACCAGCTACAGAATGTTCAATTCAGCATTAATGTTGGCATTATTTCTTGAGTAACTGTGCTGCAAGACAGGGACAGTTTGTGCAGCATTTTGATCTCTGGCCTCTTTTAACAGAGCAGCATTGTCTACCTGTTCCTTCAGGAAAAAGTCAATGGGGAAAAAGCAGAAGGTGAAAACACTGAGTTACGGCTTCACAGACTTCCAATCCCAGCCCAAGTTTCAGAGTCAAAGAGACGAAATCAATTCCAATACGTGTTGTTATGCAAAATCTCTTTGACTAGTTCAAGATTCATGCTCCTCACTTACCCAGGAAAACTGCAGTAAATTATTACTTTTCATGACTAACCTATACAGACCTTAGGACTAATCACCAGTGTACAGGAAAACCAGTAGATCAGGCCTAGCCAGCAAGAGTTTGTGAAATGCATGTCTTGCTTGACCAACCCAATCCCTTCTATGACCTGGTGACAACCTTAAAGGATGAGGAAAAGGCTGTGGATATTTCTACTTGAACTTTAGTAAAGCCTTCGACACTGTTTCCCACAATATTCTCCAGGAGAAACTCTCCACTCATGTCTTGGACAGATGCACTGTTCACAGGGTAAAAACCTGGCTGTATGGCCAGGCCCAGACAGTGATGGGGGATGGAATTACATCCAGCTGGTGGCCAGTCACCAGTGGTGTTCCCCAGGGCTCAGTACTGGGGCCAGTTTTGTTAAATGTCTTTATGGATGACCTGGATGAGGGGATTGAGTGTGCCCTCAGTCATTTTGCAGATAACACCAAGATGGGTGGAAGTGTTGACCTGGTGGAGGGCAGGAAGGCTCTGCAGAGGGATCTGGACAGGCTGGATCAGTGGGCCAAGGCCACTGGTGTGAGGTTCAACAAGGCCAAGAGACAGGTCCTGCCCTTGGGTCACAACAACCCCAGGCAGTGCCACAGGCTGGGGCAGAGTGGCTGCAAAGCTGCCCACGGGAAAAGGACCTGGGGGTGCTGGTGACAGCAGCTGAACATGAGCCAGGGTGTGCCCAGGTGGCCAAGAAGGCCAATGGCATCCTGGCCTGGACCAGCAACAGTGTGGCCAGCAGGACCAGGGCAGGGATTGCCCCCCTGTACTCGGCACTGGTGAGTTCAGTTATTCATGCAGTTTGGACACGGCGTGTTCAGTTCTGGGCGACTCACTCCAAGAAGGACACTGAAGTGCTGGAGCATGTCCAGAGAAGGTAACAGAGATGTGAAGGTTCCAGAGCACAAGTCCTGTGAGGAACAGCAAAGGGAGGTGGGGTTGTTTAGGCTGGAGAAAAAAGTCCCAGGGGAGACAGACTCACTTTGAATTACCTGAAAGGTTGTGGTGAAACGATGATCAGTCTCTTCTTCTAAGCAGTTAACAATAGGACAAGGGGAATGGTCTCAAGTTGTGCCAAGGAAGGTTCAGGTTGGGTATTAGGAAAAATTTCTTCACTGACAGAGTGGTTAAGCATTGGAACAGGCTGCCCAGTGAGTGGTGGAGTCACCATCCTTGGAAGCGTGCAGAAAACAAGTAGACGTGGCACTTCGTGGCTTAGTTGGCATGGTGGTATTTGATCAATGCTTGGGCTTGATGGTCTTGGATATCTTTTCCAACCTAAATTATTGTTACTCTGTTACCTGGGAAACAGTATTGAAGCAAAGAAACCCAGCCAAATGCTTGGCTATACTGGCAAAGGGAGAGACAGGAGATCCAGGGAAGTTATTCTTTCCCTGTTAATGATTCAGCCCTTGTGAGGTGGCTATGAATTGCTGGGTCCAGTTTTGGATCCCAAATAATATAGGGAAGAGATGGGTATATTGGGTTTGGTTCAGCAGAGCCCCCCAGCCTTCTGTCAACCTGGAAGAGGGGATAAGAGATTTGGGGAGATCTGTTGCTTCTTCAGCTTCATAGAATGATAGAATACTTTATGTTGGAAGGCACCTTTGCAGGTCATCTAGTCCAACTCCCCAGCAATAAGCAGAGAAACTTTCACCTAGATCAGATTGCTTAGAGCCCCATCCAACCTGACCTTGAATGTTTCCAGAGATGAGGCATTCACAAGGTCTCTGGGCAACCTGTTCCAGAGTTTTAACACCTCAATGTAAAAAATGTTTTCCTTACATCTAGTCTGAATCTACCCTTTTATTTTAAATGTGCTACCTTTTCCCCTATTGCTTCAAGCCCTCCAAAAAAAGTCTGTGTTAATCTTCCTTATAAGCCCCCTTAAGTATTGAAAGACTGCAAATAAGGTCACCTCAAAGCCTTCTTGTCTCCAGGCTGAGACCCAACCCTTAGTCTTTCCTCATAGGAGAGGTGCTCCAGCCACTATGTGGCTCCAGATCATTTGTGTGATCTCTGGACTCACTCCAATAAATTCTCATCCTTCCTGTGCTGGGGACCCCAGAGCTGGATGCAGCACTGCAGGCGGGGTCTCACCAGAGCAGAGCAGAGGGGCAGAATCCCCTCCCTGCCCTGCTGCCCACGCTGCTTTGGATGCAGCCCAGGACACGTTTGGCTTTCTGGGCTGTGAGTGCCCATAGCTGGGTCATGTCCAGCCTCTCACCCACCAGCACCCCCACGTCCTTCTGGGCAGGGCTGCTCTGATCGTTCATTCCCAGCCTGTGTTGGTACCAAGGATTGCCCCGACCCAGGTGCAGCATCTTGCATTTGGTCTTGAAACTTGTGACATTCTCATGGACCCACTTCTCAAGTTTGTCCAGGTCCCCCTGGATGGCATCCTGTTCTTCACATGTGTCAACTGCACCACTCAGCTTGGTGACATCTGCAAACTTGCTGAGGGTGCTTGATCCTTTTGTCTGTATCACAGATGAAGATACTAAACAGAATCAGTCCCAACATGGGCTCCTGAGGGACACCATTCATCACTGATTTCCAGCCAAATTGATCTGTTGACCACTACTCTCTGGAAACAGCCATGCAGCCTTGTCCACTGAACAGTCCACCCATCAAATCCCTTTCTCTCCAATTTGGAGAGAAGGCTGTTGTGGGGAACTGTTACAAAGGCTTTACAGAAGTCCAGATAAATGTCATCTTTATCCCTTCTTTCCCCAGTGATCTAGTCCCTCCATCGTAGAAGGCCACTTGTCTTGTCAGGCAAGACTTGCCCTTGGTGAAGCTGTGCTGGCTGTCTTGAATCACCTCCATGTGCCATAGCACCTTCCCTAAGTAGCTCTGTTCTATGCTTTTCTCAGGCACAGAGCGGAGGACTTCTTGGGTCCTCATTTCTATCCTTTTAAAGGATAGGTACCATGCTTCATTTTCCACTCACCTGTGGGATGTATTTCATCAGGTCCTTTAGACTTACGTGTGTCCAGGTTTCTCAAGTAGTCTCGAACCTGATCGTCTCTTAGCATAGGAGGATTTTACTCCCCATCCACTCCAGAGGTGTGGGAAGAGATTGCCAGTGAAGACTGGGGAAAAAGCTATTGAGCACCTCAGCCTTCTCCTCATCTGTTGTTACATTTGCCAGCTTTTTTCATGAGGGAGTTATACTTTCTCTGACCTTCAAATTCCTCATGGGAGGATACAGGGAAGGTAGAGCCAAATTCTATTCAGAAGTGCACATTGGTAGGTGTAAAGCAAGAGTCATAAACTGGAGCATGAGAAGCTCAGACTAGAAGTATTAAAATGTTATTTACCATGAGTGTGGTTAGACACTCTGGAACAGGGAGGTTTTAAAACGTGTCTCCCTGTTCAAGGCTGTGATTAACTTGCTGTCATTTTCCATGACGATGGACAGAGTGATCTCCAGAGGTGCTGAGGAGGTTCAGCCACTTTTGATTCTTTGAATTATCTTCTACACAAGATCGTGCCAAGAAACTCAGTACTGAATTTTTAAATTTTCTGCTGTTTAGCTCCAACTAACAAAGAGCAGTAACTATTCAGCTCTTAAGTCTAGACTCCCAGAACAAAAGTGTTCCACTGGCAAGTACCATGTGCCTCATGGTTTTAAACTGCAAAAACTTCAGACAGAAGTACAAATTCTGATGCTATAGATGACTAAGAGAAAAATGTTGTATATTTCTTCCAACTGAAATTACCATGAGCAAGCACTCAATTTCCATGAAGATAAAATCAAGATACAATGAACTGAGTAACTGGTATTGAACTGAGACAATCTATATCAAACTTGCCTTTACTTCAAACAAAATTTGTCTTGAAAGGTAAGTCATGTCAGTGTTGAAAAAAAACACAGTTCATAGCTGTATTTAAGTGCTTTTTATGTGGAAATCACATCAATTAGTGGCAATGCTGGTAGTGAAAGGATGGTCTCTTTTTACAAATGAAGAGCCTGACTGAGCCTGGATGTATTCACAGCCTCTCCCAGTAATCATAAGGTTAATAATGCCTTCTTTGCCTTGAGTGCTATCAATGAGCAGCACTTAAGCAGTCACCTGGAAGATCAGTGGGAACAGAAGAAGCTGTTTTTTGCACCAGCATTTATCTCACAAGTTCACAGCATCATGCTTCAAAAAATGGATTTCTGTTCCACAGAATATTGAGTCATCCTCTTGCCAAACCAGGAACAGGGAACACACCAGAAAGAAGCACTTCCTGCACAACACAGAAAACTAGTGCCTGAATATTGTTAGAGAAGACCATGTACCTGTTTTTGACTCAAACCCTGTCTCAGTACCTCCACAGACAATCAGCAGCACAGTACATCCAACAATCTGGATTTCATAGCCTACCACGTTCTCTTTTGTGCCCAGTTAGGCATTACTGACAAAACCCTAAGACTTACCCATACAACTCCAACTTCCTAATCAAAGCAGCAGCCTACAGTGTTGTTCACTGAACATAGTCTGTTTGCATGGCTTGTGCTGCTTGAATATAGTTGCTTCATGCCATTTTGTTACTCTCCAGCTCCTGTATAGGACAAGAGAGGTACAGGTCCCAGCCGAAGCACATTCCTGTCTACTCTCCCACTGGAAGCAGAAGGTGCTGCACCCAACTGCACCACTGCTGAACAGGCAATAAATTCTTCACGCAGCTGTAGTTCACCTACATGGAGACCTCCAGGCCAGTCATATAATAGAGCTTTTTATCTGAATAAAACACAGGCACATGCCTCCTCATAGTTTCTCACTAGTCAGGGCTTCACAGACAAGCGCTGACCAGTGGAGATGGGTGTCCCAGATTGTGTTTGAAAAAAGTGACTCAGGAACAGCCAAATTCTGGATGGCAAGGATGCCACAAGAGTGAAATAGAGGTAGGACAATGTGCTATGAAACAACATGCCCTCTATGGCACATAGTATGCCCTGTATGGCATGACTAGGTCAGGAAGACTTTAGGAGCTTCAAATGTGAACACCAATTTCAGCATAAAGTGTTCTCACTAGGCTGGAAGTATATTGGGAAAAAATCTGTGCAGAGAGAAAATGTTATTTGTGCAGGGCTATAACCTCAGTATCTGTAAACCCCATTAATATAATCATGCAAGAGGTGTAATTTAGAAATCTGGTCATTTTCACAAATATTCCTTTAGTTTGTTTCACCACTGATTTTTACAAGCTGATCCTCTTAGAACTGCCTCTTTTATTTTTCTGAAACCAAAATGTGTTCTTATCGATGAAGTTATGCAACAGATCAAGAGTTTCTTGAGAAAATAGTTTGGATCTCTGAGCATAATTTTTCCCATTAGTGCAACAATTGATCCACTAATATGTTATCCTACCAGAGCTGATACACAAAAATATGAAGGCACTGGATTTTCTTCCTTGGGCATTCAAGTAACTTGCAGGTAGGAGCACTTCACAAAGAGCTTAGAGTGATCATGGTATCTGAGACTGGGCAATGCTTTACTTATAGTTCCCTCTGTGGAATAACCAACCATTCATCTGATCCTGCAGCAGTTTTTCACATTTGTTTCACATCCTCCCTTCTGAGTCATTGCTTACAACCCTGGAGAAAACCAGAAGCCCTAGTTGGAAAGTATCTGAGGCCTGTTCCCCTAGCCATGCCCTGATCATATTTATATTGTATATCTGTAGTTGTTTCAAAACGGTGTTTTCACAGAAGGTGTTTCTCTGCTGCTTCAAGCTACCTGTGAGAGTGCAGTAAAGCCTTCTCTAGATGCTGATAACTTTTCTTGAGCATCATCATTCCCAGAGACAGACTTACACTCAATGGTCATTTTCACAGCAGATCTGTATGAAAATCTTTGTACCTTATAAAAAATTTAATATAAAACTTTCTGTAACTTGCATTATATTGTTTTGTTGTAGTGAGGTTTTTTTGTTTGTTAGTTTCAATTTTGTATGGAAGCCCTGCACTGGGCTCATTACTGGACTCACTTTACACAGAAACTGAGCTACACCTTAGATGTGGTGCAAAGGAAGATCCCTGCATGGACAAACAGTGATAACATGCAGCGGCAGAAGTTTGAGATATCTAGTATGGGAAAGGTATTTTTGGCAAGTGAAACAGTTCTTTGATAACAGTAGGATGTTCAGCCTGGAGACACATTTATACTTCAGCAGCTACTTTGACATTTGGTATGCATCCATAAGAAATCTGTTGTTTCATTTTTATTTGTTGCAGGAGCTGTAATGTCTTGGAGGATGCTCGCTGCCAAGATGAGGAGTTACCAGAGGAAGTGATCAGGCTGCACAGCATAAGGGAAGAGGAAAGGGAGACAGACAGGACGTTCTCTGAGACTCAAGAGCTTGAAAGGCCACCAACACCACCTACAGCTGAGAAGCTGGCAGCGTTCACCCCTAATATGAAGGTAAGTGCAACCTCTGGAGAATAGAAGAGATGGAAGCAGGTGACTTACAGCACAAAGAGGAAGGCTCTTATCTCACCTAAAGGCTACATTGTAAGTTCACTATCCTCAAAGTTGAGTAGGAGCTTCATGCGCCTTCAAGCAAATGATCTGGTCCACCTGACCCTAAACCATGCAATTTCCACCAGGAGGAAACAGTGATCAGTGGGTGACTCCTTGATGCAGGGGACAGAAGCAACCATCTGTTGACCTGACATACCAACTAGAGATTTGCTGCCTGCCAGGGTCCTCTGTCCAGGATAACGTGTAGGGATTGCAGAATCTTGTCTGATTCATTGACTAATACCCCTGCTGATCTTCCATGGGAAAGGAAATTATTCTGATAGGGAAAACTTGGGCTCTTGGGCCCAGATAGTGTTCTCAGTCCCACTGGTGAAAGGAAAAGGACCTGCATGTACATACAGAAGACTAAGGGACCAGATGAGGTGCATCCCAGAGTCCTGAGGGAATTGGCTGATGCACTTGCCGAGCCACTCTCCATGATATTTGAAAACTGATGGCAATCAGGTGAAGTCCCAGGTGACTGGAAAAAGGAAAACACTACTCATATTTTTAAAGAGTAGAAAGGAGGACCTTGGGAACTACCAATCTGTCAGCCTTCCCTCCATGCCTGGGAAGATCACTGGAAGATCCTCCTAGAAGCTGTGCTAAGGCACACATAGGACAGGGAGATGGTTCGGGACAGCCAGCATGGCTGCACAAAGGGAACATCCTGCCTGACCAATTCAGTGGCCTTCTATGATGGGGTGACTGCATCAGTGGGCAAGGGAAGGGCTACAGATGTCATTTATCGGGAATTCCGTAAAGCCTTTGACATGGTCCCCCACAATGTCCTTCTCCCTTAAAATGAACAGAGAGGGATTTTATGGGTGGACTGTTAGATGGATAAGAAATAAGTTGGGTGGTAGTATCCAGAGGGTAGTGGTCAGTGGCTCAGAGTCCCAGTGGACATCCGGGACAATGGTGTCACTCCGGGGTCCATCCTGGGACCAGCGTTACATAGTATTTTCATTTATGACATAGACAAAGGGATTGAGTGCACCCTCAGCTGCTTTGCAGATGACACCAAGCTGAGTGGTGCAGTTGACACACCTGAAGAATGGGATGCCAACCAGAGGGACCTGGGCAAGCTCGAGAAGTGGATCCATGGGAATCTCATGAGGTTTAACAAGACCAAGTGCAACTCTGGCAACCCCAGGTATCAACACAGGCTGGGGATGAGCATCCCTGCTCAGAAGGACTTGGGGGC
>VZRQ01007956.1:523-14271 GCA_013397975.1 Machaerirhynchus nigripectus | reverse complement strand
GTGTGTGTGTGCCTCCCCCGCACCGGTGGTTGGGAGTGCTCGTGGGAGTGCCCCCGTGGTCTCGCCCGTGTGCCCCGACGGGGATCGGCGACTCCGGGAGAGCCGGATCCTAACGTGGGATGCTCGGGAAAGATGCAGCGTCTTCGCCAATGACACTGCAGCAGCACAGCGTCAGAGGGGCACACAGAATATTGGAGGGATTGGAGCACCTCTCCTATGAGGAAAGATTCAGAGCATTGGATTTTTCCAGCCTGGAGAAAAGAAGGCTTTGGGGTTACCTAACTGCAGCCTTCCAGTACCTGAAGGGAGCCTACAGGAAACCTGGAGAGAGACTTTGTACAAGAGCATGTAGTTACAGGACAAGAGGGAATGGCTTCAAACTGAAAGAGAGTAGGTTTGGATTAGATATCAGGAAATATTCTTTATTGTGAGGGTGGGGACATACTGGAACAGGTTGTCAGAGAATTTGTGAACGTCCTGGAAGTGTCCTAGGCCAGACTGCATGGAGCTCTGAGCAGTCTGATCTAGTGGAAGGTGTCCCTCCCCACGGCAGGGCGGGTTGGAACTAGATGATGTTTAAGGCCCCTTCCAACTCAAAGCATTCTACGTTCCATGATTCTATGACATGGAAAACACTGTGGTATAGAATGCCTTTTTTGCCTCAGTCTTTACTAGCAATCCCATCCTTCAGAAAACCCAGAGACACATGAAGAATGTGGAGAGAGGAAAATGCATCCTTGGTGGAAGAGGATCAGGTCAGGTAACACTTAAGCAATCTGAACATACAAGAGCCCTGTTGGGATACACTCATGAGTGCTGAGTTAACTGACCTGTACCACTCTAAGACCATTCTCAATAATCTTTATTAGATGCTGAAGAGACTGGAGTGTCTCCTCAAGAAAAGACTGAGATGGGTTCAGCTCAGAAAAGAGAACTCATCCATACCTAAAAATACCCAAAGAGAGAGTGCAACATAGAGAGCCACACTCTCCTCAGTGGTGCTCAATGACAGGAGCAGAGGCAGTGGGCACAGACTGAAACACAGGAGGTACTTTCTATAACATCAGGAAACTTTTTCTTCTGTGGTGGTGACTGTGCACTGGCACAGGTTGTCCAGACAGTTGGTTAAGTCTCCCCGTTGGAGATCTGCAAAAGCTGTCTGGATAGTCGTGGGCAACCAGCCCCAGGTGGCTCTGCTGCAGCAGGGGGTTAGACCACAGGACTTCCAGAGGTGCCCTCCAAACTCAGTCATTCTATAGTTCTGTGTTTCATATAGCCTGTCATTTGTATATCTCACTAAAAGAAATTACAAATAACTTCCAAATCTTTTGCAAACGTTGATCATATATGGTGATGAATTACCTAATGCTCCAGCTGAAAATGTCTCTGAAGTGGTGAAATAGTAGTAGTAACCTGCTGTGACGCTGTTCGCCTAGCTAGCCGGTGTGACCAAAGTGTCGGGCATCCGTCCACACGGGTGGAGATGATGGAAACTGCTCGCAGGGCGCGGGGAGAGCTGGAGGAGCTCTCGAAGGGTCTGCCTAGCCCCTCAGTGACGAGGGCACGCCCAAGGGGGAATAGACGAGACGCAGGGACTCTCTTGTGGAACAGCAGGGACTTTACTAAACTTGGAGGTCATGAGAAGAGCTCCGAGGGCCCGTTACCAGAGTTTTACCCCTTACAGAGTGGGAGGGGAAAACATGAAAACACCAATGATGCAGGTACTCAGGGTTTGAACCTTGGCGGGCAAAGGGTGCAGACCAGTGGAGGATAGTGAGGGAGGGGACAAATACCATGGGCCAATGGGGGATCAGGGAGCCCAGAACCCTCTGTGGGAAGAATCAAATATGGGGGGGAGGGGGGAGACGGCAGTGGCTAATACGAGATTACTGGCCATGGAAACTGCCATAATGCTCTGCAACAGTAACCCAGGTAGAGCTTTTTAGACAGTTTGAAGTGTTATATGAGAGAGCACAATTAGGCAGTTAACAATCCTTATCAGATGTTTTTTGCCACTGCTTTCAATGCAATTTTAGATATGTATCTCTGAGACCTTATTTTGTAATTTACTCCTGCTATCAGACCTAGACCAGATTGTTCAAAACATGGGCAGTTCAGACAATTATATTCTACACACAAACTCTAAAACACAAAATCCCTGATTTTTCCAACTTTTTTCTTCTTGTGATCATCTAAAAGCTTTTGTGCAAATGTGTATCTCAGTCCTTCTGGTATTCCCAGAGTAGGGTGAGGTACTTTTTCATCATATTGTTTCCATTTATCATAGTCCTCTTACTAGTAAGGCTATAGAATTTCAGCCCGAGATGCACCAATGCTTTTCTTAATGTTGCGATGCTCCTGGTACCAGTGCAGACTGCTGATTTCCAGTGCACTGCTAATCACTGCAAAACTGATGACTCGCATTGGTTCTGCCGTGGGTGCTTGGGCTGTGCCTTGGAAGGGGAATTTCCAGCGTCCTCGTCATTAAGGTTTCAGCACCTAACTGAAATCCAAG
Source organism: Machaerirhynchus nigripectus (assembly GCA_013397975.1). Classification (NCBI taxonomy): domain Eukaryota; kingdom Metazoa; phylum Chordata; class Aves; order Passeriformes; family Dicruridae; genus Machaerirhynchus; species Machaerirhynchus nigripectus. The sequence goes on along the minus strand of VZRQ01007956.1, from coordinate 11,756 downwards.
ACTACACTGATGTCGCAAGCATTATAGTTCATTGCTAAGTAAAACGCACATGTGGGACTCTTACAAACCCTTCTCAAAACTACATTTTTTGCCCTTGTATTAAGCAATTCACCAGGGCAGATATCCTTGGCCAGGATTCATGGGAGCTGTACCTTCACTACCCATTTCCTTTCCTAGCCCTGCAACATACCCCTCTCTTAAACAAAACATATAGAGGGCCAGGGAAAATTACAACAACATAAAAACCTCAACCATATTTCCTGCAGGGGCAGATAAAACTATCCATGTCCCTATGACCATGCTAGGCAGCCACAAAATTATTTCACTTGACAATTTGGCCTACTACTTGCCTTATGGTGATACTTTCTTCCTTGTTAGTGATCAGGATAAGGCATTTTGGTTTAAAAGGGCAAATAAAACGGTCAGATTTTTACAGGATTCACCAGTTGTTTTCTTTGTACTGTACTAATACTGATAGTTCTTATTTAATAGTGGATTTTCACTGTAACTTTGGGAATGGCAAAACGTCCATGTCATTTTGTTGTAGTCAGAATGCATACAAGAGGCTTAGAACTGTGGCATTTGCAGTCCCCTTTATCTCAGAGTTACATACACACTTCCCCATCTGTCCCATTGCTTTATTAACCAGCCCTCTTCAGCAAGAAAAGTTTAGTCTTTTCCAGAAGGAATCATTTACTTTCTGGTACAGACTAATTGCAATTATAACTGGTTTGCCTTTGTTTTCTCCTTTCCGTGGCTAGAGTGAGATTTCTTTTGACACTTAACTTGGGCTAGTTTTATTTTATTAAAATACATAGTATCTCCTCAGCCTCAAGCTATACACTGCACTTTTATCTATTGCAGGACTCCATCACTCAGCAGTAAGCAAGTCTGCAGAGTAAGGATGGCAAAAGCAACAGGTGCTATTTACCTTGACTAAAATTACCACAAGATGTCACCAATGTCAAATATAAGAAAGTACAAAAAATATTTCAGAGGCTTATTATTCAGGAAGTGCTTGCAAAGCTGATTTATAAAACACATATCCTATAAAACTCACCACTTGTAAAAAATTGTCCAGTTAAAGCAAGAATTTTTATAATACATACAAGTAACTTGTGGTACACCAATCTCTTAGATTGGTTTAAAGAAGGATTTAGTTTGCAGTTGTTGCTTGCACCTAAACCAGTTTCTTTGGTTTGATTTTAAACTTTTAACACTTTTTAAAGTATGGGTTCAGAGATAAATATTGAGATAGATGTTCTCTGAGTAGCCAATATTTATCCCGAACATTGTGTGCTGTGTGCTTTTTCAGTGAATTCATTTCTTTTACATTGGCTATGTGCAAGATTCTAAGTTAGGAGGGTTTCCAGAGTAATTTCATAGCTGGAAAGACTTTCTCCTATTTTTTGTAGTTTTCTTCATAGTGTTATGGGGATTTGTTCTGGGTTTGGTTTGGTTTTTTTTTACATGTTATGTGCTATGTTTAGAGACACTGCTTGACATCTTGCCTTTTAAACAGTTTGCATCAGCACAGTTTAAAATATTATCCCTCTAATCTGCTGTTGTTTTATATCTCATTGTGTCTATATCTACATTGTTAGTAGAAAAGAAGACATAATGAAGATGCAAGGCTGTGATAGCTCAAGATGTTAGCTCAAAACTGTACCCATTTGTTTCAGCTATGGGGTTGTTAATTAAGAAGTGCCATCACCATTTTAATGGTGTCATTTTAGTGACAGGTATCTCCATTTATCATTGTTCTCATACAAAAATAGGGAAAGTAGGGTAACTTGATTCCAGATAGATAAGGAACTGGACCCTGTCCAGAGCACTGATTCATCATATGATTTGAAGTGAGGGGATTCCTATTCTACCAGTATCTTCAGTAAACAAAACCAATAAAGTTGCCAGGAATGCAAATATTGCTGTTCTACATTGACACCAAACTCCTTTTCTTTCATACTTTAACCATATACAGTCACATTTATCTTAATAAATGTCAGTCTTTTCAAACTTCTCCCTCTGGAGGGTTTTGATTCTTATTGTTCTCCTTCAAAAGCACTTTAGAAAGCAACTTCTGATGGAACTGTGCACTTCTTTCCCTGTAAACTGTTCTCAAAAGACACTTGAATACTGCAGCTCAAACAGAGCTTCAGCCACACACATTTCTGACACCAAGAGGGGATGTCCCTGCCTTGCTATTTGTGTGACACGATTTTAAAATTAGTTGTTATCATATGATTGTTTTGATTCTCAAATGTAATGGTTAAGCCTTGATATATTTGTCCTAATTTTATAGCTATGTGAACCACTTAGAGAAGATGATCAAAGGCCAAAAGCCAGAGAAGCTTCACTGAAACAGGAATCAGAAATAAAGTATCTGAAAAATTTAGGAGCTTACAGAACCAGCAATCTTTGTATCTACCTGAAGATCCCACAGCACATGACTGGCAAGAAAAAGTAATACAGATTATGCATGTGTGGAATGTGAGCTTCAGCACAAGGGAGAGGCACTGGAGCACCCATGGGGCCCTTTCTGTCTCACACTTTTGGGGCTCAGGGAGCTCCTAAGGTGCTCACTACACATCCCAGAGCTGACACACTGTGGGTGCAGAGAAAACGTGGGCACTTGTGCTCTCCTTCTACCTTGTTTTCCGCATTTGCCTTTGAATGCAATAGTCAAGTGAATAATAAAGTTCAGGAGCCCAGTTTCCTGTCATGAAGCTATTTCACATGTCAGGGGGAACAGGTTGGTGGGCTACTGCCCCGTGTTTCCACTGTCCTCTGTTGGCAAGGAAATGAGACCGTGTTGGAGCAAGCATCATTTCCTATGTAAGTCTCTGTCAGAAATGCTTGGAAGAAAAGCATCTGCTCACTGGTCTGCCAGAGGACAGCTGTAAGCTGAGGGCTCAGCATCCTCACAGTAAAAGTGTTTCCTCATGTCCAGAGGGAATCTCCTGTATTTGAGTATGTGAAAGAAGCACAAGTAGGGAGGCAGGCTAGTGGTGCCAGCTGTTCTTTGCAGCAGTGCCAAAGGACATCCAACAGCAATGATTGCTGAGTCTCCTTCCTTTGTTTTCTGGAGAAAAGATGTGTGACAGTGGGAGAAACAAGCTGCCCACAGCCATCCCAGCAACTGTAACTGGGGCTGCTTCCTTCCCAGGAAGCAGCCCCAGACACTGGGCTGGCTGGCTGTTGCAGGCTTCATAGCCAAAATGGGAGCAGTCATGACACCAGGCCTACCATGAAGCACAAATGCAGTGAGTGAAAAGTACTTTTTGAGTCTGATTTGTTTTCTTCTTTCAACACCTATTGTGGTGTCATAGCAGTTCAAATATAAAGTCTCCTTCCTCTCCCCCTCTCCCAGTCAATTTCCCAAGTTGGGAGAAATCAGGGGGTTTGATTCTGGGTGACTTCTAAGTCACCTGCAGCAGTATTCTCCATTTCATATCAACATCCAATTCTGCTTCAAAGATGTGCTCTATAATAAATACTCGAGACAAGGAGTACAAATTCTCTAACTCACAGCACAGTTTCTTTCAAAGGTGCCTCTGTCCATAGACCTTGAAAAAAGCCACAATGTTTCTTTATCAGTCCCATGCTAACTAAAGGCATTAAGACGCTTCTCTGTTCATACTATCTGTGGATGTCTGGCAACAGCATCTTAAAAATGCTCATTTGCAGGGGTGTCCCTCTCCCAGATGGCTAAACCAGATTCTACCACACCCAAGGACTTGCAGCAAACTGTAAAGGTTCAGTCTAGAGTATTTCCTGTCTTTCCAAATGTAATACTAGATTTCTTAGCAATAAATGATGTGAAAAAAAAGTGAAACAAAAGGGCCAAAAATCCCTTTTATACATTTACATGACAAACATTGTTTGTTTCAGGTGCTGCTGTTGTGATCTACATTCAGAGTATGTCAGGTTATTAAGTATGGGAGAAGCAAGAAGAGAGACATATGATCAAAAGCAGATGAAACAAAAATGAACACACACCCCCACTAGCCTGCCTCCCTATTTTGCTTCTTTCACATACTGAAATACAGGAGATTTCCCTGTTCAGCAATGCAGTACTGCATACACCTGTCTAAACAGAAATGTAGGCTGGACTACACAGTCCCGTCTGGGAAAATAACCTGAGACCACCAGTCTGGTGGTCCAGTACCAACACTGGATCAATCTTTTCATGTGCTTATTCTGGGTTTAGTGTACAAGAAAGTACTTGGATACTCAGTTATCCATGCAGCAAACATTTCTCAGTCAGTGACCGTTTTTCCTAATGAGGCTGTTTATCCTTTCCATCTTCAGCTGTGTATTGTGGCAGGAAACTATTGCACTACCTTCTGTGCAACACCCAGTCAGCCACTGCAATTTATTATAAAACTGCTGCCTCTGGAGAGCTTAAAATGCTGATTTCTTTATGAAGATTGTTGTTCACTTCTTTTTACTGTGTGCACCATAAAAACTGTTCATTTTTGTAAAGGTCACCATCAACTTCATTGCAGTGGGTAAGAAAGGTTGTGTGGCCTTCAGAGGAATCAAAGCATGGGCTTCGTACAGGTTGAGCTGCAGTTTTGCAACAAATTCTGGGACTACACAAGTGGCTTTGCAGGACAAAATGATAGGAGTGAGCCCTAGGCAAAGTGCAGATAATTTCCACCGAGTATGAGGGTCCCCAGGTGATAGTAGTACATCTCAATGTATTATACCAAAGCTATTCCTCTTCCCTTCCATCAGCTGGGCAGGAAAGGCAGAAGCTTGCTGCTGGGAGACAGTAAGCTCTACAATGCAGGCAGACCAGAAATAGGCATTTCACATACCCGCTATATTCCGCAAGTGAATTCCCTAGGTTGTATCTGACCTTTCATCTCACTACTTTCACTTCAGACATAACACCCCATTTATTCCAGATTAAAAATGACTCTGTAAAAGACCCTGAAGAAATGAAATGCAGATAGTGTACTAGTCTTTGAGGCTGTACACCATTAAGTGGCAGTACAGCCTCTTATTATAATAATTTGAGAAAGCACATTTTTTTGTACATACATCAAGCTTTTACGAAATTCCATGTAAAAAACCAGTTGTACAACAAACCTTTTCAAAAAACAACTGTCTAAACAAGAGCTGAGTTGGTTTTTTTTTCCCAGCCTTCAGGCACCGTTTTGTACCAGTGTGACATTACATGTAGAGCTACAAAAAACAAAGTATGTTAGGTCATAGAGTCAAGACTTCGAAACCCAGGAAATAATTAAATTCAGGCTGGTGTCAACTGGCAGCTGTTTCTGGAAACCAGTGATGGAAAGTTTGAAACCAGGTGCTTTGTTGATGCCAGTGCTGAGTAAATGCATTGAGCCAAACAGACTTGTCACCCACTCTAACTCCTTCCTATCATACACCGATCATACGCAGTTAAATATTATTGATTTTTTTCTTCTTTTTGTAATACATGAGGAATTATGGCAGTACTGTAATTTGGACGGTTGTATTTTGCAAGTTGAAGTATGAATATTATTAATAAAAAGTTCTGGGGTACAGAATACATGACTAAGTGTTTTGCTATTGCCCTGCTTTTGAGCTAATCAACACAAAGATAAATTATTTAGTAAGCTCTCATGTTCCAGACAGTTTTGTACTACAATCAGTGATAAACATATCTTCAAAGATATTGATACAAATACTTGAAAGCAGTGTTAGTGACACAATGCAGCATGTTGCTCTTCTGTTTTCTCACTGAAGGTGCGTCCCACATGTCCTTTTGGAGTGACATGCAGGACCAGTTCAGCAACACAGTGCTGTAATACAGAAAACACAACCCTCCATCAAAAGGGTTTCGACAGTAAATCTTAGGCAATCAGAAGTCAAAAAATGCCCTGAACATAGTTATCTGTACTTCCTGCTTCACTTTGCTGTGGATGTCCACACCAACAAAAAGCACCCCGTCTACACTGTGACTGAAGGCACAAAATTACCTAGGCTTTTTTTTACCCTGGCTGCAGCCTCCTTTCAAATCCCACGCACTCCTCCAAGAATGTGGGTGTGGAAGTGTCCCAATGTGCCAAATATCTTGTTCATTTTTCAGTGCACTGTGTGCAGTGATCTACAAAGAGCCACTTCAACAAATAAGCAAACCTTGACAGGGTTACCTTTCTCTTATTTTTCTATTATAGCTATTTGGATTTGTAGATATTCTGAGAGTTGTCACTATAATGTAGTAACAGTTACTCACTGTTTAAGATCACAGTATATACCATTGGCTTTGTGGCCCCCTATAGAGATAAATTTTAGTTCTAGAGGAACTTTGTGGACTATTAACTGTGTTTTTTCACACTGAACAGCACACAAAATATCCTAGTGTTAAAAAGTTGAGAAGTCTCCAGATCTACGCATCGCTCTAGTACAAAGGTTTGAAAGAATAATCAGTGCCCCATGCTGTTTTCTGTTCCCAGAACTGACAGTCATGCCTGGGAAAGCCCTTCAGATCTATTCAACAATTATGTCTCCTCCCATTTTTGTATTTGGCTTGGAAACCAGTGCAGGGGAGGCAGATTAGCCAAAACTAACACTATATTGCAAATGTTGGCTTCATACAAACCTTCTTCATTCGCAGATATCTCAAGAGAACTGTAATACCATCTAATTTGCTTTTTGCAAGGCCAAACAATAATGGAAGGTTACTTTCCAATGAATTGTGACAGCAGGAAGTATATACAAAATTGAAGTTTGCTTTCAAATGCTTGATTGTTGTCTGCAGCAGAAGAAACAAGGAAGAACTAGGCAGGATTCCTCACATGCTTCTTGTCTACATCACTGGAAGAGGCAAATGCATCCAAACATTTCAGACCAGGCTCTGCACAAGGTTTTTGCTGGCCTGGTTTTAAAATCTGAGTTTTTTCTCTCTACAGCTCCACTTCATTGGAGGTGATGGGCAAGAGGACACTTTAGGTCTAGTTGTAGGGCTGTACCATTTTTCTGCTTTGATTACCCAGTAAAATTGGTCCCCTTGCAGCTATCTAGAAGTAGGGGAATACTAAAAACAGGGATGAGTTATCTCTGCAATTCATTTTTCCAACAGTTGTTTCATAAGCATATTTAGAAGGACAGACATCTATCCTGAGAACATACCTAAAATGACAAGGACATGCTCAGAATCTCAGCATCTAGGCCTCTAAATAAAGTAAACCTGCAAATTTATAAACATTCCAGGTGTGCAGCTATACTTGCCTGCTCCTTCTGTGTCTACCTCATTTTGTTGAAAAGTTGTCCTTGCCATATGAAGCCTTAAGAATTTGAAGGGCCCTGTGCTAGTAGACTGAGAAGTCTTAACTTCTGAAACTTCAAAATGCTTTTGTGCCACCAGGCACTTCAGAGAAGATGATGCAGGCTGTTTCCCAGCAACTCTTCCTGGAGGAGTTCCCCATCCAGACTGTCAGCTGTATGCAGGATGTCCTAGAAGAGAAGAAAGGATGGACACATTGAACCACCGTAGAAAGGATCTTTGCCAGCCCTGTATTGCAAAAGCAAACTCTCTCTTGTTAAAGGACAGTACATTGGGAGCACTGTTCTTTCCACAAAGGCATGTGCAACTTCTTCCGCTCTGGGTGCAAATCAAATACGTAAGAGCCTGTTTGAATACGAGGCTGAGCATAAAATTATTTGACCAGTAATGTCCGTGCAAACTAGTCACTGTGACAGCAAGCTCTTATTAAGAAGCGTAACTACTCTAATCAATGAAAAATATTTTCAGTTCCTACACCAAATATTCAGAAAAACCTAATCATCGCTTTAAAAATGATGGCTCATGACTCTGTTACGTCTTAACACTGCTTTATTACTAATGGTCTATTATGAAAAAGATACAAATTCATCATACACAGTCAATGTTTGCATGTTCTTAATAGCCTGGGTTAAATTCACAGCATGTATGTAATCACTGTTAGATAGAAGAAAAAAATAATTCAAGTAACATTTAGTCTACTGACAACAAATCTGAAATGCAGTGCTTACTCAACTTACTGAATTCTAAATCTAGCAAATGGCTGCTAAATTGAGTTTCATTATCTGGTATTACTTTCTTTCCTTGTGTAATCTCACTTGCAATATTCATTTCACTTCATTTGTTTTATTCCCTTTTACAGTCTTACCACCTTTTATGATTACTTTATCACCCACCACCCTGCAGCCCAGCACATACTCAGTGCAAACTCTCATTTAACAGCAAACCATTCCTCTGCTGTCATTGCACTGGGATGTTATATGGTCATAATCTTTCCAGTTCAGAAAAAAAACAGGTTTTCCACCCTTCTCTTCAGTTACACTCTGCGCATCACACCCAGTTACTCAGTCTGTACTTTAAGAAAATCCCCACCTAAACAGCTTTGCATGAAACTAGCAGTATTGTTTCCTGCCTCTCTGCCCTGCATTTCACCCCCTTGCAGAAGGGTGTGGTGTAGCCATCTTCCTGAATGGGGCTTTGAAGGTCAGTGTTGTGGAACAACAGTTGTTGGTGTGTGTTGGTGTGTTGGTGTGTTGTTGGTGTGTGCCAACTCTGCCAGGACAAAACACAGAAAGGCTGGTTGTGGTTCTGGGCCGTGAGTGAGAGCATGATATATATCTGCACTCAGAGAAATCCCACCAGAAAACTCACTCTCAAGGTGTAGCTTAGTTTCATGGCACAAAAGAAGTCACGAATTTTGTTGTACTACTCTGTATGATAAGTAGAAAGTGATAGTTATCTGTCTTTTATAGCAGTGGAAGCTGTATGAGCCAGTGATGGGTGGCAGCATTCCCTTTGAGTAGCAGACAATCCTTCCAATCGAAGAGATAAACTCAAGTTTTAGGAAAAAACCAAAATATAGGTGAGGGCATTAAAAAAACCCAGAGACATTCCCCCTCATGTACACACAACAGGAAAAATCCTGTCCATGAGCTAATTAGAAAAAAATACTTCTAAGTGAACTTACCTACAGATGTACTTCTTTCCATGTCTGCAATATGATTTAGAGATGTTGATGATTTAATCTTATTTAAATTATAATAACATGGATTATAATGAACACTCCATACATGAAAGAAAAATCTATGAGACAGAATTGTATTGCAAGGCAAGACAGAGGCAAGATATGATGAAGCAGAACTCTACTGACCATTACTTTTGCAACCTACCTGAAGAACTCTATTTACTTCACTGAAAAAAAATTTGAAAGATGCAAGTTCCTACAAATTAGGGTTCTGCATGTTTATACTGAAAAAGGGTTTTTCAATGTCTAAGCGGTTTGAGTTGATAATTTCAGCCAAAATAACTGTTACCTAATAAAAAAGAGGGGAAGCCACAAGAAGTGGCTGAAGTCACTTGTTCTGTTCAGTGTGGAGAAGAGGAGACTGAAGGGAGACCTCATTGCAGTTACAACTTCCTCAGTGGGGAAGAGGAGGGGCAGACACTGATCTCTTCACTTGGACAGGACCAGTGACAGGACCCAAGGGCATGACCTGAAGCTGTGTAAGGGGAGGTTTAAGTTAGATATCAGGAAAAGATTCTTCACCCAGAGGGTGGTTGGGCACTGGAACAGGCCTGCAGGGAAGTGGTCACAGCACCAGCCTGACAGAGTTCAAGAAGTTTGGACAATGCTCTCAGGCACATAATGTGACTCTTGGGGTGTCCTGTGCTAGGCCAGGAATTGGACTTTATGATCCTTGTGGATATCTTCCAGCTCAGGACATTCTATGATTCTGTGAAGAAAAAAAAATTTCCTTGACTTTCCAAAGTCAAGGAAAATGCTTAAGGTGCTTGGAGAAAAAAAATGAACCCAATTCTAGGATCATATTAATTACCCTCTCTAAAGGTGAACTACTGAGGTGATGCCATATACCAAGAAGTCTCCTCTTAATAGCATAAATGAAAGAAAAGAAGAGGATGCAATGAACACATTCAAAACCAAAAAATTCAATTATTTGAACAACTAATGAAGTCTCTTTCTTATGGATGTGTGTCATACATTGTTTCCTCAGCATGGTTTTTATGTTTTCTGTCTCACGTGACTTGCAGAAATTTTGTATTTTGAGACTGTCTTTTCATGGAACTAAGGATTCTCAAGGTGCAAAATTCATTCCAAGAAGAGAGGGAAACAAACAGACTCACAGACACAAACTAATTCATAGGTAAGACTGCAGGATCAGGTAAGCCTCATCCTCTAGGAAACAGAGTAACCAAAAATGTTCTGATGATGAGCTCCACAGAGGCTCTTTTAAATAAATTAAACACATGATCTGATCATTATTTGATCAAAACACTGATTTGATAAAAAACGAATCCACTTGTCATCTGATAACTGTTTAGTAGCCTCCAGCCCATTCCTAATGAGTGGTGACCTAGAATAGTATCCTGTAAAAAATGATGGCACAGAAAACAGAAAATTACTGCAGTGAAAACTCAGTTCCCCTTTGCTCCAACACATCAGGCAGCACAGGATTGCTTGTGTTGGTTAATGAATGCTTTCTTGTTGTAGGTGAAGGGCTTCAGTTTCCACATCCATCTGCATGGTATCGGTCATGAGAACTGATGCAGAATAAAGGAAAAGCTTGCATTTCTTGTTGAGCAAAATTAACTGCTCACCATCTAAATGGTATCTCATCAGAAGCAGATAGAATGAAAAGCAACATATGAGGAGCAATGGGAGAAAAGATATTCCTACCTCCATGACTTCCTCGCTTCCATCCTTTGCATTAGTACTGCCTAGTATGTCAGAATAAAACTCTGGCCTTGCACTGCTCTGGTACCCAGAGAAAGTCCCCGTGACCACAGACATTGCATATCTATGCTTTTAAAACGACAGAATGCAGCAACCCATACATGCACATTTTTAAAAAATTTAGACAAAACAGTAGACATTTTAGTAGTCGGAGACACCATGAGAGGTCCACCCGAACTTTCTATTTCACCCGAGGTGCATAGGGTGGACCCCAGTGGACAAGTACAGATTACTGTCTCCTGTACCAATGCCCCTTGGTTTCTACAAAAAGGTCAAGTGGTAGCACAGGCTATCAACTTACCCGAAGACTACCCCAGGTGCTACAGGACGCCATCCATATGGTGGGCAGAAGTAGTGGGACGGGACAAACCAATCCTCAGTTGTAAACTGTGCAATGGGAAATTCACAGCCACACTGATCGGAGTGGTAGACACAGGGGCTGACATCACAATCATATCCAAGGCAGAGTGGCCGTGGCAGCGGGA
>VZRQ01007955.1:0-11595 GCA_013397975.1 Machaerirhynchus nigripectus | reverse complement strand
CCTCCTTCTCCACTGGCCTTGGTGTCTGCAGGGCTGTTTCTCTCACATGTTCTTGCCCCGCTCTTCTCTGGTCGCCATTACATCTGTGCAATAACTTTTTTGTTCTTTCTTCTTAAGTACATTATCACAGACACATACCACCATTTCTAATTAGCCCAGGCTTGGCCAGCAGTACCTCCATCTTTGGAGCCACCAGGGATTGGCTCTGCTGGGCATGGAAGCAGCTTCTGGCAGCTTCTCACGGAAGCCACCCCTGTAGCCCCCCCCACTACCAAAACCAGGCCATGCAGAGTCTTTCATTAGAGAGTGCATATTTGGATTTCTGCTAATGCTGCTCAAAATCTGCAGGAGTGGCAACATACGCTAAAGCAGTGTATGCGTTTGGGCTCTATACAGTACATAATATGGGAAAATCTCATGTCCCATGTGTCTTTTCAAAAATGGGGACCTGTGTTTTTCTTATGGACACTATACATTTCTCTCTGAGCTAACTGTTCTCAGGATTTCCCTTTCACTTCCCTGAAAAGACTACAGATCTATTACATGTACTTTATAATGACCATTACATTTATATTGAAGGAAAAACTTCTGTACTTTACAGGCATTCAATTAAAGAACAAAAGTCATCTACTCCTTTATGGGGCTGATTCTTCCTATAATTTTTTCAATTAGAAAATTCTACAACATACAGTGTCAAATCTTTATGTCCATGGTGTAATAAAATTTCTATCCTATATACATTATATAGAGAGAGAGATTTCTATTCTATTCTATTTATGCTTCTATATGCTAATGGATTATAATACTCCACTGTTGACAGTGATTCTGACAATTTTACTTACACTTAGTGAGGAAGTATTTCACAAGAATCCTTTTCTCTTTCCTTGTCCCCAGAAGTTGTAATAATATTGAAAAATATTCTAGAAAGATATATACCTGAGCAGTGACCTGAATTTTTCTGTTTGGTTTTGGGTTTTTGTGGGATCAGGTAGTTGTTAGGCATTGGTGTGTGCAGAAAATAAAATTGCTCTGGGCAGTTGAGTGCTAAAAACATTTTTTTCAGTTTGTCAGGAAACCTAACATCAGTAATGGTAGACAGTACCATCCATGCATTGTGGAAGGTGTGTACTATGCAGTACCATCAATCAGGGTAGACTGTTGTGTTATTTATAAATTTGTAAGAGAGCAGTGAGTACAGGACAGCTGAACTTCACTTTCCTGTTCAGATGGCAGGAAAATAAGAAGGTCAATTGGTAGCTGTTGTCATCAGAAACTTAAACTAGTATTTCCGTTCAGAATTTAACTCACACCTCTACAGGTTTTTCTTTCCTGCTACATTGAATACTGCTGTTGGATATTTTCTTCTGCACTGTGATATCATTACCATGACATTCATCAATCACTGATAAATGCATACAGTGCTCTCTGCTGAGGTTTGGACCCATGATTCGTAGAAGACATTTTAGGGGAAAATCTATTCTGTTTTGACATTTTCAAACAGTGGTTGTTTTTTTTTTTAGAAATAGATTGTCTAGTTTTTTGAACACTTGTGCATGCTTTTCATCAGTTTATCTCTTGATATACCAATATTCTGGGCTTGTTAATTGTACCTTTCTCTGCTTGCTGATGTTTGCAAGCTATATTATATGCTGCATTTGTGTCAAGATTCTCAGTCGGTGCTGTTAATACAGAACTTAAGATGGTTATAAGTTAGATGTTTCATTGCTTGAAGAAGAAAATTTTCTGGGTGAAGAATTTTAAGCTAAAAATTATTCTTCTACTTTCATTTTGATTACTGAATATGATTTGTTACAGGCTTCACAGTTTCTCTTTCTTTGTTCTGGGTTTTTTATTCTTTGAAAGTAGCTACACAGTTAAGCATCAAGCATCCCTTATATTAAGCCAGTTATCCAGAGAATTTCAAATTTGTCAAAGGTTGGAATTTCTACTCACGATTTTCATATACATCAGGGTGTTAAATATATACATATAAGTAAACTTAGTCAGTATTATATGTCTTGTAGGCATGTCTTAAAGTCTTGAACTCATTCATTTTGGAGTAAAAAAAAAACCTTCTGCTGTAATACCAGCAACTGCAAGGATCTGTGTGTTTCAGTGTAATATTGAGCAAATAAAGGTGGTTTATGGGTTTCTCCCTTTTTTCGTCCTCTGTGACAGAGGGTCCTCATGCAAGATCATAGAATGAAAATGAACCAAGTCAGTCAGTCTGTTTTAAAATCAGCCATATTCTGCTCTTAATACTTTTTGACTTTTTAACTAATTGGTTAGAAAAATTATTAGTGCTCTACAATTATGCAAACAACTGACTTGAGTGTATTTTATATGTGGACATACAGATTTTAAGATGGTAATTATGCCTGTGCAGTATTCCAGTTTCTAACTATCTACTTCTGACAGGTTTCAGGAGGAGATGATGAAATTCAACAGCTGCAAAAGGCTTTACTAGATTATCTGGATGAGAACACAGAAATTGATGCATCATTAGTGGTAATTTTCAGCTTTCTTTCATCAGGAATATATATAAATAATTTCAGTAACATGCACTGAGTAAAACGATTTTTGATTATACATATTAGTGCTTCAATTAAATTGTCACCCTAACATAAACTCCTGATTGTGTTTTTCAAAATAATGTTGATGCACTAGATGCATTCCATAAATCTCACTGTAAATTTGTTAATCTTCTTTTTCTGTATCTGTTGGTTTTGTTTTCTGTGTGTCCTGCTCTATTTCTCCAGTTTTCTCGGAAGTTTTATATAGCTCAGTGGTTCCGTGATACAACTATGGAGACAGAGAAAGCAATTAAATCTCAGAAGGATGAGGATTCATCTGAAGGAACTCATCATGCAAAAGATGTTGAGACCACAGGGCAAATCATGCACAGAGCGGAAAGTCGCAAAACATTTCTTCGCAGCATCATTAAAACTGCTCCATCTCAGTTCAGTACATTAAAGTATGTTTCAGTACCCCTTACTTCTTTATTAGCCATGCATTTGATGTTTTAAATAATTTTTTTATGAACATGTCCTGATTAACGCATGGAATTTATTTCAGGATGAATTCTGATACTGTGGACTATGAAGATGCATGTTTGATTGTTCGCTACTTGGCCTCTATGAGGCCGTTTGCCCAGAGCTTCGATATTTATTTGACACAGGTAAACTGTGCTGGGAGTCTTAGTATAGTGAGACATGGTTGGATTCTGATTCCAAACACTTTCACGGCAATGTGCCATATTTGTCCATTGTTGAGCAGAGGTATTTACAGGCCATGGTAACACCATGTGCTTTCATATTCTGTATTGACCGCATCAATGATTAGGTTTCTTTTTCTTGCATGTGTTTTGTATGTTATAATGTGCACACATTATTTTATTTATTCATGCATGACTATGGCAAAATCATTGTATGCACACAGTTAGAGGATTGTTACCAAATGTTGAAACATGTTTCACAGCTTCTGTAAGATGCTTGATCCTTTGGTAGGATTAACTCATGAAATTGAGCTTAATTTGATTTGAAAGTAAAATCCAGACTGGTCAGTTGTTTGCAGTCCATGTTGCTGTCACTTTGGAAGCTGCTGTTTGACCAGTGTAATTTCTTGCTTTTTCTTGGAGAAGGGGCACTAACACACTGGCACAGTGACATGTTTGAAATTCAGTACTAGTTTAGGTTGCACTGCTTAAATTGATCTGCATACAAAGCCATTTTCAGAGTGCCCATATCCAACTCTGCTGTTAAAAGAACCATGTTGGAAGCTACAACTGAATGACAGAAGTAGAATTTAGAGTTAAGAACCTTATACCCCATCTTAGAGAAGTAGCAGATCATGTAAATATCCATGTGCAGTTTTCAGTGCCATGAAACATCACTTACATGCACCTTTTTATTCTCTGAGAAGATAAACTCAGCTTTTAGGTATTATTATTTTAGTAATATTATTTGTATGTTATTCTGCTGCATTTTTGCTCTTAATTATTATTTGCTACCTTCCCAAAACAGTTCAATCTTTGTTTTTGTTCTCTTCTAGATTCTGCGTGTACTTGGTGAAAATGCAATTGCTGTTCGAACAAAAGCCATGAAGTGTCTGTCCGAGGTTGTTGCTGTAGACCCCAGTATTCTAGCCAGGGTAAAAAAGGAAATATTTACCATGCACATATCATCCTTAAAATAAATTTTTATTCTTAATCTGAATCTTTGTTTCATATGTTCCTTTTAGCTGGATATGCAACGAGGAGTTCATGGGCGGCTAATGGATAACTCCACTAGTGTACGAGAAGCAGCTGTGGAGCTGCTTGGACGATTTGTGCTCTGTCGTCCTCAGCTTGCTGAGCAGTATTATGACATGCTGATTGAAAGAATTTTGGTACGGTGACTTGTGGTATTTATGGTAAAATAAGTGGCCTTGTAAAATGCACCACTTGCCTCTAGGGAGGTTTTACTACGTTGAAGGGTAAACTTCTACAGAAAGTTGTATTGCATCAGGACCAGGGTTATATTCCTTTTGATTCTATTATTAGTGCTCAAATTAGCTGTGTCGTAGTTTAAGCCCAAACAGAAGTTTAGCACTGACGGTGCAGCTGCTCACTCAACCCCCACCTCTCTTACCCCCACCCTGGTGGAATGGGCAGGAGGATTGCAGTAAAATTTGCATGTTGAGATAAGAATATTTAGTAATTGAAAAGAAAGTAAAATTCAATAATAATGATAAATAATAATAAGGATAATAAAAAGGAAAAAAACCATTGATGCACAAAGCAATTGCTCACCATCTGCTGACTGATGCCAGAGCCCTGTTCCCAAACCTAGATTGGCTGTGGTCCTGGTAACTCCCCCCAGTTTATATACCAGGCAGGACGTTCTGTGGTGTGGAAAATCCCTTTGGCTCATTCAGGTCACGTGTCCTGGTATGCTCCCTCCCAGTTTCTTTTGCCTACCTCCTCATTGGCAGAGCATAAGACAAGGAGGGAAAAAAAGGGTCCTTGATTTAGGATAAACACGACTTAGCCAAAACCAAAACATCAGTGTGTTATCAACACCATTCTCATTCTGATTCCAAAACACAGCACTGCNAGCCCTGTTCCCAAACCTAGATTGGCTGTGGTCCTGGTAACTCCCCCCAGTTTATATACCAGGCAGGACGTTCTGTGGTGTGGAAAATCCCTTTGGCTCATTCAGGTCACGTGTCCTGGTATGCTCCCTCCCAGTTTCTTTTGCCTACCTCCTCATTGGCAGAGCATAAGACAAGGAGGGAAAAAAAGGGTCCTTGATTTAGGATAAACACGACTTAGCCAAAACCAAAACATCAGTGTGTTATCAACACCATTCTCATTCTGATTCCAAAACACAGCACTGCAACAGCCATTGAGAAGAAATTAACTCTACCCTAGCTTTAACCAGGACAAGACAAAATAAGGAATTTTGCTACATATTTGAAGTCTGAAATATTGAGGGCAGGGGATATTGAAATATTGAAATATTGAGGATCATTGAGGGCAGATTTTTTACACTATTTTTACTGTTTTGAAAGGCTTATTAGAGTTTTTTACAAAAAAGTGGGGTTTTTGTCTAGGTGTTCAATGTTAATTTAACTGTAGAATAACATTACCTCGTAGCAGCCATGTCAGGATTTTAGTCAAGTACTACACATTTGCTACAGTTACATGATAAAACAAGTTTGTGAAGGCTTTTGGAGATAAGTAGGGCTCAGTACTGCATAAAGCAATTAAACCTGACATTCAGATTCAACAGATTTTGAATAAAGTGATATGAAGTGGAGGTCCTCATCTATCTGCTTAGATGAAGCCTAGTAAAATGGAAAGGACTGTTTGCATGTTTCTTATCCATAAGCTTTATCCAAAGGCTTAAAGTGTTACTATGCAAATCTATAGGGAATCTTGTGTGTTCCAATGAAGTAGCTAAAGCATAACCACATCTGGCTTGTAAGCTCTTGAGTTAAGAAGTGGATTATACATTTACAACATCATGGGCTCTTAAATGGGAGGGTATAGATGGAGAAAGTGTTTCAGCATTCTGGGAACGCAGCCAGAACTTTTAGAACAAGTTATGCTGACCTTTTTAATAAAGGCATTCCAGAAGATTTTAGTTGCCTTTTCTAAATAAATTTTGCAAGTCAGATTGGGTGATCTTCAAATATTGATCCATATAGAACATAAATTAATGTTTCTGAATTGTTTTCAGGACTGTAATTCTTTTGTCTTTACAGGATACTGGTATCAGTGTCAGAAAAAGAGTCATAAAAATACTTAGGGATATCTGCATTGAACAACCAACATTTCCCAAAATTACAGAAATGTGTGTGAAAATGATTCGGAGAGTCAATGATGAAGAAGGCATTAAGGTAAAATGAAACATATCCCTCAGAATTTTAATTCTTGTAATTTAGTGATTCCTTATTTTGACAAAACAAAATTATTTCATTGCTCCTTTGTAATATTTATGACTTATTAAGGGCTGATATTCTAGCTTTCTGTAATTCTCTCTGACTTATTTCTTTTCTATCTTGTTTTCTGTAACTTCTTGCTGACAATCAAAATATTATAAATATTTTCCAGAGATTATTTTTCTTCTTGCAAATATTTTTCTCTGGTGCTTCTCTTTTCTAACAAGCAAAATTCGCATATATATATGTATATATATGGCATATATAAAACTTATTTCTGCAAATTGCTAAATTTTAAGTAAAAATTAACTACTTGACATTAATATATGCCATCTATAATTATTATAGTTATAAACTATTAATCTGTGCTAATTTCCTATTAGTTCAATGAAGCAGTTATTCCCCCTGCAATGTTGCTTATATGCTTATACTCTACCCTCTGTGCAGTGTGTTTGCAGAACCGCACAAATCTAAGATAATGTGTTAAGTCATAAACCTGACAATGATTATTTTGTTTAATTTGACAAAATAATTTTAAAATTTTTGAGTCATTAGGGACACACCTGTAATAATTTTTTATCGCACTTCCAGTAAAATTTGAAAACTTTAACTTCTCTTGAGGTATATTAATGTAAAGTGGCTTTCTGAGAGGACTCTTAATGAACAAGCAGATGAACAGCTAGAGCCAAGGTGCTGCTGGAAAGGGAGGATGACCTTGTACTCTCTCCTCCCTCCTTTTACATTTCTAACAATATGAGAAAAAATGAGGTATTAACTTCAATGTGATTTTAACAATTCCATTAATGAGAAGTAATTTGGAAAAATTTTTGTTCACTTGCATTCTATTCTGCATTGTCCTCCATGCAAAAACATTGGAAGGGAACATAATTCCTGTATTTGAGTATAGAGACTTGGGTTCTCTCTCTTTCCCATCTTGTCACAGCTGTTTTGTAAACTAAAGAAACCTACCACTGCTGCTGCAGTTCTGCTGTAGGTATTGTTTGTTCAGCTGTCAGCTTCTCATCTGTGTTTTCCTGAGGAATACCAATTAATGCAGGAAGGTGGTAACTTTATTTTTGTAGCATCAGTTCGCATTGTTTCATTTTGCTAAAGTTTGACTTGAGATCAGTATAAATCCTGTAATAGTAAATCTGGGTCTGTCTCAGGTAACATTTCCTACTACAATCTCACTTAATTTGCATAATTCCTAATGAAATGGCACAGATCATCAGCAAATCTGTTGTATGGATGTATTAGAAGTAATATTTATGTGACAATATATGTATATTTATTTCTGCTAATATTTTATTTTCCTTCAGAAATTAGTAAATGAGACATTCCAGAAGCTCTGGTTTACTCCAACTCCACACCATGACAAAGAAGCAATGACAAGGAAAATACTAAACATCACTGATGTGGTATGTTAAACAAATTGGATTTGTGTGCAAAATTCAATTTTGTTTCTAATATCTTTGAAATATTATCTGTATTTTTTTGAACACAGTAATTTGTCAGATGATTTCCCTTTTATATTTCCTGTCATTAAATGTATGCCAAAAATATTCACGTGACTGAGCAGACTGTAGGAAGTTTTAAATGCTCACTAATCTGCTGGCAAGAATAACTGTGACCACAGTATATTCAGGTTCTATCAAGTACTTGTTCCGTTAAAATACAACAAGTTTCTATTGTATGTAACATTCTGCAGGAATTACTAGTAGCAGCATATAGTTAAGCCTTACTAAGAACTTGTCTCTCAAAAGACAGTTTTCCTCAAACAATTGATAACCTTTATTTGGCAAGATTAATAAGCTGTTTTAATAAATACAAGGTCATGTTTTTACTCAGAGTAAACTGGTGTCTGCGTAATTGTATCTTAGTTTTTAGGAGCAGCAAATTAAATAGCATATCGCCAAAATAACAAAACCTGTTCCAGATAAAAATGCTGTAATTTGTAGTGAAAATATGTTGTATAAAACCACTATGCTGAAAAGGTGTTTTAATATCAATTATACAAAGATGTAAATCTCAAATAAAAAATTCACTTCATTACTTACAATATTAGGTTTAAACATCATTCTGCTTTACAGTATTTTTAAACATTACAGTCTAGTTTGCATTTTTCCTGTCTGACAAGGCAGTCAACTTGACTGCAGTTCAATTCTCAGTTCTCCTGCCAGTTCTAATTTGAAGCACCTGTGTGCTGTTCCTGACATATGATACCAGGGAAGGCTCGGTTTGTTTATATAAAAATACATGTGTATATATATACATCAATGAATAAGTGTGTGCATGTGTGTGTGTGTGTGTTGTGTGTGTCTCTCTGGTGCCCAGTGACTGGACACAAGGGAATGGCCTGAAGATGTGTCAGGGAAGGTTTAGGTTGGATATCAGGAAAAGGTTTTTCACCCAGAGGGTAGTTGGACTGGAACAGGCTCCCCAGGGAAGTGGTCACAGCATCAAGCCTGGCAGAGTTTAAGAAGAGTTTAGACAATGCTTTCAGGCATTGGTGCAACTCTTGGAGTGTCCTGTGCAGGGCCAGGAGTTGGACTTGATGATCCTTGTGGATCCCTTCCAACTCAAAGATCCTGTGATTCTATGATACACATGCATGTCCATTTTCAAAGTGTCAAGTTTGTACTTAAATTCGTACTTAAATTTGTGGAAAATTTTCTACAAAACAGAAGTTTGTCTTGCACTAGAGACAGAAATCTCTAGTAAAGCAGGTAGGCTTTGTGTTTGAAATTTGTATTTGTATGAAATTTGGAGTCACATGGTGGGAAGTATTTTTCAAATGTAGAAGACAGTTTCTGGTCCCCATTGTTCTTAATGTATATGAAAATGTATGCATGTTTGCTGTTCTTTTGAGATGACATCTGTATTGAAATAATTTTTCCTCAGATGCCTTTTTTATTAACCAGTTTATTCTGAAAAATACTTACAGGTTGCAGCTTGTAGAGATACGGGGTATGATTGGTTTGAACAGCTTCTTCAAAATGTAAGTAAAGAACTTTGAATGTATAGTACAATCATCGTTAGAATTTTAGTGTTTCTTTTGCTTCTAAAACACATAGAAGAGGGGGACTCCAAGAGCAGTCCTACAATAGACAAATTCAGTTTCTGCCCTTTAAACATTTGACCTTTTTTTTCTGTCTTTCTCGGTGCAGTTTTTTTGACATTAGTTTCTGTCTTTGCAAATCATCTCTTAAGAATACTTCACTTCTTGGTTTTGGGATGAGTTTCATGTGTTTGTTTTTAATTTCATTGGTTCTTCAGTAATGACTGCCATAACACAAAGTCCACAGCTAAGATACTTAATTCTGAAATAAGGTATCAAGTAATGTAGATTTTTTATAAACAGCAGATAAGTATGTTTTCACATTCTCTGTATTTTCTACACAATTTTTAGAAGCCGTGAATCCTCAGAGTATAAGTTACTTTTGCATTATATTCTACTCATATCTAATACTGATATTTCTAAGAAGCTTTTTTTTGTTTCTGTCTCTTAACTTGTGTTTTCATTCTCTACATCTTGCATGCACTGGTAAATTTTCGAGCAAAAAAATCCTTTGATTCAAGTAAATCAGAGCCTCTTCATTAAGACCTTTTTCACTGAAGGAAAGGCTATAATATGGTCTTGATCCTTCTTAGAGATACTAGAAGAATCTTCATGGACACAATTTTAGTACCCAAAGTCATATGTCAAAAGTTTGAATAAAATGTTAATATACAGCTATGTTAGGTCCTCATTTGGTATTTTAGCATAGAGTCAAAAACATCTGTTTTGAATTTGCTCTTTATTTCTCCAAGCATTTTAAAAATCTTGTAACTCCTATTAGTTTCTGCATTATTTCATTAAGCATAAAGCAGCTTTCATCCCAATGCAAAAATCAGGAGATTTTCTATGGATTTTTATTGCAGTTACTTTTTCTGTAGTTACATTGCATTTTTACTTCCCATAATTTTTTCTTCACCATGTAAGTTTTATGGAGAATTAAATACTTCTGTAGTCTAAAATCCTTGTGTATCTGTAGCAATTGTTATAAAACCAGCCTGTATCCTATGCAAATGAATGCAGCTTTACATAAACCATTTTCTGTTTCATCTGCTGTAGCTGTTGAAGTCAGAAGAGGATGCCTCATATAAACCTGTGAAGAAAGCCTGTACTCAACTTGTTGACAATTTGGTTGAGCATATACTTAAATATGAAGAATCTTTATCAGGTAATATTATTTAAAACTCAGCTACGGTCCTCTGAATTTTTTATGACACTGTAACAGTTGTTCAAATCACTTCATTGTAAGAAGTTACTGTTCCAGAATTCCTGTTACAAAGCTGATTGTAATAAATCATTGCTCTTAAGTTATGAAAGTTTGATCACTGTGTAATAATAAAACTTCCATAATCTTCACTAGCTAACCACAATTTTAGAACTACTTTTAAAATAACTTGTTCAAACTTTCAGATCACTGAAACAAACACAAACGTGGCAAATTTTGTTTGCATTAGTATGTTCTACATTTATAATAGGAATCATTGGCTGGGCTAGTCTAACATTTACAGTAAGGAGCTTAAAAAGTGGTGATGTCTTTGGTGCATTCTTGCTTCTTTTTTCAAGTCTGTTGTGGTCACATATAAATGTTAACACATTATGTTCCCATTTCTAATAAGAATATTCTGTTTTGATCTTGAAAGAGATGCAGTGAAAGAGATACTTAAACTGTGTTTAGGCCATATGTTTTTCACTGCTTAAACAGTACTTGGTCTTAATATCCTTTTTGTGTTTTCTAATCTTTTGCAGATTCTGACAATAAAGGTGTGAATTCTGGTCGCTTGGTTGCTTGCATAACCACTTTGTTCTTATTCAGCAAAATCAGGCCCCAGCTAATGGTCAAACATGCCATGACCATGCAGCCATACCTGACCACTAAATGTAGTGTAAGTAGAGAAAATCAGTCTTTTTTTTTTCCTCTAGGTAAATGAGCATGAAAATGAACATCTGTCTTGTTTACTGGATGAAATTTAAAGTTGGAAAAGAAAATTTTAAATTGTAGGGTTTTTTCACGGGCATCATAGCTTTGGAAGTTACTAGATCCTTTTGAAGATCCCTGTAGCTTCTAAGATGTTCTTCCTCACCTTCTACCTCCATATTTTACAGCCAAATGAAACTGA
>VZRQ01007933.1:321-17625 GCA_013397975.1 Machaerirhynchus nigripectus | reverse complement strand
ACCTTCGTTTTTTGGGTTTGTTTTGTAATACTGAGCTGATTTTCTTACCTCCAGTTTTCCATTTTGGGTCTGGTTTAGGGAATCTTGTGTGGTTTCCTGTGGGGATAATAATATATAAAATAGTAATAAATAAATAAGATTAAAAATATAATGATAAATCTGGTATTGTGAAATATCAGTTTATTTTAGATTCACTTAAATATCAGAGGAGTTCTATCTAGAGATATATTACATATATATTCCCACGAACTAATTCCATAAGTGTGTGCATCTTCAGGTGATCCCAAGTGTGGATTTCCTTTGGAAAATGACTTTTATAACCTTGTAAGATCCAATTTGACAGCTTGTGGCAGCATTCCCCGTTCAAAATTCCTTATCCTGGGAAGCAAAATCCAGCCAGGAACACCCAAGTGTCCTTTGCATAGCTGACATCAGTGTTGCTCTTTTAATATAATACAATATAAAATAAAATTAAATTAAAATAAAATAAAATAAATTACTCTCTCTTCACTATACTGTTTTAAAATGGGTATTAAGTGTATGGATTTGTTGCTTGCAGTCCAGAAATTGCTAATTAAATCCCCAGACTGGAGTCTTGGAGCATCAATATTCCAGATGTGGAAGACTGTCCTGGTTCGTGGGACAGGGTTCTGGGAATGTGCTCCTTGAAATCCTTTCAGCCACATCCTGGGAGCCAGAAATGGGAATTGAGTAGGAAGTCAGGCAGCATTCAGGGACTGCAATTCTTCAGTTTCACTCCATTGTGCAATCAGAAAAGGGAAGCTCCAGTTGCTGCTTTTATGTATTTATTTAATAAAATGAAACTTCTAGAACTCCTGGGTTTGTCCTTGAGAGAATTCAGTGAGAAATTAATTACGGCACAGGAAAAGTGTAACCCAAAGTCTAATACTGCATTAATGTTGGACCAGCATTCATTCCTGGAGTCACAGTCAGACCTTTCCTAAAAACAAAAATCAGTGTTTTAAGGAGCTACACAGCAGCTATTCCAGTTTTTTAATCGTTTCTGTTTAAAAATGAAGAGCTAAAATGATTTTTCTGATAACATTTTATGTCCGGGATAAAAGCAGCAGACATCTGCAGGGAGCATGAATCACTGGAGTGGTCTGAATTAACAGAGCCTTCAAAACAGCTGGAAAATAAAGCTTTGAAATGGCTTTTTCTGTGGTGTTTTTTTTTTTAAATGTAGGTTATAATCTGGAAATATTTGAAAGATTTTCAATAACCTGAAGAAAAAAGTTTATTAAAAAAAGTAGATTTGGGAATGGATCCTGTCAGAGCTTTTCCATGGAAAAGTAGCTCAAAAAAAAACATTCCTGGAGCCCTTCAAGTGGTTTTTAATTGATGGCTTGATGCCCTTTTATTCCTTCTGGGTGGATCCTTGATCCAAAGGAAATGACCCCGGAAACAGCCGGGTCTGGCTGGGAGGATTGAGGGCTCAGCTTGAAACAGCTTCTTCAAAGTGTTCCCAGACAGATCCCAGCTGGGAAAAACATCTGGGATGGAGGTCACAGAGAGCCTTCTCCAGCGCTGGGCACGGCATTCCAGGGCTGTTCCTGGCCGTGGGAGGAGTCAGACTTTAATTATTGGGGGTTAATTACCGGAGAGTGTCTGGGGCTGAATTCATCCTGGCCAGGCAGAGGAGCAGTTACGGACTGGTCTCCCCAAACTGGAATTTCCTTCCCAAGTGCAGCTGGCACGGACAGGGAATGATGTGGAAGGTGAAGCCTTAAAATCGAGGCTTGAAAATGGAAATTCAGGCAGGGCCAACATCACCTTTCACTCACCCTGATGGGTGAAAAGCAGCTTTAATTCCACTCAGAATTCCCAAACCAGGAGCACAGCTGGGGCTGCATTTCACCCCACTGAGTTCCCTTCCCACTGAACATTTTAAGTCCAACACCTTTATTTTACTCAAATTTTTGTGATTTCCTTCCATCTAAATCATACAAAGACTTGGATTTTGGGGATTTCCTTCCATCTCAATCATACAGTGATTGATTTTGGGAATTTCCTTCCATTTAAATCGTACAAAGACTGATTTTGGGGATTTCCTTCCACCTAAATCGTATGAAGACTTTGTGTGAAGGACTTAATTTTTAGGGGTTTTGTGCTCTGCAGAAGAAATCAGAATATGAAATATGTGAAAAAACATCAGGTGAGGGTTTTCTTCCAACTGTCCCCCTTTGGGAATAATTTCACATATCCAAAAGTCAATCCAATGTTTGCATTTAACTTTAATCACATTATTTTTATTCTTGATTTGCTCCTTAAGACTTCAGATATATGTGAATATTCAGGTAGTTCTTCAATTACTACATATTCTTTTTAAAATATTCTATTACATAAAGAGGAAATAATTGAGATTTGCTTCTTGTTTTAAAATCTGCTTTAATATCTTCCTGAAATTCCCTAAAAAGGTTATTTAATTTTAATTTGTCATCCATTTGCAGGGAAACATCTGTTTGGAGATTCAGGGTGATTTGTGCGATCTCTATTTCTGAGATGCAGGAAATAAAAAACAACTGTCTTGGTCTGAAAATTCTAATCTTTGACCAGGATTTATTAATAAGGATCTAAATTTCAGAGGGGCCTCATGCATAAGGCTGGGGGAATTAAAAATTAAGGTCTCTGCTGGAGGAAATCTTTAATTAATCCTTCGCTTGGATGGTAACAACAGAGTGGAGAAAATACAATTATTTCTTAAGCACCTTGACTTAATTTTATGTAGCGATTGCCTGGATTTATGAATGAGAGTACACTTGCAATAACTTGTGAGTAGAAAACTGGTACCTGGTGTACTCCAGGCATTGTCCCATTTTCATTTCTGCTTTGCCTGGTGCTTTTCCTTCTTTTTTTTCCAGAGCCTGACTTAAAGGTCCAACCCCAATGCGATAAAAACTTCATTCATTGCTGCTTCCCGAAAAATCCCAACCCCGCGAATGTGCTTGTGACAATGAACGACTTCTAGAAAGTACAGAACAACTTCAATTATTATTTTCTCTCCTTTTGCAGTGGTCTTATGCCCTGGAGAAGCCCAACACTGGCAGCATTTTCACCATTTCCTGGTCCATCGATGGCACCCAGCTGGCCGGAGCGTGTGGGAACGGCCACGTCGTCTTTGCCCACGTGGTGGAGCAACGCTGGGAGTGGAAGAACTTTGAAATTACCTTAATTAAGAGGAGAACCATGAAGGTAAAATCACTTCAGAGCTGGGCAGTCTGATCACAAAGCTTAATTAAATGCAAAATGAAAATTTTGAAGTTAATTGGTGTTCCCAGACACTGACTCACAACCTTCACTCTCCGGGGTAATAACGATTTCCATCCTTCCACATTTTCCAAATTACACATTTGCTCTTTTCAGCATCAAATTCCTAATTAGACACTGAAATGCTTTTTTCTTTTCATGTTGGGTTTGTAGCTGGGCAGAGTTGGAGCAGCAGCAGTGCTGGATTTGAGTTTGGGGCGGTGGGTGGGAGGTTGTGAGTCAGTGTCTGGGAACACACAGCACAAATCAGGTAAGAATTCCCAGGTTTTTCTCTCATTCCCAGACATCGACTCGTACCAGATGGACTTGGGAATGATCTCCATGGGATTTGAATTCTCTTTTTGAATATCCAAAGGCTGAGGAAGTGTGGCTAACCCTGAGTCAGGATTCATTTTTAGTTCTGGTCTTTCTATAGTGATTTTATTCCTGTATGTTTATGTAGGAAAGTCCTACAAAAATATTGCAGATGGATTTTTTTCCTGAGTATTACAATGACAAAGTTAATTAGTGATGCTGTGGTGGACATAGCAATAAACATGTGCTTGGAAATGGTTTCTAGGCTCTTGGAATAATTGAGTTCAGTCCTTGTTTTGCAATTAGTGCATAATGGAGAACATCAGAAGGAAGTTACCACCCTCAGAATGGTGACATCTTCCAAAAAATCCCCAAAAACCCCACAAAAACCCAGGATACTTTTTTGTTTAAGGTACCCCCTTGGATTTTTAGCTCCCTAAAATCTCTGAGCTGAAAAATCTGTGTTGATTGGAGGCAAATTCGGATTTTCTCGAGCAAATTTGAAGCAAAATAACAAAAACCACAACCTGCTCACCCAGCCCATCTCCTGAACTTCCTGTGCTTCCAGCTGTGGAATCATTAAAGTTCTAGAGCTCTGCAACATCTGCATCCCAATCCTGGGCATTGCTGGACTGTTTGGATGGGATCCCTGAAGTGTTTTTTCAAACACCCAAATAATCAACAACTGAACAATCTTAAAATGAGAATTTTCAGACCTCCTCCATCTCAGATGATTTCCTCAACAAGAACATTTCCCTGATCAGTTTTCATTTCAGCTGTGTTGTGTAATTCCATGACCATTTTCCTTTGCTCAGGTGCACAATGTCACCAACGATGCCGTGGATTTGTTGGAATTCCGGGACAGGGTCATTAAGGCCTCCCTGAACTATGGATATTTGGTGGTGTCCACCTCCCTTCAGTGTTACGTGTTCTCGTGAGTAAAGCTAATTCCTCTGCCTCGAGGTTTTTGGAAAAGAGTGGCAGGAACTTGATTGGAAGCACAGTAATTCATTTGTTTTTAATTAATTGAAATTTTCAATGGAGTATCTGCTCAGTGAACACTAATGCAACTCTAACAGGGCACAAAGACTCTCTGACCTCCAGGTAACTGTGAAAGAGTCAGAACTACCTTAAAAATAATCCATGTAAATATAATTTTGCTGGTTTTTAAGACTCCTCGGGCAGCTCTTGCTGGTGGGAAGGGATGAAACAATGAAGGCAGAAGTGTTATTCCATCATATTTTGTGCTTCTCAGTGTTCCTTGCCTTCCTGAATGCTGTTAGAAGTTGGAAAACCTCCCCTTTAGGAATCCTGGATGATTAAAAATGGGGGTTTTGCTTTACTGAATCCAACTTGGTGTTTGAAATATGTGAAAATTAATGATTTTAATGCTGATTTTTTTATATTTGCAGGACAAAGAACTGGAACACTCCATTGATTTTTGACCTGAAGGAAGGAACTGTGAGTTTGATTCTCCAAGCAGAAAGGTACCTGACTTCTTATAATGCTTATTGTGAACATACTATAACTATTAAATGAATAAATAAATAAATAAATTTAGTTATTATATATATAATAAGTAATAAATGTGTTTATATATATGATAAATAAACACATTTTTTTACTATTTACATATATATAATGAACATAATAAGCTCAAATTGAAATATTGTAAATAAACGTGAAATATCCAGATAAAATCATTAATATTTCACATAATAAACATTTCGCCTGGAAAAAGATAATGTTCATATTAAAATTGAGCTTTTCCATACAGAACTTCCAGAATATCTTAGAAACTTAAAGCTTAGGAAGGGTGGAAACTGGAAAAACAGTTGCAGGATATTAAACAATGACTTGGTTGAAAATTGTTGAAAATTGTTGAAAATACCATTTTTTTGTATTATTTTGTGATTTACTTATTTATTGTTTGGGTTTTTTTCTCTTTTTTTGTAGGCATTTTCTTCTGGTGGATGGTGGAGGACTTTATTTATATTCCTATGAGGGCAGATTAATTTCCTCTCCAAAATATCCAGGCATGAGAACAGACATTTTAAATGCCCAGACAGTGTCCCTGAGCAATGACACCCTGGCAGTGAAGGACAAAGCTGATGAGAAGGGTAAATTCTGGTTTATTTGGTATAAAAATACATAGCTTTATTATAAAAATGGATTTAAGTCATGGGTCTTGCTTAAAATTAATTCCAAAACTTCAAGAGAATGGTTTGGCTCTGAACTTCCAGCTGATCCATGGAATATTTACAGAAAGTACTTGAGTAAGTTTTTACTCCCTGGTGGGATTTTTCAGTCAGTTTTCTCTCTTTCTAAATGGTCACTTTCATTGAATTATGGGTTGAGTCAGTCTGATACTGGAAATGTGGATTTATTCAGAATTCTGCAGGGTGCAAACTTTTACCAGAACTTGGTGTCATTTCTGTAAAGCCCCATTTGAGATAGGAAATGAAAAACAGGGCTAGGAAGTGAAAATTTAGGTTTTTTTAAAAGATTCTTTCTTCACCAGAGCGTGAAAATCACTGGTGAAACTCACACAGAATAATTTATCCACTTGCACTGAATTACACTCAAAAAAAAATGGAATCACTGAAAAAATCTATGAAAAACTGCTGTTTTAATTAATAAACCAAATCATTCTTTTTCTTCAGTTATCTTTATATTTGAAGCTTTATCTGGGAAGCCACTAGGTGATGGAAAGCCTCTGACCCACAAGGTAAAGTGAAGGATTTAATGTCTTTATTTTACTTAGAAATTAAGAATCACTAATGGGCTTCCTCAATAATGGGACTAAAAACCCATTAAAGGTTTTGAAATCTTAATAGAGAGGAGCTTTTCAGCTGACTCTCAATGCTTTGTGTTGTCATCAAATTGTTTTAATCTTCATGAAATTCAGTTTATAACATCACAGAATCATGGAATGCTTGGGGTTGGAAAGGACCTTAAAATAATCTTATTTTCAGCCCTGTGGAATGCTTTATTCCACAGAGTAATCTCACACAAAGTGTTTTCCCAGCCCAGTTTATCAAAGAATTTTGTGCCGTGTTTTTAGGAAAAAAATCAATTTCAATGTCCGAACATAAAATCTCCAAAACAAAAATCAGAGATTCTCTTTTCCCTTTTCAGACAGAGATTGTGGAGATTGCTTTGGACCAGAAGGGACTTACAAATGAGAGAAAAATAGCTTTTATTGATAAGAACAGAGATCTTTTCATCACCTCAGTGAAGAGGTTTGGGAAAGAGCAGAAGATTGTCAAAATAGGTGAGAAAAATTCAAATTGATGTTTGGGAAGATGCTGGGAGGGAAATACATTTTTAACTAGTACAAGAGACAACATTTTAATTAATTAACCATGAAATTGAACTTGGGAAAAAAAACCCTGTGCCTTTCATATGATAGAGGTAGAAACGATTTTAGTAAATTTTATCTAAATTCTGATAATTTTTCTGTCAGTTCCATGTAAAGCAGCAGTTAAAATATTTCAAACTTGGGGTTAAAACCTTAGAAAAGCAGCCAAAAATGATGAATAACCACCCTTTCAGAATTGCCTTTATTTCGAAGTTTCTCATGGAAATGTCTATTATTTATTGGCTGTAAATGAAGGGACAATGGTGCAGAGCTTGGCCTGGAATGACACATCCAACATCCTCTGTGGGATTCAGGATTCCAGGTTCACAGTCTGGTATTATCCCAACACAGTCTATGTGGATAAAGATCTTCTCCCAAAAACTCTCTACGAAAAAGATGCCAGGTAAGAAATCCTTTTTAATCCAAGTATTATTTATTTTAACTATTTTTATCCTTCCTTAACAATTTGTGGTCAGGAGAAGTAAAAGTTGGGCTTGCAACTTTTTAAAATTCTCCCGTTTCTTGATTAGGAAATGAGGAAAAGCTTTTTTATAAGGAAAATTATAAAGTTTAGGGTTGAAATGATGCTGCAGGGTTTGAAAGTAGAGCAGCATCTTGATGTAAAAGCAAAATTTGAGTTCTTTCTCATTAAATACTGCCTCAGTTTTTTGTAAAAAAACAAACAGAAGGTTTGGTTAAATTATGGTGGACATTAAAAGCAGCAGAATATTAGGTCACAAATAATTGATGTGAAACCCTTTCCCGTAAAAACAAACCGAATATTAACTTCTTTTTCCTTCCTCCGCACAGCGAGTTCAGCAAAAACCCGCAGCTGGTGAGTTTTGTGGGGAATCAGATCACCATCAGGAGGGCAGATGGCTCCCTGGTCCACCTGCACATCTCCCCTTACCCTGCAATTCTCCACGAGTACGTCAGCGCTGCCAGGTGGGAAGATGGGGTCAGACTCTGTCGCTTTGTCAAGGTAAAGCTGATTTTTGGGAAGGTTCTGATACCATTCCGTGGGGTATTTATGGGTTTGAGTGTCCTTTTGTAGTGATCTCTCCGTGTCAGATGTTGCATCTCATTTCCAGCTCGCTCGTTTTTTTGGCTGCTCATGGAAAATGGTGTGGCTTTCAATTTAATAATTTCCATTATAAATAATAAAGCTTCTTTTTAGTCACACCAGAATCCAGCAGGATTGAGCAGAGGCGCTCACAGAATTTAGTTCTAAGCTTAAATTTTCAGGTCTGGGCCTTAATATAACCAATTAAAAGTGGCATTTCCACAATTACCTGTTATCTCCCATATTTTATTTCACTTCTTTTTATTTTTTTCCTTTTCCATTGCTTTCTTTTGTATTTATTTAGACAACAGCAACAGATGAGGTGAGTGTGGTAGTCTTTAAAACAACAAAATCCCTTCACACCCTCATTCCCATTTATTCCTAGAAAAGCTTAGCACTTTTGTCATGACCTTAAATGTGTATTTCAAATATTTATGTAACCAGTTATTAAATTAATGCACATCCACATAATTTGGGTTGTATAATTATTATAATTATTTGTAACAGAACCTTTCTTTTCAGTGTCCACATCACCTGATTTGAGCATCCAAGTCAGGTTATTTTGATTTTAGTATTCCCAAGTAAAAAAGTAAAAAAGACAGTAGAAAGTATTTCCAATTAGGAATAACAAAATGGGTTATATTTCTGAGGGGAAAAAAAGCAGCAAGACCCATCAGGGAACAACTCCTAGAAATTTCATCTCCTGGGTAATTTCAGGCTGAGTTTTCAGC
Source organism: Machaerirhynchus nigripectus (assembly GCA_013397975.1). Classification (NCBI taxonomy): domain Eukaryota; kingdom Metazoa; phylum Chordata; class Aves; order Passeriformes; family Dicruridae; genus Machaerirhynchus; species Machaerirhynchus nigripectus. The sequence continues at coordinate 8,888 of VZRQ01007933.1, read as the reverse complement.
ATTTATCTCCTGATTTTCTAAATTAATGGGAAGAGAAGGTGAAAAAGATTTTATGAGCTTTTGATTCTCTGAACAATCTTAATTGTCCCAAATTAGGGGCTGCCTGCAGGAGGGTTTGTCCTGAGTTGTGGAAAAACCAGCTGGGAAATACGGGGATGTGTTCAGAACATCCTCAGTGTAGCTGTTAATTCTGATTTAAATCAAGAGTGATCCTTCTAAAAACCTCCACAGTGCAAAGTCTTTATTTCCAGATTTATTATTAAACATACTCAACAAAATCATTGAAACCCCCTTAATTCCTGGACTAACAAGTCAAAAATTACATTTTTCCTGTCTGAATAGAGTTTTAAATGTGGTAGCTTAAGCTGTAGTAAAATACAGTTTATTAGTGTGTCGCTGTGATAATGTTGTCCCTTGAAAATCCATCAGAATGTCATTTAGGATCTCCCTGCATTCTGAGTTCACCAAGTTTCCTCAAGGCTGTGTTAAAAAAAAACCAAAAAATCTTCACAGAAACAACAAAAGTAATTTTAAAAAAAAAAGTGTAATGTTATTATTACCATTAAGTTTTTCTAATTCCTAGTTCTGAGAAGTAATTAATAATTTCCTAAGAAGAGACTTAGACCACGGTGCCATAAATGGGAAATGTATTATTACCCATCATTTCCAGGCCTTGAGTAGTTGCTTTGAGGAGTCATTTGTAGCGTGATAATAAATATCTGAAGGTTTAGAAGTTGTTTTCATTTGGAATTTCAGGATCAGACCCTGTGGGCTTGTTTGGCTGCCATGGCAGTGGCCAACAAGGACATGACCACAGCTGAAATTGCCTATGCAGCTATTGGGGAGGTAAGAAAATGCAGTTAAATCCCAATTAAATTGTTGCAAAACCACGTTTGTGAATTAATTTCCCTGCTCTCCTCCTCATGAGCAGATTGACAAAGTCCAGTACATCAATTCCATCAAGGATCTGCCATCCAAGGAGTCCAGGATGGCTCACATGCTGCTGTTCAGTGGGAGCACCCAGGAGGCTGAAACCCTCCTGCTTCAGTCAGGCCTGGTTTACCAAGCCATCCAGGTCAACATTAACCTTTACAACTGGGAAAGGTAGGATTTTTTCCCATTAAAATATGTTTTCCTGGTTATTTCAATCAGTCGTTTCATTGCTGACTCATTTTTTATCTTTTAATCACCCACAGCTTTAAAAAAAAATGAATTAAATCACAGCCTGACAATAACCAAAAAAAGCAGCATTTTTTGTGTCTTGCTTAGAAAATACAAATATTTGGTGAAAAAAGCCCGAAATACTCCTGGAAGCATTTTGAAATAACATTTTGCTTTCTCATCACTTAGCACAGAGAAGTTCTCAGTGATGCCCCAGACTGGCTGTGGAATTTGGGCTGGTTTGAAATGTCTTGTTGCTAAAAATAGAGCTGTGGCTACTCAGGCTCCCAGCATTGTGTAGGTGGAGAAAATATGAATTAGGGCTGAGAAAACAAAGGAGGAATTTCTCCTTTAAACAAAACCAACCCCCACGTTTTCTGACAGAATCCTCTGAGTTGTTTACTCCTAATTTCTCTGCTATTATATTCATACATTCAGGCAAAAGGTTGGTTTTCCCCCACGTATCTGTGATTATTGTTCTATTATGAAGCTGTGGCAGGGGAGGCTTAAGCTGGATATAGAGAAAAGAATATTCTTTTATTCTGTGTATCATCTAAAAACTCTCTGTGTATCAAATATCAGTGTTCTTAAGCCATTGAGAAGAAACCAGGTGTGAGTAATGAATTAAATTAATCCAGTGTCTAATCTTTCCCACCTATAAAATATTTGTAAATATTATATAGAATGTATCCTAGATGTGTAGTGTGACTGTTCAGAACCTATTTCTGACTATAAAAAAGTTATTAAACATTATTATTTTTGTCCCTTGTGCTAAACTCTCAAATATTCTGCATTTCCTTGCAATAAAAAGCCTTCTGTGGTCAAATTAATGATGTGATGAGGTTGCCAGTGGAAATAATGGTTGGGTATTTTTCATCACTGGCTGCTTTTAACCTCCTGATCCTGATGTGGAACTGCTTGGATTTGGGATCCCTGCCCTCACCCCCGGAGTGTCTGCACCCCCTTGGTGACTGTGGTTGTGCCAGAGCATTTCCCCAGCCTGACCAAGCCATTCCTGCTTCATTCCAGAGCCCTGGATCTTGCAGTGAAGCACAGGACACATGTGGACACGGTCCTGGCTTACAGACAGAAGTTCCTGGAGGATTTTGGGAAAAAAGAAACCAACCAGAGATTTTTGCAATATGCAGAAGGCGTAAGTATCCCTCGGGATTGTTGCTGCTGAGCCGTGGCAAAGTGGGGAGGGTGGGCTGGGTTTGCACCTCTGTTTTCCCTCTGTGGTTCACATGTGAACATAGATGTGACATTTTTACACTTGCTGGCCTGGTGTGGGGCTGCTTGGCCAGGAGTAGCTGGGCACGTGTTTTATTTGAAGGCACAGATTCCCAATTTGTGTATTTAATATCTGGCAAAGAGTAGACCAGTGAAGGCACAGTTGTTTTCTATAAACAGGGAGCCAAACCTCACCGTGGTTCTGTGTCTCACTCAAACATCTCCAACGTTTTGGTGGCATTTTATGGACAGCAGCAACAACAAACTGTGAAGGTATCTGGATGTTTGTGAAGTGAACTGCAAACCATCCTGATAAATATGATAAACAGTTCAATATACATTTATTGGAAACCCTCTGCATCACCAGGAAATCAATTTATTAGTATTTAACAGATCCTGAAGGCTGAGGGCACATCCTAAAGTTCACAGGCTGGATCTTGGATTCCACTGGAATGTTTGCACACATTTCCCTCAGGAGAGACACCCACGTGTGCAATTCCACTGAGCAGCCCTCATGTCCTTCCTGCTTTTCCCCTCCTTATTCCTCAGCATTCTGAGGGTGAAATTACCACAAGAGCCCTCTCCTTTGTGTGCAATCCTTTTATCCACTGCAGCTGATGGATCAGGGAACACCTGAGCTGGGAATTCACATCCTTTGATTGGATACTGCCCAGAACACTTTGGATAAAGCTGGCTTTCTAATGGAGCTCATTAGCACTGTTAAGGATTCTCATTTCCTAAACAAAAGTCTGCCCCTAATGAGCCATTCTGCAGTAATTTACCTGGAAAATACAGCAAAACAAAGCACACATTCCAAGCATTCTTATCCTGCAGCTTTTCCAGCTGCTGTGCAGGAAGTGTGTGTTCTATAAAACCCCTTACAGAGCAAAAATCATGTTAATTCCCTGATGCTTCTGACAGACACTGTAGATAATCCTGATTTTCTTAAAATCCTTGACAATGCTGTACATTCTGGAGGGATTCCTGAGGAATTCCACCTTGGCAGTGACAAGGTGTGAGCAGGATGATTCTTCACCTTAACTCAGTCTTGAAATTTGGGTCTCAACTCAGGAGATCTCTGGAGGGAAAAGGTCCTTTTCCACATCCAGGTGCTGGAGGTCTTTGCTGGATCTGAGAGCAGAAGGGACCTACTTAATATGAATTTTAAGCTGTAATTAAATTCTTAATGCAACCTGTCAGACTCATAAAGCAAAATCAGAAGGAAACTGAAAACCAAGATTTTGTGCTGCTGTTCCTTCTCAGGGGTAAAAAGGGATCTCAGTTTCCCTCTCACAACCTAAAACCTCTTCAGGCTTGAGTAAGGAGTTTTTTCCTCTCTTCTGCAGCCAGGCAGGATCTAAAAATGTGCTTATTTTACATATCCAGTTTTTAATACCTTACACATAACCTGGGGATCCTGGACCCAGTAAATGCCCCTGGAATTGAGGTATTATTATATTTTCACTTGAGAACCTGGGTATTTAATTTCACTTTCCCTCTTAAGAGAATCTTCCCTGTTATTCCATGACTTAATTACAGAGGAAAATTGCCTGTGCAGCCTTGAAATTCTTCTCCCATCCCACCTTTAGCAGTGTTAATTCTCCAGCAATAAACTGAACTGCACTATTTCATTTTTGGGCATGTTTTTATGGTCATCAAATGCACCACGATCCAATTTTCTTTTTTCCTTGTCACACATTTTTGGGAAGAGACAACTCTGGTACCCACATTTGTGCTGTGATACTGTGCTGTATCCATCGACTGAGGTTTCACTGACACAAAACACGGCCAGAAAATGCCAATTCTCTGCAGCTGGAGAAATGCCAAGGTGAAACTAAAACATTTATTGGTGTAGAAGGGCAACTCCAAGCAGGAATCTGATTTCTGTTGGAGCAGATAACTGGTTTAATATCCTATCAGCTTCCTTGGAGGAGACATCACACATAAATTATTGATGCAGGGCTGAATTTTCAGTAACAGGACACTGATGTCATGGTACAGAATTAGAAGCAGGGTATTTTTGTGTTATATTGCCAGACACATTGAGATGTGGGATTTATTAAAATATCTCAGGCTTGGGTTATTTCAAAGATGGGAGCTCAGTTAGAACTCAGCTGTGCCTTGGTCTCTTTGACGAGTTTGTGTACTCAACACTTTATAATTGTATTTTCAGGCTGAATAACTGATCTGTCTCTCTCTGATGCTGAGCTCTGTGTATTTAATTTTTCTCTTCTTGCAGCTGGAAGTGGATTGGAACAAAATCAAAGCCAAAATAGAGATGGAAATTGCTAAAGAAAGAGAACGAGCAGCAGCCAGTCCTGCAGTGAGGGCCAGTGTAACTGTGCAGCAATAATTGACATTCTGGACACCTTTCAAGTGCTGCTTCAATATTTGGTACTGGCTTGTTCTGACAAATGTAAAAAAAAAAGCCACAGCAAACATTTTGTGGGCCACAGGAGTGAGGATTTCTGTAGAGTTTAAGCATTGGGCGACACACAGAATGAATTATTTGCTTTCATTTTGAGCTGGGTTTATACTCTGGTGCCAGTGAGTGCTGCATGTCTGGGGAGGAAAAGGGAATTAACTGTCCCTGTCGTAGTGACTTTTAAATTTTCCTTGCCATTAATATTGTTTAACCTGTTTTGCCTCTCATGAAGTCCCAATTTAAGCACCAAAGTGAAGCAGTTTGGTTCTTCCTGCAGCCTCAGGGGCCTCTCCAGACTCGTTTAAATTGCCCTAAAACAAATACAGCAAACTGTTAGTGCTGAAAATGTAAAAAAAAAAAAGAAGCTTGAGCCTCTGAAGTACCAACATTTCCCTCACAGTTGTGGTGATGCATATTTCTGTTAGGCTGTACCAGCAAGTTCTTTAATAGATGATTTCAGCAGCTCGGATTTGTCACTGAGCAAAGCATTCAGCACTAAAAGGATATTTTCATGTTTAAAATACTTTGGAATGTGCTTTCAGGGTTGTTGGAAGCAACAAACAGCATTTGTAGCATCTGACATGTAAAAATGACAATATTTAAAGTAAGAGAGTATTTCATGTATTTTTTCTGCCCAAAGCACTTGATTTGTAAATATTGTTTTAGTATTTGCGTTACTTCATCAGGATACATTTTTCTTTGTTTCACACCCAAAACTGGCTGCATTTCCTTCATGTTATGAATATATTCCCAGGTTATTCCGCTCTGACAAGGTATATTATATATCATTCAGATGTTACCAGCAAAATGTTAAAATACCTGTACATATAGCAAATTTATAAATCATTGTGTGACCTTTTCTTGCATAGTTCATCCATTTCTTAATAAAACCAAATAAATGTGAAGGTTTTTGATGCATCCCAGAGCTGCTGCATGTGGTGATCTCCACTGACTGCTAAAAAAAGCATATTGGGGGTGTTTTGATTATATTTGGAGGTGATGGGAAAGGTGTTTAGTTCCATTTTTTATCACATGCATCCAGTCCTGAGCATCCTGGTGGTTAATTCAAAAGACAGCAAAATATTTTGGGAAAGCACTTTTATTCCTTGTTTTCACCAGGTTCTAAATACAGTTATGACCCTGGGTATGAGATCGAAATTCCAGGATGTTCTCAGGAGAAAACGTTCTTACATGGCTTTCCTGGGACTGTGGCAGGGATTTTAGAGGTTGTAATTCCAAGGAAAGTGCCATCCGTCCATGCCAAGGTAATTTTGAGCTGGTTTGTCTGGGATTCCCAAGTTCTGGATTGAATTTGTACCTCTTTTCAGTTATTTTCAGTATTAAGTAAAAATAAATAGCAGGAGGATACAGATGTTTCAGGTATATTTTGGTTACATCATTGCCCAGAACAATAAATTATTTTAAAACCCTGTTTTAACAATAAATACCTCCTATTTAATTACTGACTGTTTCATTTAAACCATCACATACCAATTTAAGAAACAGATTAATTAACATGATCAGTATTCAGTTGTTTAGGTGCTGTTGTGATGGATCCATAATCAAATATAACCCAAATTTTGCCATTGCAAGGTGGGGAGTTCTGTTCATTCACTTCATTTAACCTTGACCACAGTAAATCCCCTGTGATTATAAAAAGGGAGGTTGAAAAATACATCTTTAAGTGAAAAATAAAGTCCTCAAGTGAGGTAAAAGGTCAGGTGGGTGTTTAAAAACCTTCTGCATATTTGTAATAGTTCAGGGGAAAAATTTTAAAAATACTTTGTTTTCTGGTATTTAAGGCAATAAAACTTCGAGATCTGGATTTGTCTGTGGGATTTTACCCTTCGGGAGTGGAACAGGAGGGAAGGTTTGAATCATCTGACATGAAAATTTGATTTTACAGATTATGTGGAACCATTTCCTGCAGAAAAACTCTGGTGATTGTTGCCTTCTTCCCTCCAGAATAGTCAAAATTATAAATAAGCAATAATGGAAAAGCTTGAAGCTTTCTAATTTAATGCTGACATTTTAATATATATTTATATAAATATAAAGTTGGTATCACCTACAGGTGGGGGAAGTTGGAGAGAAGCAATTTACTATTTATATTATAGATAACGTCTTTTATATTGGTTTGTACATGGTTTTTTATTAAACAGAGAACTTCTAAGACCTCCATTTCTTCATTTTCATGATAACAGAGTTGATATTTTACTCTGCAGGGGATAGGGAAGAGCCAGGAAGAAAAAAGGCTTTTATGAACTGATCACATGTAAGAATCTCTTATTTCCAAAGTTTATTTTTATTAATCCAGATCAGTCGGGGGTTGCCCTGTGCTATAAAATTTCCTGGAATAATAATAAGTACTGGAATTTAACCTGCTAATTTTAGTTCAGGTGCCTTTGCCCTGCTGTAAAGTTTGGGAAAATAGGATGGTCTGGAACCTGCAGGGAAAGAGAGGGATGAGTTCTGTCTGCACAGAGCTTGGTTGTACCAAAAATAAAATATTTAATTATTTGTGTTTTTCCTGAAGGGCCTGCAAGAATTTTTTTACTTCATACAAAGAAATAACTGGTGGTTGGAGCCCTGCAGTTTGGAAAAGCTCTAATCTCTGTTTTAAATAAACCTGCAGGTTTTCTTGGCCATTAGAGACACCTTCAAAAGAGGTAAAGGACAGGGCTCGTGGCTGCTGCTCCTGCGCTGACCAGATCCTCAGTTCCACGTGCTAAACTCAAGCTAGGAAAGGACAGAAAAAAGGTATTTTATGAAAGCTTTGGCCACAAACCGGTTCCATTGTCAGGAGAGTTGGGGTGAGCTCGTGGTGATGCTGTAGGAAGAATTTAGGAGTAAGTGAGGCACTCCCAGCTCGCTCAGGTGTGCTGGCACTGAGTGTGGAGGTGGTTTCTGCCTTGCCTTGGGGTTTGGAGTTTGCTTAGTTCGTGGAAGGTTTCCCAGGAGCTGTGGCAGCTGTGACATTTACTCCTCTTAGAGCAGGAGGGCTCCCAGGTCCCCTCAGTGAGTAGGAGCCAAGGTAGCAGGTGGTGCTGATATTTTATTAGGATTTGGAGGGGTTCCCTCCTTGCCCAGCTGCCCAGGCCAGGCTCCGGACACCCGCTGCGGAGTGCCAGGGGGCACAGCCTGGTCTGGCTGTCCCCAAACCTCCCCCTGGCACCCGTGGGTATGGGAGGGGTGAGGATCACCCCGTTACGTCCGCGCAGCACAGTCCCACAGCTGAGCAATCCCAAAGCTCCCGGCGAGCAGGAGCCCAGCTGAGGGCAGCTGGGAATGCTGCACCAAACTGCAGCCGGCTCTTCCCGTCGCTCCGTGTCCTCCTACTGCAGGTGATGTCCCCAAGTCACCTTCCTCATGGAAGTCCTTCCAGGACTGTGCCATGTCCCTGTGAGGCGCCCTGGTGTCCTGCAGGCCGTCCCAGTGGGTCCCTGCTTCCCAGGCCGCGTGTCCCATCCCTCCACGGTCCCCAGGAATTCCGCAGGTCCCTTTGCAGAGCCGGGTGCCCAGCAGGTCACCCTGCGGTGCGGAGCCTTCCCGGGGATCCCCAGTGTCCCTGGCACGTCCCTTTGCAGAGCCGGGTGCCCAGCAGGTCACCCTGCGGTGCGGAGCCTTCCCGGGGTTCCCCACTGTCCCACCAGGGAACGCTGCTGGTTCCTGGCGTCGCATCCCTGCTGGGACACCTGGGGCTGTCCGCTGTCTCTCCCGGGGGTCCGGAGGATGATCGCGTCCCGCAGGT
>VZRQ01007905.1:217271-227441 GCA_013397975.1 Machaerirhynchus nigripectus | reverse complement strand
TAACCATAAACCACATTTAAATAAGGCCGTTTTAAAAACCCTTCATTCATGTTGGTCCTCTTTTCCGTCTCTCTTGGGTAAAAGGTTCTCTGAGTAAAGCTGACGTCTCTTCTCTTGGGAAAGCACAGTGTGTGGGGCAATGTTCTAGTCCTGGGTCGTCACAGCGGCAAGAGCTAGAACCAAGGCTTCAAAGCTGAGAGCTGTCTTTGATGTTGCGTTAGCCGGTGTTTCATTGACTGTAATCAGGATTAAATCTAGTTAGCTGGCAGGAAAAAAATGAATGACAATGGATATGTAAGGATGTCAGACCTCAGTCCTCCTGATCCTTCTCCCCTCTGTAGAAGATCGAGTCAGAATGGTTTTGATAAGGCCCAGTGGCTTGTCCTGTTCCTTTTGGAACAGGATCCAAAGTGTCTATGGGCATAGACGTTTTGGCCTTACTGTGTATCTAGCAGGGGAAGGTGAAACAAAGCAAGCTTCTGACATCCTTGATTTTTCTGTTAGCAGCAGAATTTTTGCTCTATTTGCTCGCCTAAAACTATAATAAGGTATCATAAAGAATTTATGCCTCATGAATTAATTGAGCTTATGAGCAATGTGTACCTGAGGCTGCAAATTCAGTTCGATTTTAAAACTTACTCTGCTTTAAAGTCTTGTTTGCTTGCCTTTTCATTTTGAAGTAAAATTCCAAGAACAACTGTTGTGCACTTAGTGTAGAGGTAGTGTAGGTTGCCAGCAGTTGCAGTTTATCTTTGGGTAAAGAGTTGGATGCTCTCCATCAGTTCATAATTAGTCTTTGAGAGGAGTTGTTTAGAAGATGGTCACCTTTGATCAAGGAGTAACTACACAGGGAAACCAGAGCCTCAAACATACACCCAATTCCTGAGGAAACTGGAGTAGAGGCAGGTCAAGGTGTAGGGCCAAGGCCTGGACCAGGGAATTGCAGACCCTCAGATGTCTGCCACACACTCAGAACTCTTCAGAGATACCAAACAGTCGCGCAGATACATTGGAATTGTCTAGATGCATCGAGTACTTTGAAATGACACCAGTGCATAATGAAATTAGACACTGTCTTTTCCATTTGTGTTGCATATCCTTGGAAGGTGGATCTCCAGAATTCACAAAGTGAAGCTGAGAAAAATGTGTGTGTGTGAGCTGGTGAGATTCATGTGGGGGTTACTCAGCACGGATTCCCCCGGGGCTTTCACACCTGTGTGTTGGTGTATTTTTTTTTCTCCTATGCGATCACTGATGGAGTCTGTGGTTAAAAACAAAAAGCCTCAGGCAGCAGAGGCGAGCTTCTTGGGAGAGGAGCAGGACTGGATCGTAGTGAGGCTCTGGGAAGAATCATCCTGATCTTACTGTGAAGAGATCTGTGAGCTGCAGGAATAATCACCCTGCTGGGTAACACCATGTGAAGGACAGTGTACTGTCACAGGGGGTGTTGATTCAGGTAAAGGCCCAAGGGAAATTTCTAACGGGCCTGAGCCGACTTGTTCACAGGTAGAATTAGTTGTGCTGTGTGCCTGTGCAGTGCTTCCTCATGTGCTTGGTTCCAATGCTGGCAAAGGCAGGGGGAGGCTGGGCTGGTCTCCCCTGCAGGCGTAAATGGGTGAAGCTCAACAAGGTCCACTTGAGGGCTGAATGAATAATCACTACCCAGGCTGCTGCCTAATAGTGGAAAAAGGACTTTTGCTACGTATTTCTGTAAGTGGTCTGATGAATAGCAAAGGGCATTAAGTTTGGTAGAGGAGGTCCTGGAAGAAAACAAAATTGTAGCAAGGAACAAATGAAAATGTCTTTTGGATGAAGGGCTGTCAGGCATCTGAGGAGCTCAGCAGCATGGCAGGACTGTCAGGAACTGAGGCAGGAAGTACTGTGGTCACTGTGGAGAGTGTCCATGTCCAGACTGGACATTCCTAGCAGGATCCTGGTTTGCACAGGAGATGCATCTCTCTCACGGAGGTGTACGTTCATAACTCAGCTTCTCTTTTGGTACTTAGGCCTGGGAAATGATAACATTAATTTAGAAACAATAATCTCCTTCTAGACAAGTACACTTATCTTTTCTTCTACAGCTTCAGAAGTCTGAGAGTCCAATGGGAAGAAAAACCACAGCAATTAGCAACGCTGCTGTTAGTACTGATGGGAGGGAAAATGTCTTCATAATGTATTCAGACTTTGAGGTTTGCGCAGCATACGAAATTAAAATGGGCAGAGAGCCAAGGCTGAGAAATACCAAGGTTTAGTAAAACAGGAAAAGTGTAGCTGAAAAAAATAATGAGAGGGTGGCTGATGCTCAGCCTCAGCAGTGGTACGTGGTCACAAAAGGCACACTGAGCAGCTATCTGAATGCTCATGATAAGCATCTGCTAGTTAAAGATAATAAAACTCATTTTCCTTTTGTTACAGCACTGGAAGAGTTGTTGGAGAACAGGAGCAGGTTTAATGGAAATGGGGCTGAGGAGCACAAACCCAGTTTTGCATCTCTTGTTGTCAAAGATAAGGCTCAGCATAGTCCCTTCTGGAGCAACTTGAGCTCTAGACTAAAGAACTGACAGGACTTGTCCTGTCTCTTGGTGGTGACCTGACTACGAGGATAAGCAGTCTTATAAATAAATTGTAATAAATACCCCACAACCTCTGTCAGAAGAGGTTTACTGTAATATCTGCATGAATTTTTATTCTGAAAAAGACATTTTTAGCTTTTTCTTTAATGCTTGGACAGTCCTTGGGAGTGTTCAAGTGCTCCTTGGCAAACAATACATCTCATCCTGTAGCATGAAGATGTTTTGTGGTGGGGTTTTGGGCGGGATGGCTTTACTTTTGAGGGATTTAGAAGAGAGACTGACTTACTGAAAGTAAATCAGAAAACTTTTGTGTCTCCTGCTTTTGTTCTAAAAATGCTTAGTCCAAAATTACTGGAGTTTTGCATGACAGCAGCCCTGCTTGTAAAATGTGGAGAAAACACTGTGGTCTTCTGAGGCCCTGAGGAAGAATATTAAAGAGGAAATTTTTCCAGAATACTTATTATGCCAATAGCAGGAAGTCCTATTAGAAAGGGGGAAGAAAAATACCAGCTTCAAAGTTTTCTTCTTTAAGACAGGGCGGGGGAGGTAGGAATGGAATCAGCGTGCAAGTAACAGTCTAAATATTTTGACTGTGTTTGGATTGCACTGGGTTGAAATTTGCCTGGCTGATGGACCAAAGCCTTGACGAAGTGAAGCTTGAAGAGACTTAATTTCAAGCATAGGACACTTGGTCCTAAATGTGCATTTTATTTTTAGTTTGCTGTGTCAACAGACACCCTTGTTCTGTGTAGTTTCGCTTGGCTGACAGAGGCGGTGTGACAAGGGTGTTCTCTCTCCACTGAAGGCACTTGGAAACAGGTCAGCCATCGGTTGAATTATTGATTTTGTGTGATGTAAGACACAAACTTGGTGCCTCTGGGAAGGCAGTTCTGATCTCTGTACCAGCCCAAGGACAAAAACTCAAGGTCAGCACTCCCGTTTCGCACGTGCACGTTCACACGTCCCCTCTTGGACCTTATTTCTGTTCATGGCGTTGAAATCAAGGGGGTCTGACAGAGGTTTGCTGCAGTAATGCCATAATTACATGATAATGACCATAATTTTTGTGTTCCCTCTGAGCTGCACCTGCTGTGACGAGTTTACACCAGTGGACCCCTGAGAGTCAAGACCCTTGAGCTCAGCCAAAAGGCGACTGTGAAGTTTTGGGATCTGTTTGTACCCAGTGCTTCCCCCAGGCGTGCTCCGAGGGCTGAGACACACGAGCAGAAAGAATGATTTATCCTGACTTTGGGACGATGAACAGAACTTTGGAAAGTTGTATCTCTGGCATGGGATAAGCAAGGATTCCCCTTGTCTGCCCCCAGTCCCCAGGCCTGGTTCTGTCAAAAGATCTGGGTATGTTTAGAAGAACTAATGTCCTGTTAATTAGCACTGCATTAGGTGGCACTGGTCACACCAATTGCTAACGATGGGCCTGTTGTGTCCAACTGTGTGCCAAACAAAAAATAAAGACAGATGTATTTCTGACTGTGGCCAGAGGAGCTCCAATGTCCTTGCAGAGGGTGCTGCTAGCCTAAATTTGCCACGATCCTGTCAAAAGCCAGCTCTGTGGGTGGGCCAACTTTTGAAAAGCATTTGTATTTCTTTGATATTAGGCCAAATCATTGAAAGTCATCTGATTAAAGAAAAAGTCATCCAGTTAAGGAGGTGCATTAAAACCAACGGAGGAGCAAGGGACTAATTTGTGGACTTCTTCCCATGGCATGGGGTGTTCTAGTGGCAGATCTAGTTCAACCCAAAATTCATGTATAGGATGCTAATACTGCTGTGCCTTCATCCATGGAGCTCTGTCTATAAGACTTTTTCCCCAGCTGTGATTGAGCCAATTCTGAAACTAATAATTTCCAAGATGTGCCTTTTGAGGTGTACAGCAGGTATTCCCCCTCATTTTATATTCTCTGCTGTCCTGTGCTCTGGCTGGCTTTGGTGAAACCTTGCTTTTCACTGAGTAGTATGGGATTTTTTTTGTATTTTGTGTTCTTGTTATCCATGTGGTCAAGAAAATGTCAACTCTGTGACAAGCCAGGTCCCTTAGAGCCTCTTCCCTACAGAAAAGAACTGATTAGGTGTGCAGACTAAAAAGGAATGAAATACTCATACTGAACACGATGGAGGTATAATTTCAGAAGTTAAAAAAAGAGATCTCTTTTCTCAGCCTCACTCCCTTAAAAGGTGTTTGTATGGGTTGTTTCATCCAGAAGAGGCATCAGATTCTCTGTGCGCGGGCGTCAAACCTCCACAGCCATGGGAGGGAAAGCGATCTGCTAGAAGTTTGTGTGGAGGAGTGCCAGGGGAGGCAGACTGAGATGAGCAGTATCTGTGTACAGATGGAAGGCAGATAAGTGCAGTCAGTGGGTAGTGCTTTATGCCCTTGTTTTGCTGGAGTCCTCGGGTACTTCTCGCCTGTGTCAGCCCTATGTACTTTCAAATAAGGTTAAGCTCCTGGGGAGTTTCTCGGTTGCCATCACCCGAGGATGCATCTGCAGCACCAGCATTTAAACCCACGTCTTCCTGCTTTCCAGCCTCAGGCTGATTTCACGAAGCCACAGTATTTTTCTGACAGGGCACCACCGTTGGCAGCACATAGCTCTGAGTCACGGAAACTTTGAAGTGTCTTGTGTATGGCCACGGAGTTGTTTTGCTTTGTGTCCCCCTTCCTTTGGCTTGTGGAGCTGGTTTGGTTTGAGCCCAGTGAGACCCATCAGGGTCTCTCTTGTCCTCGGTTAATGAGACAGTGGTGGAGGTGCTGTGACCAGAATGTAACTCAAGATGGGGGTTGGCCTTCTGACCAGCTGAAATGGGAAAGTATCTTCTTCAAAGAGGCAAAATAATGAGAAACAGGTGTTGGTATTTATGAAACTGGTTGTACAGCCATTAACCAACTATTTTTGTTCTGGGTAATCTTGGAATTTGCAGATGTGACAGCACTACAAGCTGCCCTTGCTCGTTGGGAGGGTAAAGCTGCTTTGGACAAGGCCTGAGAACCTTCACTGACCTTGGTTCCTTATGTAAGAGGAGCTCATTTGACCTTGGGCATTAACCCAACACGTGTTTCCAAAGAGATCCGATAAACAATCTGTGCACTTCTCACCTCACAGAGAAGGTGGGTGAGGATGGACAGTGACACAACGTGCTGTGTCACTGCCAGCAGGGTTTTAAATATCACCTGGGGCTTGTCACAGTGGAGAAGTTTGGGACAACAAAAGCAAATTCTCACCTGGACTTTCATGTTGTGTTGAGAATAACTCACTTCTTTGAAAATTACTACTGTTTAAAAGAAAATAATGAGGGTACCTTTGTTGATCAAAATGTTTTAAGAGATTTAAAATATCAAGAAAGCCTTTATTGAACAGTTCTAGGTGATAGTTTCCAATTTACGCAAGAGAAGCAACTGAATTTTGTTATATTTGGATTAAAAATAGGGAAAAGAAAAGTGCCAAGCACTTTTGACAGAGTTGAAATATTACATGGCAAGGTGTTGATTATGTGGGACTGTTTAATAAAAGCAAAGCAGACAATTTGGTCCCTTGGCCATCATTCCAGACAGGCAACCTCCCTGAGCTGATGTCATCCCATGTGTTTCCAGCTATTTAAAAATTAAATTTTTCTGACAAGCCTTCTGCTGAATATTTCTCTCTTTGAATCTTCCTTTCCCATATAACATGGAAATGATCTCTCTTTCCACAGAGGGTGGGAGTTCAGTTCGGAACTTCCACCAGCTGTGGTTGTTTACATCACAGTAGCTTCCCAAAATTGCTCTATGAATTCAGGCTGCTTCTAAACCCCCAGTCCCTACCTCCTAACAACAGGGCTCTCTTGTCCTCCAAAAATTGTCTGTGCTGTGTTGTTCTCTAACTCTCCAACCTCACTATCTCATAACTTGGAGGAGCAATCCCTTGATCTGTGTCATTGACAGGTGACATCTTCCCCTCTCAAGACAGTTTGTGCAAAACCCTAGGTCTCACCAAGCCTAGGACAGCTAGAATTTGGGGGAAAAAAGCCACAAAAACACAGTTTGAAGACATCCTACAGTGCTTGCACTGTAATACTTTGTGGGATCTCAGGTAGGTTCCAAATTTGATTGGAATCGTGTATTACTGAGAGAATGGAGTTTGTTGGAGCATCTTGTGACTCTCTAGCAAGGTGATCTTGACTTCCTATGGGCATGGTTTCCCCTCTGCTAAACTTGATCCTGCAGCTGACATCCCAGCCAACCCCGTGGTCAGATGGTGTCTGTCGCTCGTGGGCACATGGCCTTTGTTCTTCGCTTGAGGTTTCATCTGTAAGCTTTGCTCTAGGTGTTCCCAGCTGGAGCTGTGCTCTCTTTACTCTCCTGCCAGACTTTCCCACAACAACCTGGTCACCGTTCGTGCCGTGGCAGGACCTGTTGGGTGGCTGGGAACGAAAGCCTGCTTCTCCCCGGGTTGGAGTTAGCAAACACCGTCTTTTCTGGTTGGAGTAGCTCGTTCAGGCAACTTCAGTAGCCTTGGCATGGTCCTGATAGACACACAAATCTCACATTCATACCCTAAAGCTCTGGGCTGTTTTAAAAGGCGTGCATGCAAAGCTTTCTGGTCTGTCAACCACAGTTTGCTGTATGAAAAACTATTACCTTTTCCTCTGTCAGGCAGTCCCGATTTCCCTGTGGGTTTGGGGTAAAGACAACAGGATTTGCTTGTCTCAGCAGCTCCCCTCCTGCTTGTCCTTGAGTGCTCTAGGAGATGAACTGAGTGGAGTTTTGCTTTTTATCCCGCAGGTAGGGGATCTTTTTTGAAATTATTTCAAAGGCATGTGATGTGGGGTTAGCCCAATATAAATAAACCCAGCCTGCTTATTTCCCATGTGATCAGGAAAGGTGGATGCCTCTGCTTTTGAGAAGGTTCATGCCCAAGGTCTTTCTGAGATGTTTTGGATTGCATGGTTGAACTCTCCTGGAATCTCTCAGGAAGCAAAGGGGCAGACAGTGATAGAACCCGAGGCAATGGCTGGAGCTGTGTCCAGGGAGGGTTAGGTTTAACATCAGGAGAAGGGTCTTCCCTCAGGGGGTGCTGGGCACTGCCCAGGCTGCCGGGGGAATGGGCACGGCCCCGAGGCTGCCAGAGCTCCAGGAGCGCTTGGACAGCGCTGCCGGGGATGCCCAGGGTGGGACTGTTGGGGTGTCTGTGCAGGGCTGGGAGTTGGACTTGGATGATGTTTGTGGGTCCCTTCCAGGTCAGGATGTTCTGTGATTCTGTGACTCCTGAGCTTTGCTATTGCTTCGTGCAGCTCTGCAGAAGACAAAATGATGGTCCGACGATTCTGACCAGTGAAGCAGTTTGGAGACAGTTTTCAGTGTCTGTCCCTATCTGCAGGGAGGGTTCCGAGCATGGTCCAGGCTCTGCTCCAGGGCGCCTGGCAGTGGTACCAGAGGAATGGGCTGGAACTGGTGCCCAGGAAGTTCCACCTTCACCTGAAGATGAGGAAGAACTTCTTTCCTGAGCGGTGACCAAGCACTGGACAGTGAGGGTGTGAAGTCTCCCTCACTGGGGATATTCCAGAACTACCAGGATGCAATCATGTGCCCTGAGCTCTGGCATGGCCCTGCTGGAGAAAGGAGGTGGGACCAACACCCGCTGTGGACCCTTCCAGTCTGATCCATTCTGGGATCCTGTGATTTCTACTGCAGTCTTCATGTTGCAGTCTGCTAAAGACCAAAGTCCCTGAAATCCGCGTGGGATAATCCCTGACCTCCTGAGCCAGAGATTTGCCCACTTGCTTCTGACATCTAAAATCCTGACTCTAAAATTCTGTACCCCACAGCTGGGATGTCCTACAGGTCTGCTCGTTTGCCAGTTCCTCTTCCCCTGTAGTACCAGAGGTCAGAGATAAGGAAAGGGGGTCTCCTGAAAGCAGCTGTCCCTTCTTCCTCTTACAGCTTCTGAGTATTTTGGGAGGTGGTAGAGCCAGCAGCCTATGTTTCCGCTCTGGCTCTTTCCAGATCTTTTGTCCTGGATGTGGTTTGGGCATCTGTGTCCTTCATTTGCTTTAACTTGGGCTGTCATGAGGGGCTGGAGGAAACCGGACTCGTCGTGGCTGACACAGCTCAGCTCTCAGGGAAGGAGTGTTCCTTCAGAGTCTTCCCTCTAAGCCCATGCCTAATTCACCCAGGGGGTTGATCCTATTGTCTTCCACACCTTCTCCAAGCGGGGTGCCCTCGCTAAAGCCTGAGGGCAGTGGCAGTGCTGGGCTGAGCAGCTCCGTGGCAGCGTTTTGGCATGGAGGGCTGACCCTCTGTCCTCGGAGTTAGCAACATATGGGAACTGGTGGGATTAGGTGGGGATAGGATCTCTCATGGGTGAAAAGCAGCTGTGCACACCGGTTGGTGTTCCTGCCTGCACGTGTGGAGTTTGCCAGAGCTGGATTTCTGTATCTGAAAGGAAAATTAAATAGGTGTGATGGACCTTCATCCACCCGTGCACTGAGCTGTGGGCGCTGGTCTGCAGAAGTCACCTCACCCTTTCCATGTCTCCAGAGCTGTGCTGGGGTAGTTGCAGGAAGATACAGAGCAACCCCCCCCTGCGCAGCCCATGAGTAAATCTGCAAAAATATTGAAAAGAATGTAATTTTAACTACTTAATGACATGTAAGGAAGATAGGTTTTTTTTAACAGGGTGGGGAGGCCCTGGCACAGGTTTCCCAGGGAAGCTGTGGTTGCCCCTGGATCCCTGGCAGTGTCCAAGGCCAGGCTGGATGGGGCTTGGAGCACCCTGGGACAGTGGAAGGTGTCCCTGCCCATGACAGGGGGTGGCCCTGGATGAGCTTTAAGTTCCCTTCCAACCCAAACCATTCAGTGATTTTGTGAGGTCATTCAGCTAAATGGTAATGGAGGGGGAAAAAAACAGGAAATAGTGAAAACTCTTTTGAATTATGTGGTACTGATGGCCACTGCATGCATTAGGAATGTATGGAAATTATGCACACCAAAAAAAAAACCTCTGGAAAAGGGATCTGGGTCATCTTTGGTTTTTCTACTCTGATTACAGCCAACTGTTCATGCTATTTAAATCACATTTTATGGGGAGAAAAATTTGTGGTAGCCCCAAGCCATGAAAATTCAGATTTTATTTTATTTTTTAAGAAAAGAAAGCACACAGCAGAAGTTGAAATGAAAAAGCTAATGAAACCCATATCCCACCAAGCACTTGCACTGAAACTTTACAAACATGAAAGAAAATATTCTTAAGTAAGCTAATGCTCCTTGAATAAGGAGGACTTTCTATGATCCACTCTGGCAGGGTTTGAACCATTCTGTATTTCAGGCAGTCGGGAAAATAATGAGATTTTTATGTCAAATAATATTTTTCATATATTTTACTTAAAGCAATTTGTTCCAGTCTGATTTCTGAGTCACCGCATCTGTTTTATAATATGCATCATTTTTACACCAGCTGTAAGGACCCAGACTCCACAATTTCTAGGGTTTTGGGTTGTTTTTTTGCACAGATAAATGTTAGTCTAACAGGCAGGGCCTTCGTTTCAAGTGCAAGGGTAAATATGTGAAGGTTTCCCAGGAAATTTAATACACTGCAAGCTTAAA
>VZRQ01007905.1:185735-205984 GCA_013397975.1 Machaerirhynchus nigripectus | reverse complement strand
TTTTTTTTTTTTTTTAAGTCAACTTCAGTTACTAATTCCTTTCTTTGCTTTAAATAGCAAATTTTAAACCAAGCTTAACTCCAAAAAACCTATGGAGCATATTAGAGGTGACTGAAAACTGGGGGAGAACACAAATCATTCCCATGTCAAGAGGTGAACAAATTCACTAAATAGCATTTACAAAATAACATCAAATTAAAGAAATTTTGTCTAGAAACAAAATGCTCAAAAATTTAGAGGCAAAGCACCATTATAAGTTAATATAAATGGCATATTTAAATTTCTAAGTAGTGTTTTGAAATGATCCAAAATTACTTGCAAAATGTGAAGCCCTTGTCACCACTGCTGTCTTGGGAAAAAAATTAAGTGAAACAAGTAGGATCAAATCAAACAACCCTTTGAAATAGTTTTTCTCATCTTTAAGAGAAAAATAAAACCACCTTGCTTATAGGTTTCACATGCTGTTTTTCTCCCAGTTTTTTCAGGGGCTAGAAAATGAGGGAGAACTTTTCAGTTTGATCCCTGGGACAGTGGATGGTTGGTGGGGACGACATGGGGTGCTCTGGGCAGGATGCACATTTGAGTGGCTCATCTCTCCAGCAGCATCCAAAGCAAAGGGGTTTTTCTGCCCTGACTTTGTCTCCCTGTTAGTTTAAATATGTTTTTTTCGTAGGTTCAAGCACAGATAGGTCACTCTTATGGATTAGCTTTCAAATTCTTCTCTCCTATCACATGCATCCAACCTGGCCTTGGACACTGCCAGGGATCCAGGGGCAGCCACAGCTGCTCTGGGCACCCTGGGCCAGGGCCTGCCCATCCTCACAGACACCAATTCCTTCCCAAGATCCCATCTAGCCCTGCCCTCTGGCACTGGGAAGCCATTCCCCCTTGTCCCATCACCACATGCCCTCATACAAAATCCCTCTGTCTTTCTTGTAGGATGAGATAAAGAACTTCAGGAGAATAAAATTTCCTCGTATTTGCAGCAACAGGGGAAAAGCTGAAGCCATTTGCATGATGAAGTGCCCAGAATTACTTTTCAAGTTGTTACTCACCTAATTGAATTGCTGTCCAGAGGGGCTGTGGCTGCCCCATCCCTGGAAGTGTTCAAGGCCAGTTTGGACGGGGCTTGGAGCAGCCAGGGATAGTGGAGGATATCCCTGCCCGTGGCAAGGAAGTAGAGTGACGCATCTTGACGGTCCCTTCCAGCCAAACCATTCCAGGAGTCTGTGATCTTCTCACAAGTCTAAAGATGGAAAGAAGAGAGGACAAAGGACTACATTCAACATGGGAAAAGCAAAAACCCCACAACTGCATTTCATTCTTAAAAAGTGTGCGTGCATTGGACTTGAAAGAAGACATAAAAATATCATATATCAAGGGGAAAAAAAAATTGTTTGGCATCCAGCAAATTTTGCATAGCTATTGAAAATTTCTCAAAGTTACAAATTCAAACAAAGGCTTCTTGTTTAGACCAAAGCCTGAAAAACATAACTCTTGACTAGGTCTGTGCACTGTATTCCCAGTGAGTTTGTCTCTTTCCTTACCATGAAGGTGAGCAGGCTGCTCCTCTGAGCTATGCAGTCTGGGAACGGGATCATGTGTAGGGGTCTCCAGACCTTAGGGAGAATTCTGGGGAATAAATGGGATTGAAAAATACACAGGCTAATACACACAGGGTCAGCAAAGCTGTTCTCCTAAGAGTTTAAATGGAGGCAGGGATGAATTTTGATTGTTGCAAGTTGGTTGCTGCAAGTTCATCTCCATCTGTGAGCTGTCACTGAGATGCTGCCGTGGGTGGGTGCAGTTGGAAGTGCTTTTGGTGGCCAGACAGATACTGAGCAGGGGTTTGCTGCTGGGTGGGATAAATGGGCCCAGCGAGGTGGTGCTGGGACAGTGCTGATGAGATAGGGGTCAGCTAAGGAGGGCTGTGCCTCATTTGGGAAATCATGGAATCATGGAATGGGTTGGCTTGGAAGGGACTGTAAAGACCATCTCCTTCCAGTTCCCCTGCCATGGGCAGGGACACCTTCGCTAGTCCAGGTTGCTCCAAGCCATGTCAAATGTGGCCTTGGACACTTCCAAGGATGAAACAAATGACCATGTGGAATCTGTGGCTTTTTGGAGGAAGTGGCCAATTTGAGATAAACATCACTGATTTTCCAGCCACGAGCCAGTGAAACAATGACTTGCAAATAGTGCTGTGCATGCAGGATTCTACTCTTCCCAGGCCAAATCTGACTGAGGAACAGTCAAATCCAGGTCAGCTCTGTTTTCACCTTGAGGCTGACGAGGGAGTTTCTGCCAGAGTTCATTTTTCTGATTTCTCTAAACCGTGTTTCCCCACACGGACGTGCACCCCTCACTTGGGAAGAGCCATGACACCTTCTTTCCCTCAGGTGGCAGCCACCCCTCAGGGATGCCAGGCATAAGGAGCACCTTGTCCTCTGGAAAACCCCACTTCTGGAGGCTGAGGAGCAATAACCCAAGGTGGGAAGCACCCAGGGATGGTGAGAAAGCCCTAAAAACCATCATGGGCCACCTTTAAGAGTGCTGGCCCCGCAGCAAGGCAAGGGCACAGAACCTCTTTCCTCCAGCGTGAAGATCAGACCGTGTCCCCGCAGGGTTTGGGTTGGAGGCTGGAAATCAAGCTGAGTTCCCTGGCCCGTGGCTCAGTTGCATGGAAACAGAAATGCCCCAGCAGGTTAAGAACTGGCTCTTCCACCTAAAGGATGGAAAGAAGGGGGGGAAAAAGCAAGAGAGAGAAAGAGCTGCTGCCATTGAATAATTGATGAGTTTCAGACCAATCAATGCGACAGCAGAGCAGGGCTAATTAAAGGTTTCTGAGGAATCCCTGTAGTAATTTACTTGAATGTAAGAAGTTCATATTCTCTCTCCCTTTTTTTCCCCTCCCTGTTCCCAGGAATTCCAGTTTTAGGCTTCGGCGGTCTCTAACCACCGCTCACTTTCCCCCTCCAGGGGGATGTTTGCTATGGAAATATGCAATTAATATTGCAGCGATCGTAATTGCTAATTATTAAAACAATGCTACCCCCTTTTTCATGGCCTACTTTCTTGCTCAAAATGATTTAAATAACAGGGAAAAGGAAAAAAAAAAAACGAAGCAGAGACAAGGTGGCTGGGGCTCAGCTGAGCCAGGATTAAGTTCTGAGCATGGCTGGGTTTGGCTGTAATTTGGTGAATTCCCACATCCGCCTGAAAACTAAGGGCAAGATGATGCTGCCAGCGAGTGGCCTTTGCCATAACCTTGAGCCATGCCAAAAAACCACTGTGCAATGTCAGAACAACCTTAGCCCGTTTAGTGATGAGGGTATCAGGATGGTCTGCCTGCGTTTCTGAAGCAGCTGTCATGGTGCTGTCCTGGTGCTGCCATGAAATATTAATAGTCAGTGATGAGGAATTAACTGTTAGAGCTGTAGGCTGTCGAGGGAAAGGTGAATCAGGCAGGGAAGAGGTGATCAGTGCCAGGAACCTGGTCTGGGGAGTGGATGAAGTTCCCTCCCACACCTGGCCAGGACTAGCCATCCCACCATAAAAAAAAACAAAACCAAAAAACAAACCAAACAAAAAAAAAACCGGGCTTTTTGGGCAGCCCAGATGTTGGGAACCTGGGGGAGCAGAGCAGAGCAGAGCACAGCCAACTCATGGTGCTTCCCACAGGACTTAAAACCCCAAGGTCAGACTTTGAGGAAACGGCCTCAAGCTGTGCCTGGGCAGATTTAGGTTGGCTGTTAGGAAAATTTCTTCATGGAAAGGGCTCTCAAGCCCTAGCACAGGCTGCTCGGGGCAGGGGTGAAGTCCCCATCCCTGGAGGGATTTAAAAGCCGTGTGGATGTGGCACTTGGGGACATGGGTCAGTGGTGGTGTTGGCTGTGCTGAGGGAAGGGTTGGACTCAAAGAACATAGAGGGTTTTTCCAACCTGAATGATCCTGTGATTGTCTGATGGTCAAGAGTTGAAATGTTGTGGGGCTGAGTTGCTCCCCATGCTCTGCTCCCCAACCCTTTCCTGACCCATTGCTTGGGTCACATGGCAGGGAAGCAGGACTCAGCTGGGGTGGGATGGAGGGAGCTCACACATGACACCACAGGAGGCTGCATGGATTCATGGCATGGATTCAGACCTACACGAGAGGCCACGGCAAGAGCTGCCGGCGCCCAGAGCACTTGTGGGACTCCATGGAGCAGCTCCTCCACGCCGTGGCAGCTGCTGCCGTTGTGAGGGCAGGGCACTTAAATAACAGCCTGCACTTCACCACGGCGCGAAGAGCTCCGGGCTGGTTCCATCGCCCGCGTGAATGCCGAGGGAGAAAGACGAAAATCCTGCTGCTGAGGGTGCTGGCGTCGCGTTCAGCCATTCACACACTGACAGCAGACTGCAGAGACCCGGGGCGGGGGTGGGGGATTCTGCTGGGGGTTTCTGGAAGCAATGTATGTGGAAATAAGGCTTTGAAAAGTCCCCTGTCTGTTGAGGCTAGCGACAGAGCTGTTTTCTCCCGCACATAAATGAAAGTAAAAAATTGTCAGGGTTATAATAAAACATGAAAGGCTTATGTATAAGCTAGGAAGCAAGGCTTTGAATGGGTTCCTGGTGGTCTCAGGTGGTGAAAGGTGTAGCTATAATACAGCGAGCAATTAGAAACACGTTTGCTATTAACTGGCTTACTTTGCTGGCTGCTTTGATGGAGCTGACCTTTCCCTCCCAGCCCATCCTGGAGCAGGTGACAGGTTGGAGTGTGCCTGGCCCTCACCCCTCCCTGTTAAGTACAGGTTTCAGTCTCGTGTATCGTATCTTTTCCTGCCAGAGGGGAAGGCTTTGGTGTGTGTAGAGCTGATGGAATGGTGCTTGAGCCCTGGCTCTAATTGCAGCGTGTAGGCAGTGCAAACCTATGGTGGGGAAGGCAGAAGGAATGGGCTGAGCTCCCTGTTGCCCCTTCAAGAGCAAAAAAAAAACCCAGGTGGATCTGGGATGTTTGAGGAACTTTTTTCTCTCTCTCTCTCGTTACAGTGGGATGCACCACCTCTAAAAATCTCCATGTGTTTTGTAGCAGTGTCAAAAGCTCACTGCTGAGGTTACTGGCTGATGTGCCTGAACTTCGGAATTTCTATTTGCCCTAGGAGTGAATGGGGAGTTCTGTTAAGAGAAAAGTTTTCCTGATTTGCTGAGTTTTTTGTTTTCAAAGGACTTGAACTAAGTCATCTTTTCCTGCAGCTCAGGAAGCTGCCTGGAAGTTACCTGATCTAGTTTCAAATCCACCAGTGATCCTGCAGGGATTTGAAGCAGTAATTTGAAGAAAGCTTTCTGCTGCTTTTCTTAGGTGTGCTCTGCTTTCCACCACCAGGTATCTTGTTGGGTGACCCTTGATGAAGAGGCAGAATGGGCTGGTGGTGGTTGGCTTCTGCAGCGGGAGAAAGGGAATTGCTGCCAGTTCCAGTGAGTGAGGAATATTCGGTTTTGGGCTGGACGTGGCAGAGGTGGAAGAGCTCCTGCTGTTACAGCTCCAGCCACGTGACTCCTGTCTCCAGTTTCATCTTCACCACACCTGAGGTTGCAGCTTTTTGTCCACAATAAATGTCTGGTCCGGGGGAAGGTGTCTGCCAGTAGCAGGGCCTGGAATGAGATGAGTTTTAAGGCCCTTTCCAACCCAAGCCATTCTAGCATTCTGTGAAATGGAACACGCAGGTACAGAAGCAGCTGAGAAGAGTCACTCAAGGCTGCTGAAAAGCCAGGCAGGTAGCAGAGTCTGCTACAGACCTTTTCTTAACCTTGTGCCAGTCAGAGCTTAACCAACATGTCTTCCAAATGTGTTCCACTCACTTGGTACCTTCCTCGTTTCCATCACACCAATAACACCTCAGTTGCAGCTTTGGGGAAGACCCATTGTCAGTTATTTAAGAAAATTGCCACTGCTGGTTCCTGCAAGCTTGAGAACACCTCTAAAATGCTGCCAAGACCCACAGCAGGCTCTCGGTGGGGTGTATAACTCCTCTCCTTCCCAAGCTGAATGATTACATCTTCACCCAGAGTTGGTAGATGAGCAGTTCAGATCTGCTCCTAATTTCTGAGGGTCTTGGAGCCTCTCATCACTGGGGTATGGAGGGAAATCAAAACACCTTCCTGTCCAGCAGGTGTGAGCTACCAGGCTGATGGAACTGCGTATGCCAGGATCCATCTCTGCTCCTGGATAGCAGCAGATGGTCGAACAAACTCAACCGTTTATCCAGCCAAAGTATGGCAAGAAGTTTGAGGATGTTTGCATTCAGATTCACACTGTTCACCCTCTTGGATGAGGCTGTTTGTTAATTAAAAAGTGAGGAGGAGCAAAATCAAAGCAAGACCAGAAAAGGGGTGACGGTGCCCAAACGCCGGGCAGTTTTTCATGGCCCGTAGTCAGGCGCACGGGGAGGAGAGACGGGCCTTACACGGTGAAAGAGTGGCCTTGGCACTCATCCTGGGACGGAGGGAGCATCCCCGGAGGAGAGGAACTGGTTAAAGCCGCGGCCGGGGTGCAGCAGCGGGATCCTGCGCGAGCGGTGAAGGATTGGTGGGCTGTAATGATGCGCGCGGGCTGTATGGAAATGCCCACCAGCCCTCGGCAGCGGCCGCGGCGCAGACGGGGGGACGCGGCACCGAGAGGCAGAGGGAGCGTTATTGATGCGCTCGCCTCGGGGAGGGAAGGGGATAATGGATGTGGGATGCTGGCCGTGCTTTGTCATCAAACGAGGGGCCTGAAAGATGGTGCACTGGAATATTATCCGTCATTCCTTGATCAAGATGTAATGCTCTCAGGGTCCTTTTCTTTCTCTCTTTCTCCCCCGCCGCAGTCGAGAACACTTTTATTTCTCCCTCTTTGACCTTTTTGCTCCGGTGTTTGGGATGCTTGGATCCATTCTGCTTTGAACCAAGGGAGCACTACCCTCCCCTCTCCTCTTCCTCCCTTCCCCCAAGCCTGGAGATGCTGGTGTGAACTCGAGGAAATCATGTTTTCTGATCTGTGTGGCCTCATCTTGAAAAGGCCTCTTGCTTTTCATTTCCCCCTTACCCCTCCACACCGTTAATAGATTATGTGTATGCATACAAATACTTAAGTTTTATTTCTACGGTACTATAGGTAAGAATAGTGCTTCATAAACAAATAAAAAGGTCAGTCCCTGCTTTGAGATTGCCATAACACAGCAAGGGATGGCAAATAAGGGGTTTTATTACATCTCACCTGTATTTAGGCAAATCAAACAATTGCATTTTTTACAACCCTGCGTAATGGCCTGATGCAACCAAATGAGACCTCTCTCCCGGGGAGTTTAAGCAGCATATTAGCTTTATCACTTGATGACCCATAAAATGGTTGTGCACCCCTTAGTGATTACCTGACTTACTCAGCACAGCTTGGCAGGGAGGATATTTAAACATTTTTTGCATTATCAGTTTCACAATGTCGTAGTTCTAGTCGTCAGCCTTTCAAAGGAGGTGGCTTTCCTTTCCGTTTTTATATGGGGTATCAGACTAAGGAAAAGGGGGTTGGGAAGACAAAAATAAGGTTTCTCCATATCTTGGAGCTGGAACTAGAATTTGGGGCATCTTCTCTTCCCCCCCCGTGTCTCCTCTGATGGCATTTCATTGTATGAATAACTTTGTAGTGGTGAACCTCGTGGTGCTGACAGACAGGGTAAATGGAGAAATATTTCCTCTCCCACCAAGTGGCAGTGATGCGGTGTGTGCTGCAGAGTGGCGTTAAGATGCACAGCAGAAAAAAGGTGGGAGCAGATCCCGCACATCATCTCTGCAGGCTGCACGTGGCAGGAGAGCCCCAGTTCGTGGGCTGGTTTTCTGGGCTGCAGAGCTGTCCCTCCGCCTTCGCACACTGCAGCCAGTTTTTGTTGTGTTTGTCATCATCTCTTCGTTAATCATGGTTAAGCACCGGGTGCCACAACACCACGTTCGCGTCTCTTGGTAGGGTTCATTTGCAGAAATGCCAGGTTAGGGGCTGCTCCCAGGTAAAGGCTGTCTGCAACTGGAGCAGATGCTGAGCAAACCCTCACCAGCATCCCAGCGAGTCACCTCTCGTAATAAATGAGAAATGTTGCTTTTCTGCAGCTGACAAAGAAATCTGCAGTTAGAGAGACTCGCTGGGTTGGCATTAGGAGGAGCGTTTTAAAGCGCTTATGGTCAAACATCTCCTCCACTCCATTTGGGGTTGTTTCCCCTTCCTTGTGAATAACTCCCAAATAAAGGGTGTAAGTGATGACAGCATCAGTGTTTGCCTGTAATTCCCCTACACTACAGCTGGAAATGTAGGAAAAAGTGGTGCAAAAGAAATATGCTCCAGAGCAGTTTTTGAGAGAACAACAACAGCCTTGGAGGAATGAGATCCAAAAACTGGGCCTTGGGACAAGATCTTTTAATGACAATGCTTTTGAGCATCTCAGTTTTCGGGAGCTGCTTTGTGTGTAAAGCAGGTTAAAGACCTTTTTTATTCATTTTGTTGAAAACTTCAAGGTTTCAGAATTCAATTTTTCTGAATTTAGATAAAATATAGGAATTGGATATACGAAAATGTTTGTGAACATTTTCAGAAAAACTCAGCTGATTATTTAATTGAAAAAACCCTCCTACATTTAAATTTAAATCTGTTGAAGACATTAAAAGAAATATGACTTGAGATGAAGTAAAATTTCTTTAAATGAGACATTTCGGTATTTTAGAAATTTTTTCTATTGTTCCAATCAATATGAGAAATACTTTGTGTTTACCGTAAGTGCACTGCTCCTGGGAAATGTCTTCTAAGGATAAACTTATGGACCACTCTTCTTTTTAGATAGGAACCTGGGGAGTTATTTACTCTGGCTTTGAGTTTCTTAAAGAATGCTTCCCACTGATTTTGTGGCCCAGAGCTCCCCCTACCCCAGTTTGACTCAGTCACCACACTTGCGTGGACCACAACTGGGCTACAACCTGAGGCAAATCTGCCAGCCCCTTGAGGTGTTCTGGGTAGTCCTGAGGCATCTGGATACCTGTCTTTGGGAATTTCATTCCCATTGGCTTTGCAAAGTGGCTTTGTACAACCTCTCTTGGTTGGAGGATGCGTTCAGACCCACTGAGCTCCGTCCAGCTGATGTACATCATCAGACAGTGGATGAGATGTCTGCGCAGCAAGGCTGCTCACCGCTCCTACAGCATGTTGCCAATGGGCCCAAATGTCACCAAGCATCACCAAACTTGCAGTTGAGCCCAAAATTGCCTCATCTTTGGGCTGCAAAGGAGGTTAATAATGTAATCTCTGCTGTTGGCCTCACTCACAGTGTCTCTGTCGGCCAATGGCCTGCGGAACACCCAAGAGTAACCTTCCAGTCTTTGTAGAAATTTTTGAGGCTATGAGGTGAGGCATCTTATCTTAAATAATTCTGAAACTGCACAGACCTCCCTATTCCTACTGATCCTGTTTCATCAATCACATTGAAACTTCACTAGTCTCTGTGGGAATTCAGTAAGCAGATATCACAAAGGGTTTGCACAGTATGGTGATAGATCATCTCTGCTGAAGTATGCACACTGAGCATATCAGTAGCAGGATTTACTCCCAAGAGATAGACTCTGGACCTTAGTTATAGACCACTGTCCTCTTCATTACCTTGTCACTGGTTCCAGCTCTGGTTTGGTCTCAGATGGCTGTGTAGGGAGCAGAGTTCAGTAACCCATGCAGAAGAGCACTTTGAGGCTCTGTCACCAACTATGTGGAGTCACCTTGGGCAAGCCACTTGCTCCTGGACCACCAAAACTACACTGGCTCTTCAAACTTGTTGACACAGATGGGAGACTGTGGGGGTTTTTGAGTATATTGACCCTTTGCTCATGTCATTAGTCAGGATGTGCTTCCCTTTCAGCCCCTGAGGTTCAGTCCACTGGAGAGAGAGAACATGGAAAGGCTGCAGGGTTTGCCTTCTCTGGACAGCCTTTAAAGGGCTGAAGACCTCTATCTCAATCTATCACTGGAAAATAATCATAGAATACCCTGAGTTGGAAGGGACCCGCAAGGATCATCAAGTCCAGCTCTTGCCCCCACAAAGACATTCCAACAATCCCAGCCTGTGCCTGAGAGTGTTGCGCAAATGCTCCTGGAGCTCTGTCAGCCTCGGGGCTGTGACCATTCCCTGCAGAGGCAGATGGTGTCGACCCATTTCTAATTTGTTTGTAATAACCCACATTCTCTTCTCCTATGCACCAAAGGTTGAAGCTTCTGTGTCTTTTTCCATTTATTGCTGCTCCACCAGAAATGACTATCACCTTAGAAATTACTCACATCATTTTTTCAGCTTGCTTTTGGATGTCAAACCAAGCAACAGTCCAGGAATCTGAGATAAATGCGTCAATTTAAGCAATTTTTTTTTGTTAGCCTTTGTAATACAACTTCACCCAAATGCTTCCTAAATCAGGACTCTGCTTTGGATTTGACAATTCTTTGATGATTTCCGAGACTTGGAGCAAATAATGCAGCTGGCTGCTGAGGGGCTCTGCCGAGGGGGCTAGTTTGTGGAAACAAATTCCTAACTATTCTGGTCTATAAATCCTGAGCCTAACACCATGAGACTTTCATCAGTGAATTCACTCCCAGCGTATTGGCATTTTAAATTTTTGACAATCCCATTTAACCATCTATATTGATTGCAGGTTTGGGTATATACAAAGGAGCCTTTTTCAGGGGGAATTTGAATTCCATTGGAGTAGAAGGAAAGCCCCAGATCACGTCAACGCACTTTGATACTTAATTGGCAATCCTGGGATAGTGTAACTTCAATTAAAGTGAAGCCATCCCACATACCTGTCTAGTGACCTGAGTTCCTGCATGAACATGATGATATTTGACAATGAGCGTGGAGAGCACACAGTGTAACAGCCCAAGGTACCAAGTGCCCCTAAGGCACCAGGTATCAAGTCTCCTTAGGGCACCCTTTCCTTTTATTTTTCTTTTTGTTATTATCATTATCATTTCTTTCCCCCTGTAGTGGCTTTACCTACCTGTAATTGCAATAGAAAGAGGGAGCCAGGAGATATTTCTTTGCAGACGAGACAGTGGTTGTGTTATTATGGTGTATTATGTTACTTTCCATTAGACCAAAAACTTTTCATCTCTAACCCTAGGAGGTGACCTACAGTAAATACAGTGTCGTATTTAGCTTTTGTAAATAGCTTAGCTCTCATGAATGTTTTATAGTGGGGTAAATATCACATTCTCTCCACTTATTTACATCCGCACAGCATCACAGAAGACTTGTTGGTATTAAATATTAATTGTAAGCTTTAGTGAATCTATGCTTTTGTCAAGAGTGCACTGGGCCACACATCTTTTTTGGCCTCACACGTTGAGAAACCGCATGATCTTCTGAAGAAAGAACTGGAAGTGCATTATCAGTGTTTTCAACCAAACTGGCCCTCAGCTTGATGGCTGCAGCTTCCATTCCTTTCACCCAGCTGGGAGGAGGGAGAGAAGTCACGGGCAAGGATGCACATGGCTGACCCAACGCTTTGGCCTCAGTCTGTGTATCTCTGGCATCCCAGGGCAAGTCCCTGTGGAAGGATTTTGGAGATTTATGAAGGCCAGAATGGATCAGCCAGTCTGGCTTCCTCGGCATCTTGGTCCGGTGACCTTCTTGATTGAGCCAAGAACTTGTGTCTGACTGAAGTATTTCTTACTGGGAAGCAACCGCATTTTTGGCTGGAAGACATCAATCAGTGGTGAATCCACCATATCCCCTGGTACGCTGCTATTACTTGATGCATTGTTAATTAATTTTAGAATTACCAATGGTTTCTTACTCAATGCTGCAATTTTCCTGGTTTTTTGCTTCTAGACATGGATTTTTGTTGTGCCTTTCCTGGCAGATTTTCAGATCTTGTCTCGTGTCTTGTACTTTCCTCCCGGGAAGGGCAAGTTCTTGATGTCAGGATGGAGGGTAATAATTCCTGTCTCACTCTGGATACGCCTAATGCATGGAGCTCTTGCTCTCTGTCAGTTTCAAATTGTCCATGGTATTTGTTTTGTATCTTGGTCAATTCTTGCATCTCATCCATTTTAAGGGGGATGTACTCAATACTCCAGGACCAGTCTCTCCCTTGTGCATAAAAGCCACTTTTTCAGCATTGAGTCTTCCTCCAGAGTGACTGTGACTCATTGCAAATTTTGTTTTCAAAGCTGTTAAACCCAACCCAGACTTTTTCACAGATAATTTTTTGAGAAACTCCAGAGTGTGACCTACCTTTGAACATAAACAAGACTCTGAGATGTGCTATTTTTACTCTCTATGAACACAGCTTTTGTTTCCCCCTCAAACTTCAGAATGACTTTTCTCAGGCAATGACCATGGGTTATTGATGACCCACGTGCTCTATACACCCAAGTAAATTTGCACCGAGGCATCATTTCAGACATGTAAGTAGGAATGCACAGAGATGTCAACATCTGGGCTATTGGTTGACTTCAGTAGCGTCTCACCAACCTAAGAGTGATTGATTTCATGTTCACCCATATTGGTGTGTCTCTGTTGCTTCCCCTTGAGTCTCTGCTGAATTATACAAATGTGAGAGAGCAGAAAACAGGAAAATTGGTTAAAGATCAGCGGAGGATACAAGGGTCAATATCTTTGAGATATTCTTTTTAAAATATTCCTCCAGAGTGTTTCATCTGAAGGATGAGTTCTGTCTTTTCCTGCCTGTTGCTGGTATTGGTTGTTCTGGCTGTTTATGTTTATTGTTTATGTTCTGGCTGGTATCAGAAAGGTGGTTACTTAGATATGGAGCAGAGATAGAGTAATGGAGTTTAACAGCATTGATTTTACACGGAAGGCTCATTCTGCACTTAAACCCCTCCTTTCCCCATGAATACCTTATTTAAATGGTTGGTACATAATTTTTTAATGAGATGTTCCCTAATCCATCTGACCAAAGACTAGGAAAACTATGACTACACAAGAGGGACAGAAAAGCTTCTGGTTTTGTTAATTGTCTGATTTTCTGATTCACTGACTTTGGAGGCCTTTCCTTTGGCCAGAAGTGCCTTTTCTGCCCCACCTGCCCCCAACCCATTAAAATGATTGCAGGAACCAGAGCAGTTGCTGGTGCATGCTGGGGTTTGTCAAGTGAGTCTTAGCGCAGAGTACCAGCCTTGTTGTTTTTAACCAATGCTAACCAAGTTTTGAAGCATCCATTATGCCCTGGTCCAGGGGAAAACTAAACTACATTACAAAACACTTAAGCCCTGCAAAAAATTTCCTGACCTCTGAAATCTCTTATGACCTAGTTGCAGCTTCACAATGTCTAGCACTAATCTCTCCATTAAAGCCTTTTCACCTATTTCCTAAACTGCTGCACAATGTATGTATTTAGACAAAAGCAGCAGCTTTCACAG
Source organism: Machaerirhynchus nigripectus (assembly GCA_013397975.1). NCBI lineage: Eukaryota > Metazoa > Chordata > Aves > Passeriformes > Dicruridae > Machaerirhynchus > Machaerirhynchus nigripectus. The sequence continues at coordinate 192,565 of VZRQ01007905.1, read as the reverse complement.
CCATTAAAGGCTCAAGCCAAAAGTAAAGATGATTTTCTTATGGCTGAGGATGTCTGACAGCCTCGGGGGGTTGGACAACACCATGTTCTTCAGCTGACCCTTATTTAAGACAACCTGTGAGTGTCAGGATTACGATGCTAAGATTACTGTGGTATTTAAATATTATGTTATTAGTCAAATACTGGCATGTATAAACCCAAGATAATTTGGGGGGAGAGAGGATTGGTGAAGGGGGAAATTCACAGTCAAGGCTCAGATTTAAGCTGTTAGATTCAGCTCACAACTGAGTCTTTAAAAATATGGTTTTTTCCCACTTATAAACTGTTATTTATATTTACTGCAACTTAAATCATTCCTCCCAAGTTTAGTGACCCTGCCTTCTTTTAATTCACTAATTACCTTTCTAATGGAATCAAGTGTGTTTCACTGGTGGGAGAGTGTGTTAAATCTTCCTCTTCACTTGGAAGGAAGGAGAACCTGAAATCTGTGTTGCTCTCCACAATTTTTAAATTCCTAAAATTCTCAGAAATCCTGCAGTAACAGTCAAGAGCCGTCAGGGACTGTCTGAATGTGGGTGGGATGATTTCCACCTTGACACATGTACACCTGCTTTGCAAAATAACTTTGCAAGGAATCATGATCCCATTTGCTCTGCAGGTTCATGGAATAATGAGCCTGTGGGGAATGGGGTCTGCAGTGTCTGGACCACCTTCCTCTGTGAAGAAGTAGGACTCACCCAAACCCCTTGCAAGCCTCATTTCAGTTCTTCTTTATCTTTGAAACCACCCTTAGGGGCGACCCTCGTTTAGATGCATCATCTCTAGGACCCTTGTGTTCCTCCTCCGAAAAATAAGAATTCAGAGCCCCTCAAGATCTGCTGGTGAAAAATGCAAGGACCAGAACAAGCTGGACAGAAAGGAGCTTCCAGGGAAGCCACTGACACTGCCTGCACTGCCTGCAGTTGTGCCATTCGCCTTCCCTTATTCTCCTGCTTTTTATTGGAGTTTTTTCAGTTGTCATTCTTCACAGTGCTGTGGTCTCAGGATCCAGTTAAGCAAAACCCACATTATCCACACTACCTAACAGTGTGACATCTGTGAATGGCTTTCTAATTACTCAAATAAATCAGCATGATTGGAAATTCTTGAGATTTTATTGGGAAGGAAATTTATAGTAATTAAACCAAATTAATTTTGGATTTCTGTTAATCCAAAGAAGGTTTTGGAAGCTTTGGGTTAGACCTGCACTTTCTTCAGCAAGTGATGTGGGTGAAAGAATGAGAAATTAATTGATTTTGGACAATAAGATGACGATAATAGGAGAACCTTTCAAATGAGTTTGCTATGCATCTTTCATCAATTGCAGAATGTCTTTTCTGGCATCTAAAAATATCGTTCGGGGCTTTTACTAAAGATTCAAACAGACTGAAAGGAATCTTTTTTAATCAAAATAAAGAACCCTTTTTAATTACTCAGACTCCTTCACAGTTGGAGGTAATAATTGTCTTACGTTCTTAAGTAGTGCTGTTATTAGCCTGCCCTGGGGCTCTTCTATTTTCCAGAAGTTGGCATCGCTGTCTGTGGAATGCCAGGATAGAGTGTGCATCAGCTTAAATATTTCTGCCTCTTCGATGCTGGGAGGGATGCAGATTGAACCCAGACTTTCCCTTTGGTGCTGCCAGTCCCAAAATGCCTGTACACACCAACAGGAGCCAGTCCTAAACGCCAAGGGATGGTAAACCCGTGTTCTGCGGAAAGTTATGCTTTCACATCTGCCTGTAGGACCATCCTCTTGTTTTTTTCTTAAACACTTTATAAGTGGGGGTTTTTTGAGGGTTTTCTTTTGGTTTGGGGTGGGGAGGTTTGGCAAATAAGTGCCAGTCAAGTGAAGAAATATTTTTCCTCTCAGTTTTTTGCTATGTGTTTTAAACCTTCCCTCCAAGACTGATGGAGGGTGGAGAAGAACATACAGGCAGTGCCATGTCCCTCTTCTGCAGCTGCACAGGTGGAGGTTTGCAGACAGTTCTGCAGGATTATCAGGATGAGAATGTACACTTTTTGGGGGGAAAACAGGGTTTATGGGACCAGGGGTTGTTGTTCTTCATGAAGACCTGCTCAATGCCCGCTAAAAATCCAGCTGTTAATAACTGACATAAAATTAACAGCTCTGGGTAGAGTATTGAAGACCCTGAGAGAGGATTTTGAATATTTGTTCAGGTTTTTGTGTCTTCTTTATGTTCTTGGCCCTGGATACTGCTTCTGGGTCTATTTACTTTTTTTGTCAAAACGCTTTTCAAGTGGATACTTTCATTGTCTCCTTTTTTGGGGAGCTTCTTCCAATGCTCAGCAGTGTTGTGCTTTCTCCAGCAATGGATGTTAGCGAGAACAGAAGTAGCCAGAAGGCCTTTTGAGTTATCACACATCAAAACACAGAATATAGGTGTAATATTGGTGGACTCACATTCTGTCACTTCCGCAGCCGTAATCTTTTTATTCACCAATATTCGTAATCAAGCACACTGTCCCTTTCCTCCGCAGGTGTAAAAATGAGGTGAAACACAAGGAGGCTCACCCTAAACTGCTCAGAGAAGAGGCTGGATGCAGAACCAAGGATCCAGAGCCCCGTGATACCACTGTCACCCTACCAGCTGTTCAGTTCAGCACCTCGTGCCTGACTCAGCCCGTCTCCTTTACAATATCTTAAAACGACACAATAATTTTGGTTGGAAGGAACTCAGTGTGTTTAATTGCTGTGAGAAGGGAAGAATCCAAGTCTAGGAAAATAAGTAATTCACCACATGGAGCAAGACCCACTGATTATAAGAAAGTCTACAGAGAGAGGGAAAGAGAAAAGAAAGAAGAGCACAAACATGCTCCCTCTGTGTCTGCAGAAGCCACGTGTTTGGGCCCAGTTATTCAGCAAGTGGGTCTGGTAAAGTGTGACTGAATCAGCTGCATCAGAGCATCTTCTGAGGCCATGGCACCTGAGATGGGTTTGGTGGAGTGCCAATATCTTCAAATTAACAGTAGTTGACTGCCTTTGATGGGGAGCTGGTTGCGCTGACAGGATGAAATGGTGGTGTTTCCATGTTTCCCATCAAAAGCCAAGGAAAGTCTTGTTCCACATTAGTGGAAATAAGAAACTGGTTTGGATGTTTTGGTTTGGGAGACATCCTAAACTTGATGTGCACCAGCAGCTGGTGCAACTGCTGCATTGCAAACCCTTGGCACAGCCAAGCAATGACCTTCCACTGAGGCAATTTCTTGGGCTTGAAATGCTTTCAGTAAACCAAGGCAAGGCCTGTGTGAAAACCCAGGAGGCAAAGAGTTAAGCTTCTTTCATGTTCCAGGTGCTTTCCACTAAAGAAGCCCCATATCAGAGTGCTGTATCTTTCTGAATGTGAGTTTAGACTGCTTTTGTGCTAATGCATTTATATTGTGATTGTGAAAAGCTTTTTTTAAAGAGGAAGATAAATCTTACCCAAATCTGATAATCAGTTTTTAAAATCTCTGCTCTGAGATTTANAAAAACTGGTCGGATTCAAACCAAATCCTATCAGATTTTCTTGGTTCTCATAAACCTTTAATCAGCTCCTATGGGGCATTTTTACTAACCGTAAAACATGTGATTAGAAGACACATGAACTACTGGAATTATGACAGCGAGATGGGCTTTGACTTTAGTCCGACTTAAGGACGGGAGCGCAAGGAGCCGTGGCAGCGATCTGCCCCAGGAGGGAACACACCACGCTGCTGCCTTGAGAAGCCAAACTGGTGGCAGGACCCTCACTCACTGTGTCTCAGTCCCGGGAGGGGCTTTCTGAGCTCAGGCATCCTCCTTGATGGAACCTGGGTGCTCTGTGAGGCGCTGGTCTCTGGTACCTCACTGCTGGGAGTGGGCCACAGGAATGAGACAACCGGCGAGGGAGAACAGCACAGGGATTGCAGCAGAGGGCTGGGATGATCCCCTTGGCAGGATGGAAAATGTGGCACTTTTACCAACCCTTTCCATAAGATGATGTCTGGCTGGCAAGGGCAAAGGTGACCCAGGGTGCCTGGTGGCATCCTGCTCCATCCAAGTTCAGCCTATGAGCTGACCCAGCCTCTTTGCATCTCAGGGTTTGGTTGGTTTAAAATACCAATTTTTCTGGAGCATCAATTCCCTCATGTGAGTTAAGGCTTTGGAGTAGAGTGCAATTTAGTCAGGATGTCTGGGTGCTTTTTTCTGATTTATATCTGCTGGGGCATGGTCACCAAACCAGAAGAGATTTTGAATTAGAATCATAGAATCACAGAGTGTTTTGTGCTGAAAGGATCATGAAGCTCGTTGCATTCCAAACACCCTCCCATGGGCAGGGACACCTTCCACTAGACCAAGTTGCTCAAATTAAGCTGCAAATGGCTCCTTGGCCTCTTTATGAGGAAAGATAAATATTTCATAATTTATTTGTGGAGGTCTCATGCGTGTATGTGTAGGACAGAAGTATGCTGTGAACAGCATAGAAATCAGCAGTATGTAAGATATAATTTGACATTCCTCTGTGCTAGGTGTTACTGACAAATGTGAGAATTTCTACTTCTGTCATTCACAAGCAGCCTTTTTTGGAAAAAAACCCCAGTGTCTAGATAGAGATAAACAGGTCTTTCTAGGATATTAGTATATAGGCAAAGTTGCATGTCCTGTCTTTTTACCCAAGTGAATATGAAAGGCTGGTGTTTCAAAGGACAAATGGGTTTAGTATGTACAGACCTGTACATCTGGTTGGGTGATTTCAGATTAGGGAAAACTGCTGATCTTTTAACTGATACCCTTGCACGTTAAAAATCACCCCGCAAAGTACATTTACTCTTTGTGCATGGATATGATAAAGATTCCACTTAAATAAAAAGAGCCAACATGGTATCTCTGTTAGGATAAAAGCAAGCAACTTGAGTTTATTACCAAAACCTAGTTTAACATAATCACTTGAACATACCATGCAAAAATAATTCCAGGAATTCTGTATACGTGACACTATGTTACCAAGCTGCTGGGGGGACTGCATACATAACTTAGTTATTCTGCTCCAGTCTTCTCCAAATTCTGCAGGAATTTTCTTGAGTGTATCTGGGAGGACTACATCAGTTTATGTTACACAAGCTACTGCAACACTCTTTGCTGTAAGACAAATTTGTAATTCCTAATGCTCTAACGTCTGCAGGAGGATTATGGTGTGTTAATGTGATTGGACTGTGGGGTGGCTGGAACAGTATGGAAATGATGGAAGAGCCTGATACTCTGAATTTCAAAATACAGAACCAGTAGTACAAGTGAACTCCCGGTAAAACACCAAATTCTACAAGTGTTAAACAGAGCAAAGGTGAAACTGGAAGCACAAGGTTCATATCCAGAACGAGGTTCTGCTCAAAATCTTCCCTGTATTGGGTGCTGGGAGTTTGGTTTGGCCAGGCAGAAGGGGCATTGTGGCCATCAGCTGGGTCCAGTTCCCTTCAGAGGGGGTGGACACCCCGTCCCTGGAAACATTCAAGACCAGGTGGATGGGGCTCTGAGCAAGCTGCTCTAGTGGAAGGTGTCCCTGCACATTGCAGGGGGTTGGAACTAAAGGACGTTTAAGGTTCCCTTCCAACCCAAACCATTCCATGATACTGGGGGACAGGCAGATTTTGGGAGGTGCTGGGACCCTTCCTGTGACAGGACAATTTGGTCTGAGGTCCTCTTGGTTCAAAGGTGGCACAGCAGTCTAAAGAACATCCCTCTGCTCTGGGCCATTCATTGTGCATGCCAAGAGACAGCAGGCTGCCCCTCACCAGCCCCCCACACCGTGTAGCCCTGCTTTCACCATGGGGACATGGGACATGCGACATGGACCTGAGCAGCTTTGCTGACCTGGGGTCAATCCTCAGCCTTCCGTTTTTTTTTTCTCTTTTTCCCTGGTTTTGCAGACATTTCTTTGCAGTGCTGATCTCTTATCACTGCAAAGCCACCATCTGAGGGGATAGAAGCAGCGGCTGTTTGTTCACCGTCCGGGTCACTGGAGAATGTGCCATTCTCTGTTCGGGGTGAGAGATTGCCTTCAACCTGGCATCACTTTGGAGAGCTGCTTGGACATGGTCCCTGGCATCCAGGCAGGTGAGAGTGGAGCAGCACTGCTGGCAAGCTCTGCAGAGGCGCTGTGGCCAGGCTGGAGCGTCACTAACCAAGATGCCTCCACGAATGTTTCAGGAAAAGTGCTGTGTCAGAGTGCCCTGCTATTCCCAATGCACAGATAATTTGGGGGATGACCAGAAAATGCAGCCCAGTTCTACAGGACCCTCCCAGGTAAGAAACAGGTCCTCCACTGGGACCCCAAAGTAAAAGTGCAAACGCATTTTCTGGGAAATAGGGGCAAAAAAGACCCGTTTCAATGTATTTCCACGCAGCGATGGCTCGCATGGAAGTACTTAGGTCACTTGGACTGGAGTCTTCAGCATGCAATGACTTTTAACAGGCAACATCTGACAGTAGCAAAGCCCTTTGCAGCCCTGGGTGAAATTATGATAACAAGAGAAAAAAGCTATTACTGCCACCATGCTTTCATTATGCAAATGATATTAAGATAGGCTGTGCAGATCGCCTGTGGCTATGCTATAATCTCCATGCAGTGATTATAATGTGTCAAACTTAGTCATTTTGATTATGACATGTTAATTACATGCCATCCTCATGCAGACATGAATATTACTCGCAGTCAAACAAAACACAAATTGGGGGCATTGTTTTTTTTTTGTTGTTGTTGTTCCGTCTTCTTTTTTTTTTTTTTTTTTTTTTTTTTTTTTTTTGTTTTTTTTTTT
>VZRQ01007905.1:175406-185725 GCA_013397975.1 Machaerirhynchus nigripectus | reverse complement strand
TTGTTGCTGTTGCTGGAAATTTTGATGATTAAATGGATTAAAAGATAAAGAGATATGTAACATTGTAAACTCATTAAACATTGGCCAAGTCGTCCCTGGCTGCCTGGGTGGAGTGGGGGGCTTCTATTACAAAAAGAATCTGCAGCTTTATTGTTGGGGCATTTTCTGTCCAAGCAGGATCGGCGTTTAAAAAAATATGTGTTTTATAAACTGTAGAGCTGTGTGGGGTTGAAGAACAAGGGAGTTTTTAACTCTTCGTGGGGTTTATAAGAACAGGGTGCAGATGGCCGAGGTATCCCCGTTACCACCATGGTGCAGTGTCTGTGGGACACCTTACTGTGGATGTTTCCCATGATCATCCTTAGGTATCTTAATTTCAGAGGAATCTTTATTTTTAATTAAATAATGTTCCAAAGTTTTCTGAGGACAAGCCCTTTTTTTTTTCCCTGACAGATCCTGCTTAATCCTCCTCGAGGAAGAACACTTCTATTTTTTCTTATATTTTCCAGCACAAAACACGTTTTAAAATGTTGCTATTTTGAATGTAGCTCACTGTAAAAAAAATAGTTTCAGGGGAGATGGTTGAATCAAATATTCCCCCATGATGAAATATGCCATTAAATATAGAAACAGATCAGATATCAGATCTTCCCACCGAGATTCCCCTGGATGAGGTATCTAGGTAAGAGGCTGAATAACTGAGACACCTCAGTAAGTATGGAAGGGAAGAAAAAAAGAAAAGGCACCTCACAAGGGAACAACGCTTAACTAGACTTATAAATAGCTGGGATTGAAACTTGCCTGATTAATTTGGGGAAATAGACCTCACTGAAAGCTTTTTGCAAATTCATCAGATTTCCTTACTTTAGCCCTTGCTAATGTTTAAAAATAAAGTATTGACATCAAAGCTAAGGCTTTGGTTCAGGTAATTAAATGCTTTAAGTTACTGGTTCATTAAGAGGGATCTCTCCTAGTATGGTTTCCTCTGAGTTAGAAAAAAGAAGAAGAAGAAAAAAAAGAGATGATAGCAACCAAATAAAAATGTGCACAATAGACTATTTTTAGCTAAAATTTGTGTGATGGCAGGTGGGACAGAACTGAGAAGAGGGAAGGAGGCAAAGAATATCCAAACATCAGGGGACAAGCTTAAAATTTAGAATTGCTTCAACCAAAAATCAAATTCCATCTAAATCCCTTGGAAAAAAGTCAGAATAAAACTGTTTTTTTCTAGAGGGACCAACAACACTGAAGAGATCTGTCACGGGTGTAATGAGCACAGCAGGGCTGATCTTGATTTTGGGTGCATTTTTGAGCATCTGCGGTGTAGATTGTGATCAATTACCATGATCAATAATTTTTAACTTCATGCCATAGTCACCATTTTGGCAGCTCCGAGGTGACTTGGCTCTTTGCTTTTTTTGAAGTGCAAAATAAATTTTAAATAAAATAAAAGGCATCCCCCTAAACATTGTGCTTTTACAGAGGGACATTTCAAGGCAAGTTTTACACAGGTTCTGCCCAGAGGGAAATTAAACTCTACATGTAAATGGAGATTACACACAAAGGAATCTATTACTTTCAATATTTCTCAGCAGGAGGGTTCAGAGTTATTTAAATAAGTTTAGATATTAAACCTAAAGTAGCCATTAAAGGAATGTGGATTTGTTTGCCTAGTTTTTATAGAAATCTTTTCTCCTTTTCCAGCTGACTGAAAAATCCATTGCTTGCATGATGGTGAATATTTTTAATGCATAAAAAAAAATCAAAGAACTTTCAATATGACACTTCCTTTGAATTTTTAAGCACCAAATTACAGAATACTTATTATAGTAAAATGTCTTCTTTAGGAGAGATTAAACTGCAAACATTTTCTCTACTTTTTTTCCCTTTTTCCATCTATTCTTCAGAAGAGAGCTAATATAAACACTGACATTAAACCATATTGGCTATGTAAGGCACTTTGATTGTCATTGAGATTATTTTAAAAGTTATTTAGGTCCCCACGTTACATCTTTGCAACTGCATGGAAAATGTTTCACCATGTTTCTCTTTGCAATATTTCTTTGGGGATTCATAAATATTGATTGTACCGTAAAAAATTGATGGAATCTTGAAACAGACTGCAGTCTTGGTAGCTGGGGAATTTACTCAATTTTTCTCAATAGCTGCAGTCTATAAAAAGAGGAGATTTTGCAAATTGTTTCTCACCTTGTCTTTTTAGTATTTAATAGCTCTCAATTCTGTAGCCTCCTGAACCATGCACCGGGTGCGTTTTCCATCAAAGCTGTATCAGGCCTATTCAAAGGGAATTAAAAGGCGAGGTGTGACCAAGGGGTTAAACTGCCTTCACGGATGGCAAGCCTAACTTTCATTACTGGTGGCAGTGTAGAGCCATCCGACTGCTCCTTGTGCTAAAACTTTCCTTAAAAAGAAAAAAATCCTTAAATGTTAAGGGGTGCACACAGAGGAAAAAAACAAAACAAAACAAAACAAAAAAAAACAAACAAGAAAACACCCCCTTCCCCCCCCAAACAAATGAAGTCACTGCCACCAAAACCTTCCAGGGATTTTTCTCAGTTTAAAAAAAAAAAAAAGCCAAATTAAAAATAAACCTAAAAACCAGGCATTTCCATAGATGCCAAGGAACCCCGCAGCATCTTATTACTAAGCATGGGATATTCTCCTGTTGATGAGGAAGAGTTTTAGCTCCATTCACCCAGGATTAGGCACAAAGGAGATCAGGCACTTTGTCCTTGGCAAAGCCCTGGGATGGAACCCGTGCCTAAAGCCCAACATCCTTCATCCTGTCCCACTGTACCACATCCAGGCCATCTCTGCTGGATCCCCTTTGGCCGACACTTGGAATATCTTGGTGAATGCTGGGAGAGTTTGGTAAATGCTATGAAAGTGATCACTTTATTTCCCTCTTAACCCTCTGGTGGGATTTTCTGTGCCTCTCTGTGACCCACGGGCACTGTCAAGCTTGGAGGCAGCTACGACTTCTTATTGTCTGGGTCCTGGCTGGGCTGGGTGATGGTGATCCCCCCTTCCCCAGCTGTAAATACAGACTACCCTTTGGATTATTGTGCTCTTCCAAGGAGAACATTGACAGCAGCACTGGGCAGGTAGGACTGTGCACAGGCAGCAGTACCTTTGCTTTGTTCCTAGTTCAATTACTGGGCACCCCATGAACAAGCAGGAATAAAAGGGGCAGGTCTGTAGCACTGGTGGGCTCTGCTTTCGTTCGGTCAGGCTGGGTGCAGCCATGGGATTTTTTGCAAGGTGATTCCTGAGTGTGTTGTGGACACGTTTTGCTGGAAGGCTGCTCCGAAGACCTGCGTGGGGTCAGATTTTTGTAAGGGTGACAAAAAAGGGGCTCAGTTGCAGGTCCAGCAGCCATCCTGTCCTCTTCTATCACTCCCTTAGGTCAAACCTGAGATCAGTGTGAGATCTGGAGAACAGATCACCAAAGGCAGAGAGCAAATCACTGGTCAATGGGCAAGAGTAGAGTAGAAATAACCAGCCCTAGTGTTGGAAGAAGTAACTTAGAGAAGCATTTTCCGTGCTGGAATTCCTGCCCCCACGTATTTAATTTTGTTCCCATATATCAGCTTACATATCATCTATCTATCTATCTATCTATCTTATATTCTTATAAATCATATATAAGAAACTGTCCTGATGTTTGGAGAAAACACTGTAGTTATTTGAGAAGCTCCTAAGGGTCTCTTTTTTAGGTAGGCCTCAGAGTGTCCACATGAATGATCTGCCTGCTGTCCATCAGGAGTTCCATCCAGGTGTCCAGAACAAAGGTCCTCAAAAAGTCCATCAGGGACGTCTGGAGAAAACACTGGGAAAAAAAGCTCTTAATCATTCAAGAAGCTCCCAAAACTTTCTTTTTTTTTTTTTTCTAAGTAGGCCTTCAGGTGTCTGGAAGATAAGATCCACAAGGTGTCCATGAGGAGTCCATCCAGGTGTCCAGAAGAAACAATCTTCTCAAAGACCAATGGATTTCCATGCACCTGGATTCCACTCCGCTGTTACCTACTGCCTCAGACTTTGAGCCAGTGCAACAAAACAAACATTTCCCGTCTGAGAAAGGATGCTTTTCCTCTTGGCTTCAAAACCCACTCACCTCAATTAGCAAGGCCTGAAGAGATTTTGATAAGCTTAAGCCAGGACATGTTCTGTAAAGAAAGCAGCCCTGCTAAAAGGGTTGCTGCTCCTGGGGGCCCTTCGCTGCTGCTTTTGGAGTGTAACAGCCACTTCCATTAACAATAATGGGGGCTCAGTGTGCACAGGAACTGTGGAAAAAGCCTGTGTAAGAGTTGGGCGTGTTGCGGTAATGGGCCGTGAGGCCTAGTTTATGTGCTCAGTACCTTTTATTCTCCCAAATTAGAGCAGGAAATCCAAACAGCTTAGACAAGCTGCTGCTGGCTTCAGCATGAGTGGGGTTTGCAGTGGGACTGTAATTATGGGGTTATGGGCAGCTTGTGGCCAGCAAAGGCTCATCTGTACGTACCCGGATGGCACAGGCCCTATCTGTGGCCTTCCCATCTACTGCTCATCCCTTGCTGGCCTGGGACCTGAGGCACAATCTTTGTAAAGCCATAAATGGAATCCCAGAATGGTTTGGTTAGGAAGAGACCTTAAAGCTCATCTCACTCCAACACCCTGTGCCATGGGCAGGGACACCATCCTCTGGATCAGGCTGGTCACAGTCCCTGAGCAAGACACAGCACTGTCTTCACAGGAACTTGTGGCATTAAATACGCTCATGCTATGCTTCTGTGCTTTAAAACAGCAAAGGCAGCTGAAAGTCTGAAATTTAAGGTCAGGAGTTTAACATAATCAAGAAGTGAAGATGCAGTGTTAGTGAAGGAAGGTAGGACAAGAGGGAGGGGAAGTTACTGCAGGGCTCTGTAGACCCTGCATTTGACCTCAAGGTTTAACAAGGTGTTCATTCGTCCTTGAACCATGGGTTTGGCTGTGTCAGGGCATCAGGGGTGGACAGGCACAGTCCCAAGGGCCAGCTAGCCCAGGCAGGCAGGGGATAGCCCATTGATGGGCTGGTGACTGCCTGCTGTGCCTGCATAACCCCCCAGGCAGAGGGACCAGAGCCTGAGGCTGAGGTTGTCCATGAACCCTAACAGCAGAGAGTGTGCCAGAGCATCTCCTTGACTCCAAACCTGGCAGCAACCAACTTCCCAGGAACAGGTACTTTCTCAGCAAACAGCAGCAGCAATGACCAGGACAAATCCCACCACAAAGACATTCGCATCTGGTAAGAAGTGGAGAAGATTATATCCCAAAATGATGCAGGGTATGGACACATGAGGTACCAGAGAACTGGGAACCTATTACCTACAGTTACCTTCAAGAACCAACTCAAACTCCAGGAGAAATTGCTAAAATGCTGTATTATTTTCGCAACTCTTGTTTTTCTTGCAGAAATATTTGTTGAGATTATTTATATGTCATATTGTATTATTATTTTACATACTATATTATTATTATTATTTACATATATTATTAATATTTGGATGAGAGGACCTAGCCTCAAGCTGTGCTAGGGGAGGCTGAGGCCAGACATCAGGAGGAATTTCTTCACAGAAAATATGATTACCCACAGGAAGGGGCTGCCCAGGGAGGTGGTGGAGTTCCCACCCCTGGAGGTGTTCAAGGGATGACTGGACATGCCGCTGGGCTGGGTGACAAGGTGGGGATTGGCATACAAATGTCGTGCTGCCAAAACAACTACAAGGTGAGGGGAATCACAGGAGTGATGTTGCTGTTGGGGCAGTTCATCTTAACGAAGCAAACGGAGAAATGTGAAAGGCTGTGAATATGGGGATAGGAGGAGGAAATTATCCTCTGAAGCCTCTACAGGAATCTCCCTCAAATACAGATCAAACAGGTTGACCCTGGGGGAAAAGAACCATTCCAACAGCTCCTGGAGGCACAAATGCAAGATAAGTCATGAAGAGCAAAGTGCAGGCGTGATGGTCCCCAAGCAGAACCCAAACTCGCTGCTCCAGCCTTCCCATCCAGACTCAAGTCTCCTTCCAAGCTCTGGTAAAACCCCAGTAACTACTTCCTTCTCCACCTTCTCTTCTGCCAGGATTGGTGCAGAGATGCTGTCTTTGCATGGCACAGCACAGTGCTTTCATCTCCAGTTTTATGGTGATAGGCACACACAAGATCTCTTCCTCCACTGTATCTACCCCACTTCCAAGCTCAGTGATGAGGACGATCCTCAACATTTAACATTATGTTAATCCCTGCCTCACTTGGAACCTGGCCTGTTCATTTTCATGCTACGCTGCTCATTTCCAGCTTCTAACGTAGTTTTAAAGTTGCATTAAATAAAGAATGGATGTAAAAATCAAATTAATTACTGGACACTCCATGCTGCTTAATTTTAAAGCTCCCATTCCACCAGTATTTCTTGTAATCACAACAAGCTGTGGAGTGCCAGGATGGCTGTATTGCTCTTAAATATGTTGATTAGAGAAAAAATATGAAATGGAGATAAGTGTTGGAGCATTGATTTGCAATATTATTTGGAGCTCTTATTTCACTTTACAGTTCTCAGCTGAGGGAGCTGGGAAAGGGGCTCAGGCTGGAGAAAAGGAGGCTCAGGGGGACCTTGTGGCTCTGCACAACTCCCTGACAGGAGGGGGCAGCCGGGGGAGTCGGGCTCTGCTCCCAGGGAACAGGGACTGGAGGAGAGGGAACAATCTCAAGCTGGGCCAGTGGAGGGTCAGGGTGGACATCATGGAAAATTCCTCCATGGAAAGGGCTGTCCAGCTCTGGCACAGCTGCCCAGGGAAGTGGTGGAGTCCCCATCCCTGAAGGGACTTAAAAGCTGTGTGGATGTGGCACTTGGGGACACGGGTTACTGGTGGCCTTGGCAGTGCTGGGGAATGCTTGGACTTGATGGAATTAGATGACTTTTCTGACTGTAATGATTCTATGATATCATCGTTGGGAGATGAAACAAAATCACCTCAGAGGACAGGTCCTAGGGTTCAAAACACACTTTATGTAAAACTGAGTGTTTCTCTGATTGCTAAATTGGGATGAATTGTAACACTCAAGCTCCTTCAGACAGACGGGTGCTCTGACTTATTTTTTCAAGAACTTGGGGTCTTTTAAAATTATATTTTATTTTCTGTGCTGTATGTTTAATCATTACAAAATTCTAGTACTGTGTTTTTAAAGATAGGCAGATGGTCAGGATTGGCCAAAATTTGGGTTTGTTTCATTATATATGTAACTTTCAAGGATAAGGGTGTTTTTGTTGGGTGTTGTGCCATAGATAATGTCACTTGCCAAGTGATAGCCTTTTATGTTTCCGTTTAGCTCCTGTTCTATAGCTAAATCTGGACATCAATAGTGAGAACATTCTTTCTACTTTTGGAGAACATCTTGTTTTTCTCATTTTCTATTTGAGCAGCTTTAATTTTAACCTTGTGCTCCTATATGTGATTTATTTTAATTTTTTTTTACTATTTCTCGGTTTGTGCTGAGGGCCTTTCTGCAGACCCTGCTGCCCACAGAGGTACAGCCACAGAAGGTCTGTCCTTCTGCAAATGGTAGTTTTCTGTTCCATGGGCTTTTCACACTTTGCTGCGGTGTGTAGGGACTGACCCTGCATCTATACTCTTCTGTAAATAAAAAGCAGGCTAAAAATAAAAGTGTGGTAATCCCAAAACATGCTCTCTTACAAACACCAAGCAGGGGGAGGATGCTTCAGTATTTCAAATGAACCTGAGAGCAGAGTGTTCAACCAGGGCCTTTGAAACTAATGCAAGGTTATTTTTATCACTACGTGGCTGTTTTATTATTTGTTAAAATGTATTATTTAGTTTATTTTCCTTGTAAGAAGGGAAAGTATCTAGAATTCAGATTCTGGTTGTTAAAAAGGATGAAGCAATGGCACAGAAGGGGTTACACATGCACAGCCATTCTTCATGGTGCAACTTCTTCCAGGACCCACACAAAAACTTATTAAGCGGCTGCCTGTCACCTCTCCTTAATAAATAAGAATCTCTTTTCAGCCTCTTTGTCTCCTTCACCTCTGGGGCCAGCGTCCTGTAAACACACTGCCAATTAAACCTCACGTCTAGCAAGGCCACAACTAATGAAAAGCAATAGAGAATNAAGCGCGTGTAAAATTGCACGCCGAACACAGAGGTGAAGGCTCTGACTCAATTTATGGTGTGACATCTCTGATCTTGCTCCCTGGATCAGTAAGCGATCCTGGCAATGATATGCATGGAAATTAATTACTGTGCCCGCCAGCGATACAGCAGGCCCCTGCCGTTGATAATAGATCAGTTTGCAGGAGTTTGTTAGAGGGGCGTCCGCGTCTGCTGCTGTTTGCTGTCACAGGCAGGCAATGTCAGCTAAGTGCAAGCCGCCACAACATCATCACGATGTGCGGCCGTGGTAGGGCAGAGAGAGGGCACAGAGGCTGCCTGAGCACCCCTGGAAAAGGCCAGCCAGGGGAAAAAAAAAAAGAAAAAGAGAGGAGCGCGGTGATTTTGGACTTCATTTTTTCTAAGAGCGAAGAGGAGGTGTTATGTAAGGGTGCCGCAATATTTAAGCAGGGGGAAACTGCTACCAAGCCTACACTATTAATGTGATGTGTATTTAAATGGAAAAAAAAAGATGGATGGAGAGGCCAAATTGAAAATAAGTAATATTGGGAATAAATTCTGGATAAAAACCTGCAGGTCATATCATCCATGGTTATAACACGGGTTAGCTCTGTTTAGCTTTACAGCCATTTTTCCTAGGATTTGCAGTTCAAAATGCCTTCATGGAGTCATAGAATCATAGCATGGCTTGGGAAAAACCTTAAAGATCGTGTGGTTCCAACATAACATCTTGGCTGAGGCATTTTCCCTCCTCCTCCTGACCAGACCCTTTTTTTTGCAGGTGGATGTAGCAGGTTTTACTTGACTTAGCTCACTTGTGGCTCAGGACATTAAGGGACACTCAGTGCTTCTGGGGGATGGTCAAGATGTGCCATCCTGCAGAGCTGTTTTGGGGAAAATGAGAGAATTGCCCCAGGGCAGTTGTAGGAAGCCCCTCCTCGCTGAGCTGTTGGGCAGTGTGTTTCATGAGCATCCTTGAATTCCTTCCCAGGCCGCTCTTCCACAGAAGAAGTGGTGAAACCAACTGGGATGAAAGGAGGGATGGTGGGTAGGGACAGGCACAGATCCCCAGTCCAGTCCCATAACACCTCCACCTCCCCTGACACAGCCATCTTCACCTCATTTATTTTGGCTGAGGAAAAGGGGCACCAGTAAGGTTAATATATTTCTGGGAGGAGAAACTGGACACACACTGGGGTTAGAAGGACACAGGGGAAGTGAGCTCTGCAAGAAGAGTCTTTGGACACCTTTATAAAACCTTCATGGCAAGGTATTTTTGTTTGTTATTTGACATTTTTTACCATATTATTTCTTAACACTTTGGTGTATCCAGTGAGAGATACCCTTTTTTGCTTGATCCTTGGACAGTTCAGATGGAATTAATTTAAAATTTCCTTCATTTCTCACCACTTACTTCATGGTTTTGTACACTTTTAGGCCCAAAAGGGCTCCATGTTGGTTTTGGAGCAAAACAAGTAAGAGATGATGCCAGTTAAAACCCCAGCACTGGGGTACCAAGGCAAACAAGGATGATGACACACTTGGTCCAAACACAGCAGAATTCCCCACAAAAGTAATTATCCCAAAAGAATGGAGGACTCCACCTCCAGTCAGTGGCTTTGGGATCCCTATTCCCAACTCAGTCACGGTACTTGCGGTTTTTTTATGACAAATATTTCCTGTTTGCAGCACAGATTTTCAGCTCACCCTTGCTGAAGCAGCCATACCAGTCTCCAGTGGCAAGAAAGGCACCTTAAATATACGTTCGTAAAAAAGCCGGAAACCAAAAAGAAATGGGGAGTAACAAATATCTTGGAAAAGGAGGCAGATGGAGAGGAAACAGGGATACCCATTGGCTGGTTTCGATGCCTTGAGCGATGGCAGTGCTTGTTGATTCCACATCCCCACAGCTCTCGTGCTGTCACCCTCCACCCACTGCCACTTTGTTTTTGGTAGAGGAACATTTCAGAAAATAGCAGGTGACTCAAAGAGTAAATCATACACTTGGACCTACCTGGGCATCTTCTTTGACCCAGTTTGAATACACATCGAAGAGCAAAGTTTGGTTCTTCCTATTTACCCCCCTGACAGTGAAATCTAGAAACTGCCTGAAATGTATAAAAAGCCCAAGATTATTTCAAAGCTCTTAAAAAA
>VZRQ01007905.1:149400-174961 GCA_013397975.1 Machaerirhynchus nigripectus | reverse complement strand
TTTTGCTTATTAAATATTTCATTTCCCTTGCCATAAGCTGCAAATGTTCCCATTTTTTACCCCTCCTTTTTGGTTTCTTCCCACTGCAGTGAAATCCACTGAATGATCGTTCCTCTCTTATTAAAACTTCTGCATTTCACTTGAAGTATTGCATAAAAAAAAAAATGAAACCAAGAAACCCCACACAGCCAAAACAGCGACAAAATCAGATTTGCTTCGGGGATGGTCACAAAGCCCATGGTGGATGGAGCATGAGCAGGGTGTGGTTAAAGTGCTTAAAGCTGCAGCTGTGCTGGGTGAGATCTCAAGATGTTCTTCAGTCAGGGAGTAACAGAAAAACATACCTGTGGCTCTCACATGCAGCAGGTCTTGTAACAAAGGTGGCTGTGCATCTCTGGGTTGCAGAAGGGATGCTGGGATGAGGATGTCACTCTCCTCATGGCCATGCACATCTTTGCAGGGGCAGGAGGCGCTGGAGGAGGTGAACCCACCACTGATGGGTTGTGAGCTCGGGTTAGCGATTGACAGATGTGGTTTATTTGCATTTCTCTTGCCTGGTATTAACAACAGGGTCACAGCTGAGGGCATATTAGAAGTGCTTTTGTTTTTGCAGGCACCACTGCAGAGCAGAGTGGAGGTGAGCCAAGTTATGGCCATCTGCAAAGTTTAGTCACCACCAACGTCCTGCTGAATGTGGATATGCAACATCTTGCTCACACCTGGTGCTGTGCAGTCTTTTTGGCTCCTTCTCCTTTCTCCAGCCTTTTTTCCATGAGCAAGAGAGAAGGCAGAGAAACACAGAGTGGTTTGGGTTGGAAGGGGCATTAAACACCACGCCATTCTACCCCCTGCCACGGGCAGGGACACCTTCCACTATCCCAGGGTGCTCCAAGCCCTGTCCAACCTGGCCTTGGACACTTCCAGGCATGGGGCAGCCACAGCTGCTTGGGGCACCCTGTGCCAGAGCCTCTCCACCCTCACAGTACAGAATTTATTTCTAACGTCTGATCTAAATCTCTCCTCTTTCAGTTTTAAACCATTCCCCTTTGTCCTGTCAATACCCACCTGTATAAAAGTTGCTCATCCTCTTTTTTCCTAAGTACCCTATAAGCATCTGGAAAGGAAACAAGGCACACAAAACTAGTAGGCACATGAGATCAGGATTCCCTGCCCTCGTATCACATAGGCAGGCTCTTTGCTTTCTCATTAGCCTTACACAGTTGCTTCAGCAATTATGATATAGATTGCATAATTCTTAGAGCATTAGCCTTGCTACATAAGTCATTAATGTGCTAAGTTAGTGATAGCAGCAAATGTAGACTCTTGTGCTGTGTGATGCTAATAATATCTATGAGATTTTAGTCCTAATCCAGGGAGACATTTTCAGCCCTCTACTGCCATAGCATCGTGTAATGGAAAATTAATGAGAAGTTGCAAATGCAGAATGAGTATCTTTTTGTGTTTTGCCAGCTCGCCATGCCCCTTGTAAGGCTGTTGCACAAGAACAAAAGAGCTGAAGATTAATCCAGACCATTACCCAACAGTGACCAACACTCAGTGCCTTGGGGAGGATGTAGGAATGGGGTGAACACACAGAGACTTCTCCTGAGGATGCTCTTCCAGCCTCCAAAACGCTTTGGCTCTGAGTCCTCACTTTCCACAGGTCCAGCCCCCAGCAGGGTCCCCCAGAGGACATTACTCAGAATACAAGTACTTGTGTATTTTTATATACTTTTTTTGATACATTACAGCTCTTGGTGTGTTTTTCCTCTGTGACATTTTGGAGCTCTTTTGAACTCACATAACTATTTCCATACTTCAGCTGGTAAACAACAGAAACAGGTGGTGGGTATCCAAAACTCTTGCAAGGCAACTTGTAGGTGATTTTAAGATGATGGTAAGAGTTAAGAAAATGGGAATGCTGGGCTTTTAAGGCGTTTTCACACGCCTTAAAAGCCCAGCAGTCTGTGCCAGTAAACCCCAGCACTGTTCAGCACTTACTGAAAGACTCAAGGCACTTGGTGGGAGACTTGGGGCAGCACTTGGAGAGACCGAGTCACACCCTGCAGGTGTCTCTCTGTCAAGGAGAAATGGAGTGAGATGGGCACTATCCGAAACAAACTGTCTCCCAAAGCACCTCCTTTTAGGTGGAAGGAATCCAGGCGAGTCTGTTTCCTACATGGGGGGTCAAGTCAGCCATGTGCACATGGCCTAAGTCTGCCCGTTCCTCCCAGGCAGTCAGAAATTCCCATTTACTCCATGATGTTTTCCACCTCCTTTTCCTGTGGGGGACTCCCCTCAAAAACAGAGTCATAGAATTGTTTAGGTTGGAAAAGACCTGTAAAACTGTCGAGTCTGATTTTTAGGTGACCAAACAATGCCGAGAAATAGCTTTTACCAACCACTGGTGGTGAATATTTGGTAATGCAAAAATCTGTGTCTCTGCATCTCTGAACAGAGGCAGCAGGGAGAGGCAAGGAAAGGGAGAGAAATGTCAGCAAGTCATGAGATTTTACCAATTGACATGAGTCTTCAGCTCAATAAATCAGTCAGAGGGGATGTTGGGACATGAAATGGTGGAAAAAACATTTCTATGAAGAAACAGGAATTGTGCCAAATTCCTCTCCAGAACTTAGCTGTGAAGCAGGACTTTGCTGCCTCCTGCATGTGTCACAGGCACACCTGCTGAAAACTCAGGGACAAACAGAAGATTCCTGCTCCATCTCCCAGATTAGGACCATAAGAAAAGGGAAGGATGGTGATGGAAAATAAGAAGTGCATTGAAGGCAAGTGACTGCGCTTGTGGGCTGTGCTGAGAGCGCTGGCTGTCACTTGTGCCAGCCTGCGAGCAGGTGTGCCCCTTGCACCAGGACTGAGGCTGGCCTAGCTCTGCAGAACTGCAGAACAGGATGTTTCTGAACCATAGAGGAATAATACTTGAGATGTATTGGCTGTACAGTTTCATTAAGATGACATAACATCTTGGATAGATGATAATTTTATAATACCTTTGCATGCCACTGCTATTACTACTATGTTGTTTTATGACGGTGTTAATATACAGATGTTGCTTTAATCTGTTTTTTAATTTACTTTGTGTATCCCCTACGTACATTTTGTCGTAAGGTAGTTTATTTTGTAGCAGCTCATTTATTTTAAAAGTTGGAGGGTTTTTTTATATCACTGCTAGCATGCTAATGACATTTATACATGTGTTCTCTTTAATCTTTCCCCTAGTTGCCTGGTGCAGAGCACAGATATTATCATTTCTCTGATTTTTCAAAGTGCTAAAAACTGTTTTATTAGGGGTTTTACTTTGAGGCTTAATTTTTTATTTTGAGGTTTATTAAGTACTGTATTTTGGTGTGGTAAACCTTGTGCTTTCACTGACACTTTCTTCACAGGGTAAGTGTTGTCACTGTAGAGGGGTTTGGTCATGTTGCCCTCCATCTGTCCTTCATTTGTTGCTCTGTAGAAAACTCTTGAAAGGAACACTTTTTAGCAGGTCACATGTCCCCTCAGTTTAGGGTAAGGCAAAGGCAAAAAATTTAGGCTAACCTCTAGCAGTCACATGTAGTCAGGACCTGGATTTTAAGAAAATTGCATTCTTCTAACAAGCCTAACCTCAGCTCAAGGAGTGGGATGTTCCTGTGCTTGGATGTAGATGCCACACCCGGGCTGAAAGGGAATTTCTCACAGCTCCTGTCAAGCTGAGCAGGATCTTCAAGATTCCTTCCAGCCTAAATCAATCTGTGATTCCAGCACTTTGTGTTTGGGGTTGTATCAACAGAGCGAGCAGGTCAAATTGGGGAATAAGGACTCAAGGACTGGAGGCTGGCACAAAAAAAGGGGGAGGCATGGCCTGGATTTCCAGACTTTGATGAATGATGCTGGTAGCAGGTTCTCTGTGTGTTTAGTTGCAGCAGCAAAGTGAGGTCCTGTCTTACAAGGGCCTTTGTGCAGAGATGTGAAGGAAGGCATGTGCTTCTTGGCAGAAGAAGGAGGAGGGAGCAGCGTCTTTCGGAGCAGCATCTTTCTGAGCAGCTTCCCATGCTGGACTTCTCAAATTATGTCTAATTAATTCTGCTGCCCAGAATGCCATCAAATTAGCAAGTGAACAAATTGCACTGACTTTGGTGGGACAACTCCCTTGTTTCATGCTGCCCCACAGTGTGGCTGCTCTGTCTGTGGCTCTGCTTCGTTGAATTCCTGGTGAAACCCCTCCCAAAACAAGGACAAATGAGCATCCAGCCCTCACCACAGGCTTTGACTCCGCCGCCTCGGTGTAATAACCTGCCAGATCTCTCCAGCCTCCTCAGGGAGACCTTCTTGCTTTCCCTGAAATCTGTACGTTGGGAAAGGCCTGGATATTTTTTTCCCATAACTTGGTGGGATAGAGCTTGAGAAACACTGCTGTAGATGGTTTCATGTTGCCAAAATGTACTTGCTATTTGATGATGTGGGCTTTGGAAGGCCTGCTGTTCCCAATTGTCCATTGCATATTACGGATGGTTATAGCCAAGAAGACTTCTCTATTTATTTGCTCCCTTTTCACTGTGACTTTATTATGCATGAGCAGCTTGACTGTGATACTTCTTTTGTTTTACATTTTGCATTCATTAAAAACCAGTCATCTGCATATTTTGCGAACCCTCAGGGGTCTCTTCTCCCCTTGATGCATGCGTGCCAGTCCCATTAGCACGGATGGGAATTAGGAGCTCACGCTGAAGAAAAAACACAGGCACACCTCCCTCTGTTTGTCCTCCTACTATTCAACTAGGATATTTTAAAAAAAATCATTACAGAGGATAGAGGATATTCACTTTGTGTTAAAAAAGAAAAAGGAAGGAAGAAAGGAAGGGGAACTTGACCATGTATCTCAGGAGATTCTTTTTATAGCCCAAGGCTAAAGACGTCATAAACAGAGGATGTAAATCATTTCAGCATCGCTGAGGTTTACGACTGTGTCTTTACCAGTAAGTAAAGTGGGCCAGACCCACTCCCCAAAAAAGAGGACAACTGGTGTGGTGTGGCCTGCATCCACACCAGGGCCCTCTTCCTCCCCACACCTTTTAACATGAGAGTGAGGTCTGACTAAGTTTTCTGGCCCTGTTTTTGTCACCGAAATTCACCAACAATGGTTTGACCCTGTTTCCGTCGCTCCTAAAAGAGTTACAGGGCGCACTGTGGTCCTCAGTGTCTTCTTGATGGTGCTGAGGACGTGGATAAAGAAGTCATGGCAGTTTCCTAAAAGCAGTCACTGGGAGACCTTGTGGGTTCCAGGATGACCATCCCAACACTGCTCCTAGCCAAACTACCAAGCCAAGGGATCAAAGTGTCCAGGGGAGGTTCCTGTGGTGGGTGGGGAAGGCTGATCCTGCCTTTTTCCCATTTTACAGAGGGCTGCCCTCCTCCCTCCCCTGCTCCTGTTGAGCAAGGGTTCAGGCTGTGCATTCTCGCTCCCTGCGAACAAAGAAGTGATTTATTTTTTTTCCATTTCAGTTAAAACTACTGGTGCATGGTGGCCTCTGGTACAGGGATCCCCTATTTTCTCTGCGTTGTCTCTGAGGGTTAAAGCAATCAAGCTTCTCCACCCAGACAGAAGTTTTGTACAAAACCTCCCCTGCTCCTCTGTGTTTCAAGTTTGGCAGTTCCCCCTTCCACAAAAATGTGCACAGGAAGACGCACAGAGAGATATGAATTTATTTTCTGCATTGTTAAAGCTTCAACATTGCCCTCAAATCATCCTGACACAAAGGCAATGCAGCTCGGTTCACCAACCAGCACATTTTGCCCTGAGCAAAGACACTTTCCCATGCATGGAATGATCTCCCACTGTTTCCCATAAGAGCACAGGGCTGTCTAGAGGAATTGAATCTAAAGCTTTCAGAGAAAACAACCTGCCTGAAACAACTTGAAACAAATGAGGGCTTGGGATGCAGCTGGACAGTGATAGCTGGGACCACGTGCTAATGGTGGGATTAAGCAATAATCCTGTTTTATTGTAGCTGCCATGGCTGGAGCATCCCATGCTCTGCTGAGAATCCTCCTGGTCTTAGCAGCACACCAGTTTCTCTGAGGACCAGGTGTCTCTGCCGGTGTGTTCCATACCGGTCTGTGATGGATACTGGCAGGGTTAGGCACAATGGGTGCTCTAGCAAGTCAACCACATACAGCCTGTCTTGTCTGGATGACGGTGGGTGGAGGGAGAGGGACAAAGAGTTTTGGAAAATCAGACATTCTGTGTAGCACAACTTCCTGGCTGTTTGGGTTCTGACGGCGGTCCAATCACTCTCTGAAATTAGCACCACTTCAAGTTTCAGAGTGGGCATCAGACTGGAGAAGCTCAAATACCTAATGCTTCTGAACTCTATACGTCTCAGGTTTCTGTCTGCTACTGATGGTTTATATCCTCAGCAGCATGTTCTATTATCCAGCATGTCCTTCAAAAAGATGCCCAAGGAGGCTGTGGATGCCTTATGCCCTCAAGTGTTAAAGTTCAAGCTGGATGGGTCTTGGAGGAACCTGGTCTAGTGGCGGATGGCAGGGGTGGGGAGGTTGGAACTAGGTGGCCTTTAGGGTCCCTTCTGACCCCAACTGTTCTAGGACACTTTGACCCAAAAGTAGAGAAATTACTTAGCATGAACCCAAAGAAAAGAGTGATAATTTCTTAGGCTAGGAGATGTCACTCACCTCTTTCTCAGGATCTATCTCATAATTTAGGCTGCTTGGAGGGAGCCTACAGGTATCAGAACAAAATAACAACCCCTCAATTCCTGTTTCACTTGTTTGGCCCATTGATTTTGACAGATTTATCAGCTGACACTTGAAACAAAGAAACATTTACATAATCACAACAAGTCATGGGGTCATAAGATGTCTTTAGGTCAGCTCTGGAGCATGGGGTCTCCTTGCCATCCTTTGCAGGAAGGTAAAGAGAATTGTAACTTGCCTTTTAGGAAAAAGTTCTTCCCCTGGAGGGTGGTGGGGCACTGAACAGGCTCCCAGGAAGTGGGCACGGCCCCGAGGCTGCCAGAGCTCCAGAAGCACTTGGGCAATGCTCCCAGGGATGCACAGGGTGGGGTTGCTGGGGTGTCTGTGCAGGGCTGGGAGTTGGACTCAGTGATCCTTGTGCTTCCAGCACAGGATATTCTGTGGTTTTTTGCACATCTGACCATTGCAGAGTCAGATTCTTGCCTCAACTTACTGCAGCCCAGCTGGTTATTCTCAGCCTGTATCTTCTCCAGGATAACTTTGCTGAAGCATCTGCCATTCAGGGCCTTGTCCATGCACAGACTTCACTTTGGTTGAGAGTTTCTGGTTGTGTCCCAGATTGTGCCTCAGCTGCTAGCAATGACCACAACGCAGGAGCAAGTCTGAAGAAAACTTAAATCCAGCACCACTGTCTCTCTCTTACTCCATTGAAATAAAACAAACAGAACCAGAAAGGATGGGAAATGGTTTTACTGGAGCAGCATCAGCATTTCCATTTGTGAATCAGTTTAAGAGAAGGAGGCTCCATTTAGGTAAGATGTGCTGTCACTGGCCTTCACGTCTGCAGCCCTCCACGTACCAGCTTTGACTCAGCAGTCTGCAGCAGTAAATCATTAATGGCCCCTTAAAAAAGGTGAGCTAGTTCGTAACACAAGTCTGAAATGAGGAAAGGAGATGGGTGGAAGATCAGATTTTCCATTCCCAAAATAAAGCATCGCAGTCTTCCTGAATATCTGGAGAGTGCACAGAGGGCCGGAGGCGTTCTCTTTGTTAAATATTTACCACTCAAGTAGTGTTTGAACAGAACATTTCTGGGACTTTATCTAAGCGGGATGGAGTAAGTGAAACATTTGGACGGGTCAATAGGACCATTTACCAGAGTGGCTTGTTCTTAAATGGGAATCAGAAGTCGACCAGAGTGAGCTCTGTAATGTTTGACTACTAAAAGCATTGCTCCAAAAATGCAGCACTGTGCTGGCTCCAAGGGACCAGTGTATGGCTTGTCTCATTGGCATTGCCAGGACAGGAATTCCTCCTCATCACCAACTATACGAACTCCTGGACATGAGCAGGACAAAGGGATGAGGTCCTGGTGTCTTGGTAGGAACCTGGCAGTGCTGAGGGAGGGATCTGCGCTGATGTGAAAATATTCCCTCAGAATCACATTCACTACTCATAGAAATGACCTGCATTTAGAACAGGTATAGCCTACCACACATCCAATCATCTTCTCTGCAAACACCCAGATTTTTGTATCAGGACTCAGGTCCAGCATCACCCAGATGACACTTGAACCTTCTCCCAAGCACTCAAGACTTCACTCAGAGTTATAACTAAATCACAGATAGTTCAGGGCCATCCACGTATGCAACGCCACAGAAACAGAAAGGAGATTGTTCTACTATTCCTTGTGAAAACACTGAAGAAAGTGCCATTCTGTAGATGCAAAACCAAAGTAAAAACATTGTTTTATGAAATTTAAAAAAAAAGAACAAGGGTGAAAAATTCAGTTATTTCAGGTTTCACTTAAAAATGAATGAGGTTTATTATCTTCCCAGATGTTTTTAAGGAAATTTTTACTGGATTGACTGCAAGCTAAATTGTCATTGTTAGCCACTTAGGAGCAAGCAACTGTATTACCAATGAAGTCATTCAGGTGTAAAACAAATGTTCTTCTGGGCACAGATTGGTGTTGGGCTGCTTCCTCCCAGCCTTTTGTTTTCATCTGCACTGAAAGAGCACAAGACACTGAAAACTCCCTGAATTAAGATAAACATTACTTAGAAAAGCCCAAAACATAGGGGCATTATCAACTTTATTCTCATACTGAATACAAAACACAGCTCTGTAGCAGTTATTAAGAAGAAAATGAACTCTATCCCAGCTGAAACCAGGACAAAATTGCTAACAAAATTATGAAGAGTCCCATGAAGGAAAGCCAGCAGTTATTTTTGCACAAGAGAACTGGGTGAAGCAGAAATATCCACCAGCAAAGGGAAGGGCAGGTGAACTGGATCCAGGTGGGTGGTGTTGGTGTGTACTATGTTCACACTGCACTGCTCCCCACCACAGCAGAGAGCTAAGGAAACTCAGAGGTCAGTGGGTTTGAGCCTATCTATTATCTTTAAAATATCAACACTTGTTAAGGCTCATTCAGTGTATGTGATGCTTCATCTCCCAGCACCCCAGAATTTCCATTTTTGGAGGCACCTGAGCTAAAGACTTGCTCTGTGCAAATTACCTCTCTTCCATGAGCTTATCTGTCTCCCCTTGAGCTCAGGCAGACTTCGAGCACCCAGTGTGGTTTAAGGAAGCCAGGCGTGACAAATAAAGACAAGTTGGATTCTTTCCTTTCTTCTTTTCTTTTTTTTTTTTTTAATTTTAAATTATAAAGTGCAAAACACATCGGCAGCTAATTCTGATTCACGAATACGCTGGAGAAACCTGTAACCTAGGAACACTTTGTGAGCCGGGAGAGAGGCACAAAATTTGTCATGCCTGAGGAACCACTCAGCTCCTCTGTACTCCTAAAATTTGCATCACACTGGGCAGGTGCACGATGCAGCCCAAGCTCAGGTAACCCTGCCCTTGCTGGGGAACTGCTGCACTGCTTCCCACTGGTTTGATTTAAGTCATCTCAAATGTCTGAGCAGCATCCAAATATTAAGAATGCCATGAAATGGTTTTTGAGGTCTCTCTCCAGTCCGTGAATTTAGAGGACCAGCCACTCATCTTTTGTCAAATATTGTTGTGGTTTTACCATATATCATGGAGTTATGGAATAGTTTGGGTTGGAAGGGACCTTTAAGGGTCATCTGATCCAAGCTCCCTGCAACGAGCAGGGGCACCTTCCCCTCGGTCAGGTTGCTCAAAGCCCCATCCAACCAGACCATGAATATTTCCAGGGATGAGACATCTACCAACTCTCTGGGAAACTTGTTCTGAGAAAGTATCATGTTGTTAGAAACAGCATTTTATAAAAAATTTCCTTTTTTATTTGTGATTTCTTGGGTTGCACCAACCCTGGTGATTGAGCAGCAGGACTTCTGAAACCTGTTTTCTCAAAACTTGCTTTCCTAATGTTTCTCTTATGTGTATAATAATGAGTTTAAGTTCATCTTAGGTCTTACTTCCAGAAGAACAAGACCATGATTGGGTATCCTCTAGTTTGTTTTTTTTAATCAGCTATCTTTTTTTCCCCTCAGAAAATTTACAAGAACTTATTCAATATATTTGCTACATTTGTGACTGCTAACCTTTTGTCATATTTTGTTGAAACTGTTTAACAGCTTCAGAAATTATCAGCTTTATTTCCTTAAGCAACATACTGAAAAATATTACTGTGAAAGCACGGCATATTTATTTTCTTTAATTTGACAGCAGGTAAGGATTAGCAAAGATAGAGCGTAGTCTCTGCCTTCCTGTATCCTTCCTGGAAATTTATGCTTACTTTTGTTTTCTTTTTGGACATTTGTTTTTCTGGCCACCTTTCTCCTCACAAAAGGCAACAGTAAATGTCATACCAGGCAAGAGCAGAATTTGGTAACCCTCTTTCTTCGGTCCTTGCAGTGCCTCCCAGTTTGCTGCTGTCTGCAAAATTGACTTTTACACAGTTTTCCATAATCTTCAGGTGGGTGTGCTGCCTCAGACCAAGGGCCTAGCCCTCAACCAAATGCAGTTCTGAGATAGATCAGAACTACTTTTCTATTATTGCATTGGGTCTATTAATTTTCTGTGATGTTTTTGACACGTAATTTTTAAGGAAATCGCAGAATCTCAGAACCTTTGAGGTTGGAAGGGACCCCTGGAGGTCATTTTGTCCTACCTCCCTGCTCAAGCAGAGTCATACCAGAGCACCTGGCAAAAGATTGCGTCCAGATGGCTCTTGAGTATCTCCAGGCGAGGACACTCCACACCCTCTCTGGAAAATCTGTTCCAGAGCACGGTCACTGCTTAGGACAGGAAAGAAGTCCTGCCTCATGTTCAGGTGGAACTTCCTGTGCATCAGACACTTCTGCAGATGAGTCAGTTGTCCTGCTACAATAGCTTTTGATTCTTGCTCATCCTCAACCACCGGTTTGTTCCTATAAGTTAAGATTTTTAGGTTGAGCTGAAAAGGCCCCATAGAATCTCTGCTGAAGAGCAGAATTAGAAATATCCTAATCCCAGGAAGTATTATTTTAGATATCGGGGGTTTTAAGCTGTTTATTGCTGTTACTGACTGTTCATCAGTTATATGGAAAATTCAAATATTTAGCTAAACTCTCGGGCTGATGTATCTCTACAATTACCCTCATAATAGAATCATGGAGTGGTCTGGGATGGAAGGCACCTTAGGGCTCCTCCTGTTCCACCCCCTTCCGTGGGCAGAGATACCTTCCACTATCCCAGGTTGCTGCAAGCCCCATCCAGCCTGGCCTTGGACACTGCCAGGGATCCAGGGGCAGCCACAGCTGCTCTGGGCACCCCATGCCAGGGCCTGCCCACCCTCACAGCAACAAGCATGGAGGAGGCTCCCACCTCTTCTGGCATTCACTCTTGTTCATCTTGCAGGATGCAGTGATTAGGCTTTTGACACCAGTTTTTACAGCTGGACACATGACAAAAGAGACCAACCAGCACCAAAACCAGGTCATGGACAGAGGTGAGACTTAATACCCATGCCTGTTTTTTGCTATCTACATCACACGTTTCCCCCTGCCAGCATCCACTTGGGGTGCAACTTGGATAGAGAAGAAAGGATCAAATTAAATCCAGCACTCAGAATCAGCTCTTACAGAGGTGGAGATCAGAGTCAATGTGTATTTTCACTGACATGACACGTTTGTTCAGCCTGGGTTATTTGCCAGCCATAATTACAAGCACGGAGATGACTTTAAATGCAGGAACCCTCGCTCGCTCTGTTGTATCCTGGGTAGGCAGGAGGCATATTACGAAATCACCCAGATAATTTTAAAGAGGATGGATTTGTGATTATGGTGTTTTGACCCACCTGGTAGCCTGCCCTTGGAGCTCTACTTAACAGGTCTTCCCCGTGTCTTTTCAAGCAGTTAATTTTGTGGCCAAGTCCCTGAACTCTCTTCCCATTCCTTTTTCACGTGTAGGGCTGTTTGCTTCTCTGCCATCCAGTCATCTTGCGAATGCTTGCTCAAGGACACCGTGGAAGATTTGTGCTAATAATGAAAAGCTTGAAGGGGGCAAGAGATTTTGCCCAGGAAAAATAATGCCGAGCAAGACTTTTGTGTCTCTGTCCCATTGAGAAGGGGGAGCTGATAACAGAAATGTTAGCTAACGGGATGGCTTTTAGGGGTTGTGGCCAAGTGAATCAATGAATTATATTTGTCTAAGCAAAATTCTCAGCTATATCGTAGGGATTCAGTGGTTTAGAATATTTCCTTCTACATTTTCAGTTTGCAAAGAGGTTTTCCTGGGCTTGATGTCTCCTTCTGTCACAGACTGGTACCCAGGAAAAGAGAGCAGAATATTTCTGCACTGCTTCTTTGCTTAATATCAGGATATTTTCAGCAGTCAGTGGAGAATATATTTCTAGGGTTGAGGGTTGAGGCTGGTTTTTTTTTTCCTTTGTGTGTTTGTTTCCTTTTGCACCACAAACCGCACGAAGGGGCCAG
Source organism: Machaerirhynchus nigripectus (assembly GCA_013397975.1). Classification (NCBI taxonomy): domain Eukaryota; kingdom Metazoa; phylum Chordata; class Aves; order Passeriformes; family Dicruridae; genus Machaerirhynchus; species Machaerirhynchus nigripectus. Next base: position 162,338 of record VZRQ01007905.1, on the reverse strand, counting down.
GAGGATTGTGCATTACATAAGACTGGCCCTCCACGCTTTAATGTGGGTCTGCGCCGTGCCATGCAGCGAACATAATGTGTCCTCCCAGGGACAATTTGCATAAAGGATAAATAAGAGAATCACAATGTGAAGTTTATTCATTTTTAAATCCTGCAGCGTTTGTGATTGAAGGCCCAAGCTCAGATGTTTTCCTGATGTGTACCATTAAGAGTCAGGGCTTTGCCTAATGTCTCTTCTGTTACTGCAGGGAGATGTAATGTGCAGTATTTCTCCACACTGGAGTATCATTTTCAGTGTATACCACTCGGCTAGGGAGTGAGGAACTGCAGGCTGCATTATCTTGTACCGGGCCCACTCTCCTTAATTTGCTGTAACCGAGCCAGCACATTAAATACAAAACATATTGATGTTCTCTGAGAACCCTTGAGGGTCTTTACCCTTCCTTGTCAGAGGAACTGTGCAATCCAGGAGGAAAGAAAAAAGGCATTTTGCCATGGTGAAAATAGTTGCACTGCTGGCATGCCGTGGCTGACACAATGCTGTGCTTCCATTTACTTCACTTAGAGGGGAAAGTCATAACAAAAGCCATTTTACCTCCTAACTCCAGCTGAGGGTCAGCAGAGGGAAGAGGAACCTCAGCTCAGGTGGTGTTGGCTGCAAGGGCCTTAATACTGCACACTCTTAAACTTGCTGAAGTCATAGAATGAATTAGTTTGGGAAAGACCTTTAAGGTTATGGAATCACAGAATGGTTTGTTTTGGAAGGGACCTTAATGATCATCTGGTTCCAACCATTGATCTAATGCTGCCAATTCCACCACAAAACTGTGTTCACTCTGGTGATCTCACAGACGAAAACTGGTGGTGAAACAGCCTGGTTCTACCACAAGCAGGAACCCTACAGGATATCCCACCAATTCTCTGATAGAGGTTAGTAGGCTTGGTCCACTGTGATCACCCATGTTCAGACCTGGTTTTGGTTCTCTTGTTCAAGGACTGTTTCTTTTTGGGCCTGCTGCCAAAAAAAGACTAAGAAGAAAAAAGAGTCCAAATCATTAGTGGGAAAAACAAGCAAGAGTGTGCATGACCTGCCAGATCTGCCTTTGTCCTATCACCAGTAAAAAAATGTAAAAGCAAAAATCCCAGTGTTCTACGTCAGCTTGCAAGCATTAGCCCCGTGTGTCCGCAGATGCTTGCCTTGCATTATCCAAAGTGGGCTTTGTGGGTTTGGGGACCACAATTTTAGCACAAAGCTTTCAACACGTCAAAAGGGAGCATTTGAAACTCTTAGCAGCTGCTTCTTCATCAGTGAGTTTGGGTTTTCCTCATCTTTAAATCTGAAATGTCTCTGGTTAGAGTCAAGTTGCTCTTCTCCTGTGTCCTCTGAAGGTGGTTAACACCACCTCTCTCACTGGCACCAGAACTGATTGAAATGAGGTGGTTCGTGGATTTGCACCCTGCAATTGGCAGTCTTTAGTAAACAACAAGGGAAGGAACTCGGCTAAAAGGCTTTCTGTGTTTGGAAGAATGTGTAAGGTCTGTCATGCTGGCTCTCTTGGGGTTCCCTAAGATAAAAATTTCAGCCTTCCCGTACTCAGAAGGTCTCTGCCCTCAGCCTGCTGGTGCTCATGAGATTTGTAAAGACTGGATAATCTTGGAGGTTTCTTTTTTTTAATCAGTTTTGGATGAAACAAAGAAATAGAATAAAAGATGTATCCGGTAAACACTTGGAGACTCACACACATGGATAGCAAGTTAATAGTGGCTCCCTTAAGAAATCAGTTAACTGTAACAACATAGAATTAATACTATTACGAAGTTTCTCTGAAAATTATGCATAGTGCAAATCTCTTTACTGGTTACTCAGTTTACTTGGTAAATTCCCTGGGTGTTCACCCATTTTTACACTAAATCTTGAACTTTTTATTGCATTAACTGAGAAGTGTCATTCATCCCGAGCTCTGACAGAAAAATCCAGAAGGGAAGGTTTGACACTGTGTGCTACCATGCCCTTGAGGAGGGAGTTTAGGCTGGGTGTGTTGGGTACATTTCTCTCCGAACAGCAGCCCAGGGTTTCCCAGTGTCAGGCTGAGTAATTTCAGATGACACAAGCTTAAACTTAGGAGCCAGGATACAGGGTAGACCATGGACAGACCATGCTGCCACAAACCCAGCCATGAACCCATGTTTTTTAGACCACAGCAAAACCTTATAAAGAGCCTCATTTGCAAATGTATCCTTTTGAATGGAGGAAAACACTAAAACAAAGCCAAGATGGAATTTCTAATCTTGAAACGTTTTGATTTTTTTTTTTCCTGCAGAAAACTCCTGTCTGGCTCATTAAGTTACATGATATTTGCCATGGGTAATTATTATTCCAAACCATTTTGTGCAGCTCTAACCACAATCCTTCTGATCCTGTGCAATCGTTTGTTGTCTGCAGTATCAGAAAGCACTGGTGTGGTGAGATAATACCCCACAGGCATCAGTTGTAGAGGGATTTTGGGCTGCATATCTTGGCATTTCCCTTTTGCATGCTTTTCAGTGTGGAGGTAAAGATTTTATAAAAGAAAATAGTTTGTAAAATAAAACAGAGGAGTGTGGAGGGAATGTCTTCGGTGAGAAAGTGCTGTCATTTACAAACAGCAGTAAGGAGCAGTCCTTAGTTTGGGTTGTTTGAAAGAATTTTGTGGCTAATCCAACAGAGACTGTTCCTTTGCATGGATCAAAGAGGGACTAGCAAAGAGGGACTTATTTCCTCCTTATGTAACTAACAAGGCCCTCTTGAAACCTGTTGCTGTTGTGAGGGAAACGAGAGGAAGTAAGCAGGAAATAAATGCTTGCAGACAAGATACTGACTTTTTGGACTTGGGCATTAGTGTTTCTTTGGTGGCATTTCAAAGAGCAGCTTTTTGGTTGGTTGGCTNTTTTGTTTGGTTTGGTTTGGTTTGGTTTGGTTTTGTATTTGTTTGTGTTGTGTTGGGTTGGAGGGGTTTTTGTTTAATTATCTTAGTTTTTGCTGCACTGTGGCGATGCCTGAGAGTCAGACTGACCAGCAGCTGCTCGTTGCTGAGCTGCTTGGAGAATCTGTCCACCTGCTGTAGGTGAGCCCCTGTTGGAGAGATGCTGGATCTGTCCCCACATCCTCCCACCCCAGCTCCTTCTCACCCTGAATTACCTCCAGTTCCTCCTGTCCACTCCTTCTCCTGGTGGACACCCAGCTTTTGCACCATCCCTTACCAGGCAGAAGTTCCCAGCTGCCACCTAAGCACGGCAAAACCTCTGCACAGACAACTCAGGTTTTGTTCTGTATTGGAGGTGGGTAAGAACAGGATGTCAGTGGCAAGACCAGCCCTGTAACACCACTGACACCTCAGCTGTTTGATTCACTTGTAGCCTGTGCACCCTGGAGAGGCTCTTCCATGCCCATCAATTATCCCATTAGAGCAGTCAAATGCCATCTCCTGGTGAACACCAGTTTTTTACAATATTGAGGTTCTTATTTTGAAAATCAATTAATGAAGATCCTGGAGAAAGTAAATATTGTTGTGGACAGCTTGTGCTGTTGCACAACACAGCTTTCACTGATGTCTCCATAAAACTATTTTCTTAAAATTACCTTTTTTTTTCTTTGTTTCATCATGGCCTCTGTAGGGTATTTTCATAGAATCCCAGAACAGTTTGGGTTAGAAGTGACCTTAAATATCATCTCATTCCAACCCTTTTCCATGGGTACGGACACCTTCCACTAGATCAGGTTGCTCCAAGAACCATCCAACCTGGCCTGGGACACTCCAGGCTCAGCCTCAGGCTCTGTGTACAGCACCTGGCACGACCCAGAGCTTGAGTCTAGGTCTTCTGCACAGTGCTGGGAGGGATTTGCAAGAAAATAGTTTAAAGTCAGCATTGTTTTACCTCCTTTGGAGAGTAAATGCAACAGAAATTTATTATGCGAACTGGCTTGATCAGAGGAGATTTCTTGTTATTCGTAGTAAAATTCAACTGTGGGAATTTCACAAGTTCTCGTGTAAGATGGGAAGCAGCAGCACTTTATTAACTCAGGCAGTGAGATCCCTTACACAACCAGGAGGCTGCTTTTGGATCTCTGGTGGCACCAAAATACAGGGATGGTACCTTTTCTTCTCCCTGCTCCAACTGATGCACCCCAGTTCTCTCCCGAGCGCCAGGACCTCAGGAACACCTCAGGAATGAGCAGGACTGTGATGCTTGGACATCCTGCCATCAAAACAAGGGGTGCACACACTTTCCTGTGCTTTGCAAAACTCCCTGCACACTGAACCCTCATCCAGGCCACCACACCCCACAGCCTCCTCCCAGAGCCACCAGTTTCAACATCTGCTCCGTGTCATGCCTACCTAGGGAAGTAAATGTAAAAAAGACCAGTGGAGAGGTCCAAAGCAGGCTTAAGATTTGAGTGGATGATTCATCTATGTCTTCCATGCAAAATACACCCCAGCTTCAGCCTCTGCTTCTGTTTTCTCCCTCCTCATAACCCCAGCAAAGCCCTGACCCTCATGGCTTACTCCTATCTAGGGGAGTTTGTGTGTGTCTGTGTATGTCTCTGCATTTTTTTTTTTCCCAGAGTGACTTGTTTGTGCTGTCATCAGCCGTTGTTTTGGTAAATGGTGAGTTAAACAGATATATCCAAGCGTAAAATCTAAAAAATGTTCCCTGTGGGCGCCTGGGGGGTGTTGTTTGAAATCAACTACATATCAATTGAGCGGCGGCGAGTGGATCCGATGATAAATTCCAGTCCACAGACGCCTTATAAATTACATTTTTTTGTTCACGATCTAGCCTCATCTCAGCTCCCCAGAGGCCCTTAGACTGAGAACTATGATTGTGTTGGAGAAATGTTTGCTCAGCTTGAGCGATGCCATTAGTGTTACATGTGCCAGGCCGCTCTCGCCGGCACCCCCCACTTCCACCCCTCCATCCCCCCAATCCCAATCCGATCCCCCTCCCTCTTCCTCCCTTCCACAGAACTGCAATATGTGCCTGGTAATTTTTCTGTTCATTATCTCATTGTTTTCTGTAAGTACAAGGTTAGATTGAATTACTGCAGGCTCTATTGTCTATTTGTAATTCTCCTTCCATGCCGTGCTACTAATGAATGGGCAATTTAGTCAAATCTTTGTAACGGCTTCTTCTGTGCGTCAGCCACTTAATTACTCTGAGCTTTTCTCACTGCTGCTTTATTGCATGGAAACTCAGGCTGCTTCCAGGTCTTTGCTAGGGGATCTCCAGCTCAGATAGAAGGAAAAAAATAACCGTAGCAATAACCAGCCTGGATTATCTTGATGCCTCGGCGTAGCAGCATCCTCGGCACACAGGACTTTCCCCTCCTGTGTGGTTTGTTTGCTCTGCAGTCGGTGGGTTTGTTACTGTGTGTGCACGGAGGAAACTGTCGTTGTGTAAATTAGGCAAAGTGTGTCTAAGGTGAAGGTGGTAGAGACCCTTCAGTGAGATGAGACCCAGAAAAAAGGGCAGAATAAAAAATACCCAGGACCTCATCATATGGGATATACTCCACTCTATGCAATTCCACTGAAACTAAGGTGCCAATCTCAGTCTGTTTCAGGATCTCCAAAATAACTTGGTTTTGTTACCAGAGGCAGAAATTGTGCTCTTTCTGTTTGTTTGCAAAAAGGGTTCACCTTTGTGTTTAGCATCCATTACTTCAATCTGCAAATCAGGGACAGGGTGTGGGAATAAATACATTTTAAAATCCATTTAATAGAATTAATCTTGATCATTTATAACTGGGATTAGATAGGTATGTGTAGAGAGCTTTGCAATGGCCCCTTTGCAAGATAAATACTTTTTTCTTTTCATTAGTAAGAGGATACAAGGATTGGAAGTGAGAGGAAATAAGGGAGTTTGAAAGAAAGTATTGTGAAATATAAATAATAGTGTGACAGATTATCTCCATGCATGATCTGACCCGCCTATTTAAATTCCTGAAGGGATTCTATTCCTCTCTTCAGTGACTGAAATACTCGGAAGCTGATGGAGTGCAGGATAATGGGCAGGTGGGCCAGATGAGTGTTTGAACTCCACTTTTTCTGTGTGTTTAAACTGGACACCAGTACTAAAATCACATATTTAGTAAACTGTGCTGCCTCTTTATAACATAAGTGTATTTTATTTTTTCACTTTTGAGCAGGGTGTACTGTTTCCATGGAAGAAATGCTTTAATAGTCTCTCTCTGATCCTGTTCCAATTTATATCTATGTGCTGTTGCCCGAAATCCAGACCTCTGGTTGTACTTTTTGGTCATGTTTCTCAATTTTTAATTCAAAATTGAGACTTCGGATTTGTTCAGGGATTCAATAATTTGTGTCAAGTTGACCTTTTACAGGGGGTTTCATATCCATATAACAGACAGGCATAAACTTCCTATTGATTTTACACAGAGGATCTGCATGTTCAGTGATCTAAACAGACATTTAATACACAAACAGTTCAACAATATAAAGTTTTTTCTTTCCAGTTCCTATGACCAGAAAATAAATTCTAATTAAAATTCTGCTTTGCACAATCGTCAGGGAATGTGTTTACCCCTCAACAGTCTTACAAATTGATGGAGAAGATCTTGAAAGCTTTGCAAGGATACAAAAAGGCTGATAATAAATTACTGTAATTATTAATGATTAGAAGGGTCTTTCAAAAGTCTTTCCAAGGAATTTTCCTATAGGGGAATTTCGCAGACCCTGGAGACAGATTGCTGAAAAGAGTTGCATGCTGAAAATCAGCATCAAGACATGGTGGGAGATTGAGAGGTTTTTGACTAATGCTCATGTTCATCTCTGACCCTACGAGTCAAAATCTTCACCAGCACAGGAGTAGTTGGCATGTGGAGAGGGGCTGCACCTGCCCTCCACGTGGCACTGGGATGAGGCAGGGTGTGTGTAGGCCCAGGACAGTCTGCAGTGTCCATCCCACAAGTTCCTGACTGCTCTCTTGTCCCTTGGTTGGCATTTGCTTTACCAGCTCTCATGGTGGGACACGCTTGACCTTCATGACAGACACGTGTGGCTTTAGTCCCCCACTTGTCCCCAGACCAGACCCTAAAGGGGCCATACAATGCAGGTTGTCCACAGCGGGAGCTGGGTTCTGACTTGTCTTGGGGATCTGCTCCTGAAAGCTTAAACTTCTTAGATTTCAGCAGAAATCAAAATAACCAGTTTTTACATGATTGCGAACAAGATTCACTGCACAGATGCCACAGAATTTGGCCAGGACACAAACGTGAAACTGTGTGGAAACCTCCAAAGCAAATCCTTGTGTCAGTAATTGTTCGTTTTAATCACAGCAGTGTGGCTGGGTCAGGCTGACTGCAGCTTTTTTTCTGCTCTTCAGGTCCGGGGAAGTGTGCTGAGCTCAGTGTGACCCTAACACCATCCCAACACTCTGCATCTCTTGCCCTGTCCCCATGCAAGTGTGCTCCCCTAGCAGTGGTCTTTCCTCTCCTTCGTGCACAGGCTGGTCTTTGTGTCCACCTTGGAAGTCCTGCAAACAGACAGATCCTCTCCAGGGCTCAAGTTCAAACCTGGATGTCACCAAGGAAAAAATTTTACATTTGGATAGGACAAGGGTGATGGTTGTAAACGAAGGAGGTCAATTCAGATGAGATACAGGGAAGAATCTTTTTACAATGAGGGTGACAAAACACTGGCACAGGTTGCCTAGCGAAGCTGTGGCTGCCCTGTCCCTGGAAGCTTCCAAGGCCTGGCTGGACAGGGCTTGGAACAGCCTGAGATAGTGGAAGGTGTTGCTGCCTCTGGGTGGAACTGAATGAGCTTTAAGATCCTTCCAACCCAAACCCTTCTATGGTTCTGTGGCCATGGCACAGCATGGATGTGCCAGGAGGGGTTGTCCAGGTCTCACTGGACCAGTGGCCCCATGCCTGGCTCTGCTGCAGTGCTCTGTGTGGAGGAGCAAGGGGATTTCTCTGGCATCTGGATCAGTGAGTGCTGGATTTCTAACCACCCCTTTCTCGTGCCACTCACGGAACTGAAAACGGCACATGCCTTCAGAAACACATATCATTAAATAACAGCTTATTTCTATTTGTGTTTACAGAATAGCTGAAAGTGGGGAGGCAGCCTGAGAGCAAGCTGGTGCCTCATAGATCCAGATAGGCTCTTTGCCTGCTTTGTTATAATACTTCATTGGAACTGACACATTGATAGCCACAGTTTTTCTAGGAAGTGACCTTCATGCTGCCCATTGATTCCCAGTGGCCATCAACTCCTTGCAATTGGAATGACAGGCCAGGTTAAAGGTCAGTCCTTAAATAAAGCTTCTGGATTACTAAACACCTGAAGTTCAAATGAAAATGGAAATCCGCACCTCATTTTATGTGACATGTTACTGCTAATGACACTTTGGGATCTTAAACGGCTCCTGCTCTTTAACTCGTGTGCACGTTTCACTCGATAGCCCCTTAAACCAGCTCCTTTCTCCGCCACTGCTGGACCCTTACAGGACAGGCAGCAGGGAAAAGCAATCTCCCTGGGATAGATGGCTTCTGGGAAAAAAAGCTTTCTCGGGAAAAGACATCAGAACCAATTAAAACATTTGCCTTTCAAGCGATGGCCAGAAACAATCATTCCCTTAATTAAGATTCACAGTAAAAGGATTTTATTTACATGAGCTGTGGCATTAAAAAGGCCCCAGTTGTACAGTCAAGGAAGTTGGATGTGTTTTGTTTGCCTGTGCACACTGGGGCAGTGCTGGACCCCTTGGGTGTGCCTGGCTATGGGGACGGCTGGTGGGCTGTCCGCACAGCAAAAAAGAAGTGGGTTGTTTTCTCCCCATGCCTTACAGAGCTGCTGCTTCAGTCGTGCTCACGCCAAGCCTTTCTCCCACAGCCCTCAGCCTTGGTGACACCCAGCTCTCCGTCTGTGGGGCATACAGAGGTAGCCAGTGCTCCCAATACCTCCCCCTGCCCCAAGGGAACCTCCAGGTTCCTTGAGGGTGGTGGTCTCAAATGTACCTCTTTATCTTCTCCTCTGAATTTTTATTTATGTTCTGTACCTTAACCTGGGTGGGAAATGACGTTAGAAAGGACAGTAAACCTGTCATCGCGTTTTCGCAAACGTTTGTACCCATTCTGAAGCTTTTGCCAAGAGTACTTTGACAGATTCTGCTAATTTACTTCTGTGTTATTATAACATCTCCAGCTCCCAGCTGCGACTAGCACACCCTTGTGCCAGATGCAGTATGTGCTCCCTGTAAGATGTAGTACCTGCCCCAAACTTCACACGGTCTAGATAATAACATGAAGGTATTTGCTGCAGGGTAGGATTGTCTTCTGCAGTGTGTCAGGCCAGGGGGTGCCAGAATCTGGTGGACTTGCCAGCATGCTCATATTTCTTTATCCATAGCTCCCAGTGTTTAATAAATGACAGTATAGGTTAAGGGTGTCTGAGGTTCCTTGCTGGCTCTGCAGCTCACTGGCATGGTATGGCCTGCTTCCATGCTCTTGATCTCATCACCCAGTGCAGGACTGCCTTCTCCAAAGCATTTTCCTGGAGGGATCTCTGGACCACCCTAAATGCAAATCCTGCCTGGAAACTGACTGAGGCCCAAACACACCCAAGGTTTGTTCTGACAGTCTGAAATGTAGTGACCAAGTTTCCATGCCTCTTTAACTTACCTTGGAAATTTGCTTCAAACTGTACCAGAAGAGGTTAGATTGGATATTAGGGGACATTTCTTCACTGAAAGCGTTTCCCAGCCCTAGAAAAGGCTGCCAAGGGCAGTGGTGGAGTTCCCACAGCTGGAGGGCTTTAAAACTCGTGTAGATGTGGCACTTGGGGACAAGGTTTAGTGGTGGCCTTGGCAGTGTTGGGTTGGACTTGATAATCTTAGAGAGCTTTTCCAACCTAAGTGATTCTATGATTCCGTAATATTTATCATTAAATTTCCAAATACAACCCTATGTGTGTGCACCAGTTTGTGCTCTATGATACTTTCATAGCTTTGGAGTACCAGCACTGGGACAAATGGCTCGATGAGGAAGGAAGAAACAGCCTTAATCTCAAAATGTCACAGGTCCTCTACAGCCTCTCCTGTATACAATGTTAGGTTACTTAGATGAAGGCTTTTTTGGAAGGCAGGCACCTGGAATATGGATGGATATCTTTTGTTTAGAAACCAGTGCCAGAATGTAAATTAAATAATTCCACGGGTACTGACCATTCCTAATATCAGAACTCCACCAGGAGGCATTGCACAGAGCTCACGGATGTGGCATTTTGGGATATTGTTTAACGGTGAAAACTGGGGCTGAGTTAATGGTTGGATTTGGTGATCCTAGAGGGCTTTTCCAACCTTAACAATCCCATGATTTTGTGATCAATAGCAGAACATGCAGCAGGCTATGGTCACTTTTTCTGCAAGGTCCACGCTGCCTCTGCCACTGCTCTATTTGGGGCCTGTGGTCGTTTTTGGAGGGTTTCTGGTGCCCGTCTGCAGCAGGAATGGTTTAATTGCTGTCCACGCTGGTGTCTGTCACCAAGGGGCTGGGGGCTGGGTGCACAAGGGGCCGAGTTATGCTCTTGCTTCCCAGCGTGGTGCCCGCAGGCAGCGGCTCTGGGAAGAGGGAGCTGCGGCATCGTAACCGTCCAGGTGATGAATTGCCCCTCGTCCACGCCGCTGTCAGCCTGACACCACTCACCAGCACTAAATTAATCCAAACAACAGCATGCAGCATGGATGCTGCCAGGGCTTGCTAATGCCCAGCTAATAAAGCAGGAATAGCAGAGCCACTGAGCACAGTTTCTTGAAGCGCTTTGAATGCACATTAATGGGCTGGGAATGCTTACACCAAAATGTGTGTTTGCTGACTATCTGCTTTAAGCAGTTCTTGGTTCTGATGCACATCCTAGGATTTCTGGCACCACCCCCAAATTTTTAAGGCAATAATTTGAAATGTCTGAGAAGAAAATTAATTCCATCCCAGCCAAAACCAGAGCATTAACTTAAAAAATTAGATAATCTCTGTGAACAACCCTTTGGTTCTGTTCTTTTTGTAAAAAAAAAAAAAAAAAAATAGCTTTACCTGGTAAAATCTAAAGAAATCTTCTGTGTAACATCGGAATAATAGAACTTGTTTCAAACGATCTTCCAAAAAATGTTTAAAATATTTCCCCTGGCCAGAGACCTTGCACTGAATTTCAGCCAGCAGCAAATTTTTTGCAACCAGTGTTATAAATCAAAACTGGGTTTCTAATGAAAGTGCTGACACAACTTTAACTGTAATGGTACTTTCAGGCAAAACTGTAAAGAAATTGAAGCCCTGCACTCAGTATCCTTGTGCCATATCCAGAACTGCATTTTTTAACCTTCCTCTTCAGTTCTTCTCTGTATCAGAGCAATGCTGAGAATTAGTGTAATTGTCATGTAATGGGGAATGTAGATATCTGCTATACCTAGTGAAATTCTACAATATAAACCCTCTTCCTAGAAATATCACGAAAAAAATGGTCAATATTTTTTTAATGATTTCTCTATGGACTGACAGCTCTGTTTGTAAGTAGCTGCCCAGATCACTCAGCATCATATTTACTCCCTGAATGGACAACTGAAATATTAAATTTTTTTATTATTTATTATAATTTATTTTTTGCTTTGCTCAACCACAGCATGACATTCACTTTATTTTCTATGGAATGGTGGATCTGCATTTATCTCTCCAAGGCCAAGTTGTCTGAGTTAATGGTTTTATGGGACTGTTTTTCTGTAGGGTATGAACTAGAAGGGAATCTGGCTTGCTTTTCTGTTGCAATTTTATTTCCCTAATGGTTGCAAGGATCAAAGTAGGTTTGTCCCTCTCCAATTCCAGCGTGTTTGGACCAAACCTCAGTGTTGTTCAAGGATGGGCACCCCTGAGGACCACCTTGGAGCCCTCTGAGGCCTTATGGTAAAGCCCGTGGCTCCAAATCTCAGCAGCTGGAAGTGGGCAGAGCTGAAATCAGTGTCACTGTCCACCTGGGGTCCTAAATAAGCATTGTTGGATACCTCCTGGTGCTCAGTCTTTCTGTCTCTTGAAAACTATTGCTGAGTAAAATAGTGTCACTTGTCCCTTTACTGACAGCCAACACAGTTTTAAAAGGTGTCAGTAAAATAATTCACAGAGGTGTTTTTTGGGAATAACTGATTTTTTTTTGGACTCAAACATTAAAATGAAGGAATGAATTTTTGAGAGTATAAATCCCCTCCTGTATGTTTCAGAATATTTGGTGGTTTGGAAATCATAAGTTCATAGGTCAAATGGGACATTTCAAAGGCTCTCAACCAAAACATCTTGCTTCTTTGGAAGATTTTCTAACGAAAGTAAAGGAAAAGTGGAAGTGGAGATGGCATTTCAAGCCAAAAGGTGCATGCCCTAATGGGCTGAAAGTCATCTGTTCTATATGCTCATTTTTACACACTGTGAACCTTCTAGAGAAAAAACGAAACCTTTCTGTTTCAAACAGTGTCTTATGAACCATTTTGACTTTTTTCCAATCAGGTGACAGCACTCTATTGACTCTGAATTTCCAAAAAGTTTTGTTAACCCCAAGGTGCATTTCTTCACAAGTAACCCATTTTTCCTTCAAAAGGCAGAATGCACCCAAAATTAAAAGCCTTGATGTTCCTGTCTCAGTGTTTATAAATATCACTGTAGTGTGATATTCTGATTAAACTCTGTATTTTGTGTTATGACTTCAGGACAGTGAGGTAGCTTCTGAGTCCAGAGACCTGGGACTCTTCATCCTTTGTATGTTGACCTGAACTCTTCCATCTAAAAGGCAGAGCAAGAAAGGGAAATGTGGCCCCAGCAGCCTCTTATGACTATGTCCAGTAACAGCAATAAATTCCAAAGCCAAAGTAGCTGATACGAGGCAGTTTTAGTAGACTTTTTTT
>VZRQ01007905.1:124900-149336 GCA_013397975.1 Machaerirhynchus nigripectus | reverse complement strand
TTCTTTTTCTTTGACAAAACCTGTGTTTCTGCTATGTCTCTCTTGGTGTTTTTATAAGGTCTCACAAAGACCTCTGGACTTTCCAAAATGCTGTGTCCAGCATCCTTTTCCTTGGCTTTCAGTCTGCCGTCAAAACTTGTGGTTTTATTCGTGTTACACTGACAGGAAAGAAATTTTAATACAGTGCTGTGTATTTACTTTATCTGCTTGTCTTTACAAATCACTCCACAATCCCGGGGTTTGGTATGAGACAGAGAGAGAGCAAGAAGTAGTATTTATAGTAAAACATGGGTAGTCAATAGCATGTGGGAAAACAACTGAATCTGAAAATGGTCCCAAAGGTAATTTGCAAATCTGCTGAAATCCCGAACAAGCTTTGATTTAACCGAAGCTTGAAATGGCTTTTATTTACTGTCTATTGTGGAATAAATGACATCTCATAAACAGGCTTTATCCATTACCACAGAATGGCGATCACTGTGTTAGGGACATTTTATCCTCTTGATATAAAACAAGATATGCTATAGTGTGTTATTACAAATAGAAAAATCAATGCTGAGACACACACCTCTGAAATTTCATTTTTGCGGAACCCCATTTTCAAAAAATGTATTCTCTAATAAAAACGTCTCCATAACCAGGGGGATTTACAAAACACTGAGCAACAAAGAACAATAACAAACAATGAATAAAGTGGCTCCATCCTGAGTCTTTTTGCTGTACATTAGTCACACACTTGCATACATTTCTGAGCGCTGAGCAAAGCTCCCACTAGGCAGGGAAGCAAGCCAGCTGAATTACCTTCACTTTTAAGCGCTTTATGGAGAACACACACTGCATGCCAAGTTGTGCTGGAGAGGAAAACTTTGTGATAAAAAGAGCCTGATGCAGGGATGGAGTCATCCAAAGAAAGACTTCCTTTATTTTATCCAACATCTGGATCAGAAAGCTAGCTAAAAGCTGGGGTTTTTTGGCTGAGACTGGTGTTGGCAGTTACTTTTCATTCACAACAGGTCTGATGTATTTGCCCCTATTTGCTGTTCATTACTTAATGCTGATTCATAAGACTGTTTCTTTGATAAATTTTCACCTGAAAATGCCTGAAAACAGATTTTCCTCTGATCAGTCTGTTATGAATTGTTTGGAGTGTCTGCTCCTACTGCACATAATTGACCCCCCAAATATGATACTGTAACTGGAGTCTGACTGGATGCCTGTAAAACTAAAAATACTTGAAGTAGTGAATGGCAAATAACAAACAATGATTGCATTGATCTTCTTTTTTTTTCCTAATGCATGATTATTTGTCTCTGGAATTTATGATTCTTCTGAGATTCTGAGACTCATCAATCAAGTGAGTGAAACGGGGAGTGAGTCTTCCCCAGTACCATAGTATATGAGCTGTAAATGATTGTGAAGTGACTTCCCTGAACACTCCTGAAAATGCAGATAAATTGCTTTTGAATTATTCAGTTGCCAGAAATCAAGACCAGATAGCCACCTTTCGTGGGTCAACAGTATCCCAGGGATATGAAGCTGAGTAAGGAAAGAGGGTCCCCTGTTCTTACAGCAGCAGCAATCCCATGGAAATTTGTTTTTCCCACAGAATGGGAAGAGTCATTGTCAAACTCAACTGGCATTCCCACCCTTATAAATCAAGGAACATCTACTTCCAAAAGGTGCTTTCTGATGTTTTTTATAGCCTGGGCATTGCTTCAGTATAACTTAGTTCACGTGGATTGGTTCCTCATTTATTGCTAATACTGTCCACCTAACATTATCCCATGGCGTTCACGTCCGTGGAGGAGCACATGCTCCTAGGTGGGTAGATGGGTTTTCACAGACCCTGCAAAAGCAGATGTCAGAGACCAGATATATGACTCTCTCCTCCTCAGGCAGATAAGTGAATTTATTAGGATGACTTGCAAAGTACTGTGATCCTTAATGTAAGCAATCATGATGAGGTCACATTTACATTGAAAATGATCTCATAGCCCCTAGGGTTTGCCAACCAGCACTGGGAAATAATCATTGCATCTTGCCGTGTGAAATAGAATCATAGAATTTTTGAGGCTGGAAAAGACCCCTAAGATCATAGATTCCAGCTGTCCCCCAGCACTGCCAAGGCCAGAACTAACCCATGTTCCCATGTGCCATGACTTGGGAAGTCATGACGAGGTGTTGCCTTGGGAAGGTGCATGAGCATCTAGGGTGATGATTCTGCTCGGAAACAGTCTCCACAGAAGTTTCAAGGGAAGGTGAAGAGCTCTTTAGGCTTTCTTTCTGGTGCAGACAAAATTTGCTGAAGCCCAAGGACTGGCTACAATTCCCTATGGAAAACACCACCTTTGAGAAATGCATTCAAGAAGAGGTTTGCCTACTGCAGACACAAATAGGAGCATGTGGGGATGCTTTCAGGATGCAATTAAGAACATTTCCTTGGACTAGAGAAATCCCTTCACTCCGTTTCTTTGTGTCCTGTGTCATGTTCTGGCCCTCCTGTGCCAAGAGTTAAAAGGAGGACTACGTTCTCAGTTAATTTAATGACATTATGGTCAAACCCCTAAACTCATAATTGGAAATGTAAGAAATGGAAGTGAAAAAAAAGATATCAGACCTGCAATGACCTCTCAAAACATGGCCAGTGTGGGGAATTACAGCTGCCCTGCCTTGTGGAAGGGTGTGAGACTTCAGGCTGAGGGTTGCAATGATGCAAATAAATATCATGCATTTGTTAAAAATACTATAAATGCAATTTCTGGCCTGACCTTCACAAACAGCTGCTTTGGTGCAGATTTGAAGGACCTTTTCATTGTTATCACTGCATTAGAAAATGTGCAGTGGTTCATGGTTCGAGTTCCTCCAGTTCCAAGGACTCGCCTGCTGCCTGTGTTAGGGGCTGGTTAGTGACAAATGTCATTTGCAGTGACCCCTGGACACCTCAAACCACTGCATCTGTTTGCAGCAATTCGAGTGATACGGTGGGTACTTCAGGTCTACAAAACCAAGGCACTCAAGTCAGTAAAATGAGGGAAAGAATACGGAAAAATCTGATTTTTCCCTTGCTATGCCAATTTGAACCTACACCTCCCAGCACACCCAGACACAGACAGTCAGCCCCGTGAGGACTCCTGTAATGTCCAAAACCTTATGGGATACACCGAGGACATGGACCAGGACGTGATAAAGCTGATTTGACAGCCTGCACTATTTCCAGTCTGCAAATACTTAGCCACCTGCATGGTGATTCAGTGGAATAACAACCTTCACAGCGTTGGGCAGGCCAACCGAGGTTTCATCTTTCCTGCAATGCGGCTCAGAAGATGCTCATCCCTCTGTATGTATCTCCTTTTAGAGCTCCTTTCAGGAGGAACAGTCTCAAAGCAAGGTGGCATGGAGGGGAATGTCACTCAGTTCTCTCAAGTGGCAGAACAAGAGGAAATAGTCTCAAGTTGTATGAGAAAAGGTTTAGATTGGATATTAGGAAAGATATCGTCACTGAAAGGGTGGTTGGGCATTGGAAAAGTGTGCACAGGGCAGTGGTGGAATCCCCATCCCTGGAGGGATCTAAAAGTTGTGTGGATGTGGCACCTGGGGACAGTGGGTAGTGGTGGCTTTGGCAAGGAGGGGGAAACAGTTGCATTTGATCTTAGAAGGCTTTTTCAACCTAAATGATTCTGTGATTCTGGGAAAAACTCTGGTTTGTGGGCTGATAGAAGAAATAAGAAACTGTCCCATTTGTCCTCAGCTCTGCCCTGATTTTACCACCTCTCAGTCTGGCTCGCTGTATTCCAAAGGCATTTTTTTCCATTTGATGCTCATGAACAATCTGGGACAGGTTTTCATCCAGCACTGACTCCCTGCCAGGACTCACCAGGCCACGGTGAGTCCAAATGAGATGCAGGTCTGCAGACTGCATCTCTTGCTGGACATCCTCACACATATGGATCAGGCTGCCTCATCAGGTGGGGATTAGCTCTACTCATGGGTCAGGGATGGCAAGAGAGTATTTAAGGAGTGAACTCCTAATGGCAAACTTTGAAAGACAATCTACCTCTAGAAACAGTTCTGCTTGGACCTCCAGTATACAATACTGCTCTTCATTTCTTTTGTTATAACAGAGGACATTTGCATGAAAATAGGATTGTTGTTTTTAAGCATTCATCTGTTCTTGTTACTTGCTGCTTGTTTGGAGACTTAATGCCAGTGGAGTTCCAAGCCAGTGGCTGTATGGGAAATAAATGGGTCAGGGATGGGAAGAGGAATTCTGGAGAAATGTAATGGTTGTGTTTGTATCTTGCTGCCAGATGGTTCAGGTAACTTGTGTTGAGGGAGCATGTCAAAAGGACACAAGGAAAGAGTCTATCAGGTTTGAGTCTTTGTCCTTCTGTGGGTGCCTACACACAAGCATGGTAACACACTACGTGCAAAAATCCCTGCTGGTCCCAAAACTTGTCTCCAGAGGTGGCCAGAATCACACTAATAAGAAAGGACATAAGAAGAAGAAGATAAGCATGTTGAGCTACTCCTCCTACATTCTCTGCCTTCAACAGCTGATGGCTCAGGACTCTCCAAGCCAGAGCTGATGTCTGGTAGTAGGAACTTTATGGAAGAGCCCACAAGGGATTTTTACTCTCATGTTTTTCTGCAATACCTTTGTGGGCTATAAGAACGAGTCTGTATCAAGGAGTTTCCCAGAGGAGTTGTGTGGGATGTTGGGAATCACAATGCTGGGTTGGGCAGAGAAAATGTTTTTTTTCTGTAACCAGTCTTCTCCTCCACGAAAAGTCTTTATTAAAGGTATCAGACTTACCAGATACTGAAAGCAAACAAAAAGCCCACAGGCAATTCAAGTATCCCATGTTAAAAGAAGATTCAGATCACTGTGGCCTTTGAAAGATTGTGGATTTGGCTTTAGTCTAAGCAGGGCAGAACTTACCTCAAACAAGTTGAAAGAGCAAATTCCAATCACCCATTGTGTCAGTTTTGTGTTTAAAATTAGTGAAGGTTTTGAGCAGAGCCTCTCCGTGGGTCTTACAGGCCAGGTTTGTCGCAAGACACACAAAATCCTTCTGTGGGTGGAAACATGGTCAGACCTCTGGGAGTATTTCAGAAGTACTGTTCCTCTTCCTCTTTGGGTCAGAATGTGAGGAAGAGTGAGCAGTAGCCAAGAGACCCTTGTGGTCAAGAAGTAGATGCAGAAATCCTTGGCAATAAAGATGCGAGGGACAACTGCATTTAATTACAGACTGTAAGCTCTCATCCTAGCACGGGGAAAGCCACTTATATTGAGGGTCGTACTTAGAATTTCACTGTGAAACGTCGAGTTTTTGGCTTGCAAATTGGGATGTGACATGAGATTTCTTTGTACTTTATTTATGACATGCTGTTAAGCTCAGTGCCTACCCACACTGCAGGAAAGTGCTTTGCTGCAAAACACTGAGTTCCTACTCAGAAACAGGTCATTAGGCCTCAGAGTTAACACTCACTTGAGATAACTGGTGTGGGGGGTCGGAGAGGTGCAGTTTCCACACTGTTTCATAGATGTAGCTTCAGATTTTTTATGAATTTTTTTAATGATTTTCACAAATCCATGCATACATCAGATGACTCTTTCAGGAGTAGAGGGATTAGGATGAAAGAGAGTCTTGTCCAGCCTCCCAGCTAGCTGTGGTCCAACTTGGCATCATGAGGCAGAGGTCACAAAAGCACCTCCTCCAAATATAATAATAATCAGAAGAGCATTGTTTCAGTACAATATTATGTGTTATATTGCAGTAATGGGTAAGTCAAGGGCAAAGCAGCTTTGCTTTTTGACAGTCCATGAGGAAGAGGATGTGTACGAGCAGATGTCTGTCCTGTTATGCTGCCAAAACTGTTCATCCTACCCAGGGCACCATCTAATGGCACGCCGGAGTGGTTACAAACACTAATTAACTGATGAAACATGCTTACAACTTCCTTTGGAAAGCATCTATTGCAAGCTTAGTGTCCAGTCAGTTTTGTCAGGAAGAGAAATGAAAGATATTTCATTTCACCACCAGTTGCCTCGGCTGATCTCACCTTTAATGCAGTGGTGACAAGCGTCCTTCCCACTGCCTGGCTGCATGTTGCACAGCTCACTTTTTTAAAGCTGTTTACCACAGAAAAATGTTTAAGTAGGATTCAGATATCCCTCGGCAAAGAGAATGAGGAAAGGAAAAGATGAAGGGAAAAAAAAAGCCTTTCAAAATATAAAACAGAAGTTGCTGCAGGCAAAGATGCCTTTGAGCGGTCTCAAGCTAAGACTTTCCATTTCCATGTAAAAATGTCTGTCGAAAGGGCAAGCTACATTTACAATGAGCAAAGTTTTATAGCTTACACAGGCGTGAGCACCTGCTAGGAAGATGGGGAAAAGATTCAATTTACCTTTGGGTTGCAATGCTCAGATTCCCATTTAAAAGTCTAAGACCCCTGATTATTTATTGATGTCTTTCTCTTCATAGCTGTCTGCATCTTTACTGGCTTGCAAGATGCAACAGTGTGGCCTAAAGGATTTTTTGAATTAAGTTCTTTCAAGTCATTTTTCCCCTTCAGACGTTTAGCCAATGATGCTGAAGTTTGACAGGTCTCCTCTGTATTCAGGGGAGTGATATAGTTATATATTTATTAGCCAACAGTCAAATTAACAGCTCATTGCCTGAACTGTTCTTAAACAGTGGGTTATGACAGGGTTACTGAATTTTCTGCTTTTTTATTTATGGGAGGAAGGGAAGGCAGCATCAGTGGGACTAATGTTCTAAAGCAACCCACATTTTTACAGTGAATATGCTTCACGTTCCCATAAGGCAGCGGCAGACAAAATTTAACAGCAAAATCTCTTTCCACATTCCATACCCCTCTCTCAGAAAGCATAAAGGTGGCAGCTTGTACATTTTCTTTAACTTACAGGAGGCAAGGAGACTTTTACTGAAGACATCTAAAAAGACATTACAAGGCACCTCTGGCAATGAAATGAGTATTTTCTTATTTCAGCAAGAAGAATAGAAACTCTGGCTCTTCTTTTTTCACAATAATAAGAGTCACAGTAAAAGGAAAAAAAACCAAACTGGTATTGCGATTAATTTTGATACTTGCAGCACCCTGGAAAATCAAACCTGTTGTGTTAGGTAAAAGCAGAGGAGCAAACAATAATTCAAGGGGTAGTTTATTTGCTTATTTTGGTTTTCTGAGAAAAAAGAAAAAGCAGTAGTAAAGGGAATCTCATACTGGCTTACTGGTCAAAGATGAAGCATGTCTGCTCCACTTTCCAGCATCTACTGTCAGTAAAAAAAGGTGATATTAACAATCCTAAATTACTAGAAAATATTTGAGTGGAAAGTGATACATGTGGGCTGGGCCCAGCACAGCAAGTTAACCCAGAGGGAGAATAATTAAGGGAGTGCATGCACCAAAATAGGGTTTTTATTAAGCAAGGAGCTAGAGAAGACAGCAGCATGGTTTTCTCCAGCCCTCCAAGGGCAGAGGAAGAAGCCCTGGTGGTGGCTGCCACGAGTTGCTGAGGATGCGCACTCAGCTGGAGATGGATCCTCATCCTTTTAACGCTGCCCTTTTCTGGCAGTGGGGACACCCTGGAACCCTCCAGAGATTCAGGCCTTCGGTGACCTTCAGGTAAGGGACGAAATCCTCAGCCATGAAGCTTCAAAACAGTGTACTGGGGAGGATCCGCTCAAGTCGAGGCCTGGGTGTGCCCAGCCCTCAGCAGCCAGTGCCCGAAGAGGCCCATCTCAAAATGAGGAATGGGCTGGAACTGTTGGCATTAATCACAGGGCTCAAACGGCTTTTTATTTTTTTTTCTGGGACTCACCTCACCTAAATTTCCCTACCCTGGGCTGACTGCCTTAAGTGCCCTTTTAGTCAGTGGAAAGAGGGCCTCAGGTCATGACTCTGACCTGTCTTGGACATCCTGAGGGAGTGAATCACAGCTGTACCATGCCTGTCCTTCCCTCGACTAAAGATAATTTGTGGTAACTGCTTAGGTGCCTTGTGCTCCTCAGGTTACTGCAGGGCAGTGAACTGCTCCACCAGAGAGTGGCTGAAGAGGGTTGTGAGCCAGTGAGCCAGGTGCAGGGGTGCACCTTCCCCCTTGCCAAGGCAAAACCTCTTCTGCTCTGCTCCATGTAATCCTCCTTGGCGACAGCAAGCAGACCACAGGGGTTTTGACCGAGCTGTAATGGAGATGCACTTGGATTTTCCATGGGCAAACACATCTCTGGAGTTACAAGACTTCAGCTGAGTTCTCTGGGTGGTCTTTATCAACTGTGAGCATCCAGCAAGTCTGGGACTTCCGGAATCATAGAATGCCAGAATGGTTTGGGTTGGATGGGACCTTAAACTTCATCTCATCCAACCCCTGCCACAGGCAGGGACACCTTCCACTAGACCAGGCTGCTCAGAGCTCCATCCAGCCTGGCCTTGGACATGGACACTCTTGACGGTGATTGAATATCACTGCCAAAGCTGACAAATAACTTTCCAGCACGGGATATTTATGATCCTGATTGTGAGATTAAGTAACTGTCCAATCCATTTATCAGCATGCTCACAATTAAAAAATAAGTGGAGAAATAATGGTTATCACAGTAAAACTGATTGTCACCATGCCCACCATTATGGTAAGTCACAGTCCAGGAAAGCTGGCAGACTATTGCTGTAATTTGTTACTTGGTGAAAATGGGGATTTCTGGGAGGGGAATTGTGTCTAATCAAGGGCTCATGGGACTCTGGGGGTGGCACAAATGCAGGATGAGAAGTTTACCCTGGTGACCTGCTGGTCTGGTCTCTGGAGCACAGAGATCCATACATGGATTTCTGTGCACGTCCAAGACCAAGGACTTTGGAGCACTTTTTCCAGTGGCACCAGGAGAGGCAGATGTGCGACACGATTCTGTGCCGTGAATCTGTGTTTGCAGAAGTGATTTTCAAAAGAGGTTTTTACACACGTGATGGATCCCAGACGCCTCCAATGCCACTTGGCTCCTTTCTTCCCTGGGTGGGGGTTAATAGGTACATGTATTAATGTAATGACCTCTTTACTGACACGCTTTCATTTCACTTCTCTTTAACTACCATGAGAGTAAAACCCAGAAGAACTGTTCAGAGAAGAGTGACTACATTTAGAAAAGTAAAACAAACACCATTACATGGAGTGCACTAAATCCAGGTAATTAGTAAAATGATGTAATGGACACTCCATTATTAATAGGTGCCCACATGACTTTGGTTGTTCTCCTACAGATCATTTTGAAGAGGTGTTCACAATCTGAACTGAATCTGAATGTCCTTCTATTCCGCATAAGACATTTATATTGCAGATATGTCTGTATCTAAACACACATTTCACTTTAAAATAGGTCTCAGAACGGATGGTAAAGGTCTCCTCTTCATGTATACATAAAAACCACATTAATGCATCTCAGTTATGAGAAGGGCAGTTGTTCATATAATAAAAGTGGGATCTGAAAAAAAAATGAAGCCCTCACCTGATTTGAAGA
Source organism: Machaerirhynchus nigripectus (assembly GCA_013397975.1). Lineage (NCBI taxonomy): Eukaryota > Metazoa > Chordata > Aves > Passeriformes > Dicruridae > Machaerirhynchus > Machaerirhynchus nigripectus. The sequence continues at coordinate 139,803 of VZRQ01007905.1, read as the reverse complement.
ATGCATATATGTCAGGAGTTTATGGAAGGCATCCCTCAGTGCATTTCTGAAGCACAGACTTAACTATCGACTGCATGAAATACTTTGTGGTCGGGGATTTTTTTTGTTGGGTATATTTCCTGGGTGACTTCTTATTCCTTTTCAAAATCCACCTGTGCCAAGCAGGAGAAATGAAAGAAATCTGGTGTTAGAGAGCATGTGATTCAGCTGGATTTTGGCTGCATTGTTTTCTCTGAATGAAAGCGCCAGGTTTATTCACCAGATTAAAAACCCTTAAACAGTTCCATTTTTCTGCCCTCGTGATCATTGCTATTGATTACTGTGTGTTCTTGAATCTATTTTGTACAGCCCTTGTTTAATATTTAAGAGACATAAGGAGCAGTGTGTTGTAATATTTAAGAGGTTAACTTATTGCAGAGAGATAAAGAAAAGGCACCGCTCCAAATGAGGTGGAAATTCGGCACATTTTATTGATGTGCTGCAATATACATTTAGGGATATACACTGCACTGTAATATAGATTTAAAAAAAAAAAAAAAACAAAAAAAACCTGTGGTAAAATACTGGTTGTATCTGAGGCCTTTTGTCTTTAGCAGAGGCAGTGCCAAGGTGCTCAGCACCTGCCTGGGCATCTGGTGGCAATCAGACTGTGTATGTCAACCTGCCTGCTCCTCTGTGTGGGTCACAGGCACATCATGTTGCATTACAGGTACCAGATTGCTCGTGCTTATGTGTCTAACTCGGGGTCTGGGGTGAAAGATTAGCAGAAATCTGGTTTGACAACAAACGTGTCCTGCTTTGGCACTGGCTGTGCAACAGTTCGTTTTGCACTGTCCTAACCTGCCTATGCAGGTCAGACAACCATTCCTGCCAACAAGTACTTTTGTTTCACAAGGCTACTTAAGATTTACATACCTTCAAAAGAGGTGCCGGAGTTGAAGGGCTGATATTAATGCTCAGAAGAGCAGATTTTTTTCCTGTGTTAATTCAGGATCCACGCATGTGAGTCTTTGCAAGGCTTTGGAAATGCTTAGGTATAGAATCATAAAATCATAAAACGGTTTGGGTTGGAAAGGACACCTTTCACTGTCCCAGGCTGCTCCAAGCACTGTCCATCCTGCCCTGGACACTGCCACGGATCCAGGAGCAGCCACAACTTTTCTGGGCACTCTGTGCCAGGGCCTCCCCACCCTCACAGACAGCAATTCCTTCCCAAGATCCCATCCAGCCCTGCCCTCTGGCACTGGGAAGCCATGCCCTGTGTCCTGGCCCTCCAGGCCTTGTCCCAAGTCCCTCTGCAGCTCTCCTGGAGCCCCTTTAGGCCCTGCCAGGGGCTCTGAGCTCTCCCTGGAGCCTTCTCTTGTGCAGCTGAGCACCCCCAGCTGTCCCAGGCTGGCTGCAGAGCAGAGGGGCTCCAGCCCTGGCAGCAGCTCCGTGGCCTCCTCTGGACTGGCTGCAGCAGCTCCAGGTCCTTGTGCTGTGGGAGCCCAGGGCTGGGGCAGCTCTGCAGGTGGGGTGTCACCCGAGGGGGCAGAGGGACAGAATCCCCCCTCCCCTGCTGCCCACGCTGGGATCAGCCCAGGGCACGGGGGGCTCAGGGAGCCAGAGCACATTGCCAAGACATGTTGATCTTCTTTTCCATCAGAATCCTCAAGGCATGGGAGAAGAAAATTTGATGTATCAGCTGGCGTCTATATGCCTGCAGCATCTGTTTGTGTATACAAAGGTTTAGTACAGACATGGCAAATGGTACTTGACATTTTCAGCGTATTTTAGATGCAGTGGGGTTCAGCTGTCCCTCTGTGGGCTGTTCATGCCCTCCACCACTGGAGTGGGGGAGCTGACTGATACATTTATTCACGTTACTCCTTGGGAATTTAGGGAAAGCAATGACTCTCATTTGACAGAAAAGGAACCAAGTAGCTTGAGGACAGATTTTAAATGGTATTTAAGAGACTTAGTTTTCCGTTGAACTCAGAGGTAATTAGGCACCTCAGATTTAAGAAATTTAGTCCTTGGTGGCTTGAGTGAGGTCTGCTTTAATGCTGGGAACTAAACTTCTATTTCCCATGGCTTAAAGCAGGTGCTTCAACCATGGGGTGGGCTGTTCTGTTCCTTGACTGTGCTGTGTAGGAATAAACTGCAGATTTTAATGAGATTTTGCCCTTTTTTGGAACTGGATTACGTTAAACATCAATAGAAATGAGCAGGTGTCCTGCTCTAGTGCCACTGGACACCAACTTTCACAGCTGGTCAAAAAACATTCCTTACCTCATATTTTTCCTGGCAAAACATTGTCCGTAAGGCTCCTGGGTTGCTGTGAGTGATGTCAGGTAATTAATATGTGATTAAGTGCAATTAATGTCTAACTGTAGTCAAGTTTATAACATGAAATTATATTGCTTAGGTTGAGGGCCATAAAAAAACATTCTAAAATTATCAGAAATAGAAATAAAAAAGGTGAATCGTCTTCTTGAGATTGCAATAAACCAACAATCCTTACAACAGCTCTTGTAGGGAAGGACCTGTGTGTTGGTATAAGGTTGTACACCATGGGGTGCACCAAATTCCGGGGAAAATGGCAGAGAAGAATAAATCCGTGTAGAGATTTTTCACCAAAGGATCTGATCTGTGGGGTGAAGTTTGCAGTTCTGCAGTTACAGTCACTGCAGTCAGCAGTGACTGGTTCCTACAGCGGGTATTGATTGGAGGTGCTGGGTGCAGCTGAAGAAGGAGGCACCCCTGGAGAGACCTCACGACATCCCAGGTCAGAATCCATCCTTGCAACGCCCAGGGATGTTGCACAGATCCAGGCAAGGAGTGGCAGGTGGGAAATCACCATGGGGGCTTTTGTTTTTAAGCCCCCAAACCACCTCCTGCTCTTCCCCAGGCAGATCACCGCAGTCCGCTCGGCGGGCGGTGAGGTGGGTGCAATCAGACTCCGTGTCATCCAGGGATGGCTGGTGTCCCACAGGAGCAGAAGAGATTTGCAGTTAGATGGATCCGTGCCTGGTGAGTTATAACCACTCCTCATGGCTGCAGGATCACTTGTGAGACAAAAAGTCCATCTCTTGAAGTGCTGTGCCTGCAGTGCCACACCTTCCTTCGGCAGGCAGCGCCAGCCAGGATAGCTGTTGTGGTGGTGTGCTGATGTGTCCGTGGTGTGTGTGGGGTTATGCAAACGCTCTCCTTTACTGGACTCGACCCACACAACCCAGGGCAGCGGAGAATTCCAGCCATTTCTCCTCCAGTCAAGCCCCAGTATGAATTGTGTCATTCCCACTCCTAAGCAAGGCTTGGGGTAGGTTTGGTGCCTTGAGTTGTTTCCTCCCTCTCCCACAGATGAAAAAAAGTGCTCCACTGGAGCACTTTAATGAAACAGTTTGCCCTTATTAAGTTGAAAATAGAAATACACCTCTCCCCCGTTGGAGACGTAACCGGAATGGCACAAGGCTGTGGAGTTTTATTGTCTTGGTCTCAGCTTAAAATACTAAGAGGCACTTCTTTAAGAAAGTTTAAGAGAAGTTCTATAAACCATGTCTATATATAATCCCTTTTGTAAGCATCTAGGAAACTGCAGGACGGAAAGGTTGCCTGCCAGACCTCAGAAAGCAAATACTAATTCAGCAGTCTAGTCACTCTGTCAAACATTTAGTGTATCAGGGTTGATTGTTCCCTGGTAGGTATAGCTCTGGTATATCCGCCAGGCCTTTTGTCATGTTAACTGCAACCGATCAATGGATTGAGGTCAGGACTTCTGATGTAGGTGCAAGCTTAGAGGGAAAAAAGTCTCAAAGATTCATTTTTTCTCGTCTGGTAGCACTCCGGTCACTTATTTTTTCTCAGTTAGCCTCTGCTGCTCTAAAGTGGATATTGATCAGTGCTTTAATGCAAACCTGTCAAATTAATTTTGCAGAGCTGGGATATGACTGGCCTAAAATTGCTTCTGCATCTGTTCTCTGCAGCAAGCCTATGAATTTTAATCATGACCAGAATGGGCTGTTGGCTTTTTTTGTTAGAAACTTGAATAGGAAAGGTTTAAACTGTAAATGCCATGAAATGATGCTGTTTTGTTCTTTTCAGAAACTCATGTGGCTGAGGTCAAAGAAATTATTATGTCTGTGCATTCTTGTCAGATGCTTGGGGAGCTGTGCAGGGTTTTCTTCTTTTGCAAAGCAAAGCAAAGGTATGTAGTGAGCTTGTTAAACATTCCCAGGCCAATGAGGGAACAGCAGGCTTCATGTCTCCTGCAATGCCAGATACATTAGTATTAATGTACAATTTCCTCTCCAGCCCCCACTCTATGATCTGATTATTCCTGATAACTTTATCTCACAGGATGGAGAGGGAGGCAAACTGGGATAACAGCATTTATTTCTTCAGTACAAATTAAAAATAAATAAATTCGGAGCATCCCCCACACTATTACAAGGTAAGTGTGGCTGTCCCTGGAGCAGCAACCTTATGGACTGGGGGAAATGCAGACGGTTAGAGAGGTTTTTCTTCATCAGGCAAAACAGGAAATTCTTCTTCTCTTCATCAGTCGAGACAGAGTGTGCAGGGCTCTGTTGTGATGTCAACATCATGCAAAGTAAAAAAAGGATTTTTAAGCTTTGCTCTGCACAGACGAGACTTGTTCATAGGAAAAAAAAAAAAAAGACATGTCAAGTTTAATCTGCTCTGGAAAACCTGCAGTCAGGCAGGACTCATCCTTCACAGCCCAAACAGTGACACTGACCATAACAGTTTGATTTTGTGCTGGCTCCTTCACCAGGTGATTTGAAAGCATTCAGAGTATTAATTATTAAGTGCTGCTTGATCCCTGAGAGGTGGAGGAGATTTTGAAACTGATTTTGGCACTGGAAAAGCTGACACTTGAGGTGGGAGCTGGAGCAAACCCACTTCCTGTGGTGCTGGAGCAGCCTGGGAGTGCTCCCAAGGGCAGGTCCTGGGTCTGAGTTGAAGGAATAGCATCAGCTGGCTCATGTCTGAGACCTTACACCTCTCCAGCTATTTCAGAAGACAATTTATAACTACTGCCAGCAATGTCAGCCAACAAAAAGATCCATGCTTTTCCCTGGTGAAATAACTGGCAAAACCTGTATTAACTACAGCAGTGCAGAACTAGAGTGGGAGAGCTGGTCTGGGGAACTCCTGGCTTGGTCTCCTGCCCCATCCAGCTGTTCCCTGGCATCCACCAGTGCCTGAAACCTTGCAGCTTGTAAGGGATTGATGGTGGCCAAGTCGTCCATCGATGGAGTTCTCAGGAAGCATGGTTGTATGAAGGCTGTCAGCTGCTGGGGGCAATTCTGTTATTCCTGTGCCTTTACAGTTCAAGGAAATCACTGTATTTTATCTACACCTTTGCAACACACCAGAGCTCCCGCCTGGCCCAGGGCTCAAAAAGGGATCTCTGAAGAGCAAGGGTGATGGTGGGAAACCGGAAAGACCTTTGGCATGTCTGTCTGAAAGTATTTATGAACAGTCTGCAGGAATGTGTCCTACTATATGAACACAGTGTGAAATCAACCAGACCAAACAAATCTCATTGATGCCAAAGCCACACCATTTTTGGTGTCTAGAAGATATTCCTTCCCACTGGTTGGCACGTCTCTGCAATTCTTTGCAGGTGGCCATGGGACATACCTGGGTCCAGAGGTGGAGGTTGTGACTAACTGAGTCACAACCAGGTTTTACCTCTGGAGAGGTTTTATCTCCAGAGATTTTTGTCATCTCCTACCTCTGTGGTACAGACAGGAAACCAAGACCTTTGCTGCTCCCCAACATGCTTGGAACTGAAGGATTAGGTGAGTTGGGTGGGCAGGCTGTACTCCATGAAGTTTTCAGGGAGGACAAGTAGAACGGACCCCTTTGGTGTTATTAAAGAAATTAATAGTACCACTAACTCTGCAGGGGAGGATATTCCATTTCAGACCAAATGCAATTAGGTTTAGATGGTGTCTGTCATAATATTAACTCCACAAGAAGAAAACAATGAGTTGACATGCACTGATTTATAAAACACTTTCTTCTTTTTTGCAGTTTCTCATTGTGAGGTTGGGGAGGCCCTGGCACAGGGTGCCCAGAGCAGCTGTGGCTGCCCCATCCCTGGCAGTGTCCAAGGGCAGGTTGGAGGGGGCTTGGAGCAACCTGGGATAGTGGAAGGTGTCCCTGCCCATGGCAAGGGGAGGAATGAGAAGGACTTTAACGCCCTTTCCAACCCAAACCATCCTGTGGTTCTATGATTCTATGCTGGAATTTGAGCTGTGAAAATACCAGTGCTGCTTCCCAGCTATGTGACTCACATGAAACACCTAAATGTTGCATTAGCTTTGACTTAAAGCCTAGTTTGGAAACCTCCAGAGATGAGCCCTCACTAAGCCACACAGGTGAAAAGGTGGATGGGAGATGCTGAGGGCCTCCTGCAACTCAGTGGAGGATCCATCTCACTGGGGAGTCTGTAGGGAAAACCAACTGCTTTGAATGGTGCAAACAGCTTTTTGTACATCAAAGGGAAAGATTAAAGGCTGTGATGATGTTCTGGCTCCTGCAACATTGGTGGTGAATTTCCCATGATCTTCCCAGGTGGTAAGATTTCAACCCCAGCCTGCAACTTGTTAAAAACTAGAGACCGTGACTCACTGTCCATCTTACATCTTCCCGAGAGGCTTGACAAAATTTGAACAAATAATGGGCTTAGGGTTGTTGGTAGGTACAAATATCAGAGAAACTTCTGTCCAGATCAAACCCAAGGAAGTTTTTTCCTAATTGTTTTGATTAAATGGAAGAAGATAAAAGTTTTAGGTCAAGTCAATATAGAATATTTTAGTCCACCCACAATGAGTTGTTTATTTCAGAAGATATTTAATGTCTATGAAATCTTCAGGGTTTTCTTAAGAGACTGAAAATGTGTTTTTAAAATGAAAAATGAAAAATGAAATAGCTTTTCGAAATAGATTGTTTGGGCTATTTTTTATTTTGTCTGTATGTGTGGTGCAGTTTTTCCTGACATCATGAATAATTTTGGACCTTTCAGTAAAATTTTTTTTTGTCAACTATGTCTACTCCAGCTATAGATTTGACTTATTTCCAAGCAGCAAAGGTTCATTTTTTCAGTCCTGGAAGATGAAACTTTGTTCTTCTGGCAGCTTCAGCAAGAGAAGACTTTAAAAAGGCAGTTGGTGGGAATTGCTCAAATTTGTTTGTTTGTTTGTTTGATCTCAGAGACGTCTGTTAGCATTTACTCTAACAAAGGGTTCAGCAGACTACGTTTCTTTCAGGAAAGGGATTTGCAATTCTATAATGATACACTTTTTTCAAAGTCCTCTGCCCTTGGCTTGTATCTTTAACCACCACATTTGCAGACCTCTGGGGTTTTGACTGCTTGGTTACACACTGACCCTTGGAAATTCCCCGTTGCTTGAGTCAAACACCACACACGCAGAACCTGCACACTATGATATTATCAATGCTGTTATCTGAAGTCACAAAAGCAGAGAGCTTTTCCCCAGACTGACAGATGCCAGACGTGATTTGACTAGCCACAGGTGCCAGGCTACTCCAGAGGAGAGAAGGGTTGTGTTGGAGAAAGAAGTGGAGTGGAGAGAAGATGTCGCTGTGAGCCTTCAAAACTGATCTTAAACTACCAGAGTTAAGGGAAACACCAGAGATAACCTTATTTTTCTGCTTAAAAGTCATTGCCTTTTGCTGTAGGATAGAAAAGATGTTAGAGAAGCAGATGCTGCTTCCCAGTCAGAAGTGACTTTCCTGTAGCTGGAGGAGACTTTAGGAGAAACTGCAAAATATCTCTTCAGCAAGAGCCCTGTCCTGCTCTGTAGACAAAAAGAAAAATGTGTGATGCTCTCTGCAAGCAAGCACAAAGTTAGCCATTGCCCTTCAAAGCCCAGTGATTCCACCAAGTCACAGCACTCCAAAACGCAGCAGAGCCAAGGTACAGCTCGTGCTGCTCCCTCGGTGGCACACTGCATCCACAGTGGCACTGGTGGACTTGGTTTCTTAGGAGCCAGATCCACGTATTAATTGGCATTGGGGTGGCATTGGAGGCTGTCAGCAGCCCCGGGTACCAGCTCGAAGGATATAATTGTGTTGTAAACGCCACACGTGAGGGTGATGGATACGAGCGTCTCTGCAGTCTGACTGCTGGGATGTGCAGGGCAAGGCATCCTCTAATTCACCACCAAGAGGGTCTCTTGCACTGAACAGCCTCTCTTAAATCAAAGTGCTCAATCCCGCTGAAGGTGGGTGCAGGGAGGGGAGAGCTGCAAGAAACAAAGTAAGACGATAAAAAAAAATCAATAGTGTTTCCCTATAAAAGAGACCGAGATTTGCAGAATTCGCTCCCACTTGACGTCAGAGGTGACAATTTGGCAAATTCACTTAAGGCCAAATTGAAAACTCAGCTGATAGTCTGGGTTGCTGGACTGCAGCAATGTCCATTTGTCCACTGGGGCTGTGGTCATTATTGCATGTAGAGCACTTTGAAGCATGTATACTGTGAGGGTCACAAAGGTCAGCTCCAGCTTCCACCTCATGTAACAGTGCTCAGCACCCTCCTGCCATGTCCTCTCTCATGCAGGGGACTGCTGGCCACGCCACCTACAGAGCTATGCTCCTGCTGACCTTGGTTTCTCCACACCAAGTGTTGGCCTGTGTCCTGCACTTCATCTTTTTGGAAAGAGGTGGATGGTGGCCACGCTGGATCTCACGTCCAGGAGAAGCTCCAGCGGAGTGGTCTTTGTGCTCTTGGAAGAGTCTGTAAGCCCTGCCCTGGCAGTTGTTTACCAAAGAGGGTCACAGAACTGTAGCCTGGGCCGTTGGGGTTCTCTGTCATTAGCCCTCAATAACACCCTTGTCTGCTGGGGAAGAGACGGATGTGAGGAGACACAGGGACCCATCAATCCTACAGGGTCTCTGCATTTCATGTCCTCTAAAGCAAAACTACTGAAGGTCCAAGGCCGTATGAGGTCAGATCTGTGGACACGAATTTCCATTGCCCTGCACAGGGCAAAGGGTATGTGAAAAGTTATCAAATCACTGTGGTTCTATATAACTCGGGGAAATTAATTGCAATATATCATTCTGCTGTCAACAATTTCAACCAAAAAACCCCCAATTTACTGTGTAATCACAGTAATGTACCACATTACTTGAACCAAAATTTTCATTCATGGGTATTTGTAGTTAGGGCTCTAGAAATCCATCTAAAAGAAAATGACCTGGTTAACCCTTTTTGATTCTTCTGAGTCCCTTCCAACTCGGGATATTCTGTGATTCTAACCCTTTCCCCTCAAGTAGAAAATTCCAGGCTCCTTCAATACTCCCTCTAGTGCACAAGGCATACTCCTTATTGAGCCATATATGTTTTGCACACGAATTTGTAGCTTCAGGCGCTTCCCATATGACCAGATCATCTCCAGCAGCACATCAGAGGTGTGTGTCACCACCCCACACTGAACTACTAATCCTTACTTCTGTTTTCATAGCATTTATATTATAGATTATTCAAGTAGTTCATTAAATATTCATAATCTTCCAGTTCTTTCTCTCTCATACATGAAAAAAAAAAAGTTATTAATTACTAAGTTGAACAGAAAGAGCAAATTTCTCTGTTCTTTAAATGTATCTGTCAGATGCCACAAGAAGGAAAGTTTCAGGATCGTGCTACGTGCAGAGCCAGCCAGCACAAGTCAGAGCTCAGAGCCACGGTGTGGATCCTGGTAGCAGCATGTGGTTATTGTGGTCTGGTATCAGGTGCACTCAGAGTCATGGTATTAATGTGGTGCTGGTCTATGACCCATCATTATACAGCTAATGACCCTGCTGCAGAATGGGATTTGTTCCTTGTGACCTGGGGAAAATGAAGGAAAGTACTGAAGAATTCCTAAGTATTTTTTTCTTCCAGGAAAATAGAGCATTTTTAATAAAGTTTCTCCTTGTGGCCCTGCTGGGAAGAAGTAGAAGAATTTTCAGTCTCCTCAGAAGAAGACAGAAGAATCTGTAGTCTCCTCAGCTGCACTTGCCCACAGGATTATCAAATGCTGATTAAGAAACCCCAGAAACTCTGCCTACTGGTGCCAAAACAAGATTCAAAGATTGAAAAAGGTGAGGAGTTGGCTTGCATAGAATTATTTCATAGAATGGGAGTCCAACCATTCCCCAGCACGGCCAAAGCCTCCACTGACCCATGTCTCCAAGGGCCACGACCACGTGGCTTTTAAAGCCCTCCAGGGATGGGGACTCCACCACTGCCCTGGGCAGCTGTGCCAGGATCATGTTCACAGCACACAAGTACTTTTCTGTCTAAGGAGAGAAAGTCTTTGAGGGGTTTCACCTCTCAGGTTGTGTGTGTATAAAAAAACAAACCAAGCCTCAAGCACAGGTTGTTTATTTACACTTCTTGAATGCAGTAGAAGTCCTTAAAAGTAGGAAACCTCTCCCTGAGTCAAGGACTGTCTGCTCTAATGTGTACAGTGCACAGAAAAACACCAGAGGTAGTTTGGAGAGGAGTCTGCAGACCCAGCTCTCTAGTCCAGTGCTAGAGGGAAGTTCTGTCTGGGGCTTGATGGGGGGCACGGGGGGTTGGGATTTGTTAAGGTCTGGGAGGTATGACTGATGTTTCTCCTACACAGTTTGGTATCTCCTCAAAACCCTCTTTCTTCCGCACCAGGGCTTTTAAATACAGGGACAGAAGTCTCAGTAGGAAGGCAAGAAACAGCTTATATCTGCTCTTTGAGATCCTGAAATCACACAGAAAATCTCTTTTAGTCTTGAAGGCAAAGACACCTTCTTCAGAATATTCACTACGAGATGGTATTTAACCAACTGCAAATGGATATGCCTTTGGATGTCAGTATCTCTGAGACTGCAAAGGGGGGGCTTAGGGGCAAATGACCACCTTAGTAACAGGTAAAATCTCTGCCAGGTCTGAAAAGAGTTCGCTTTGGCTCATGTGGCTTAGTTGTCCTGATGTTGAGACTGAATCTCAATTTGACCTCCTGAAATTGAATATTCACTTTAGCCTCGATTTGCAAAGCTGTTTGTTAATGCGCACATACAGGGCTGTTTTCTCCAGGGTTTTAAAGAAAAAACTCATTTCAATGTAAAATTCACAGGATCAAATTGAAATTTATTTTGAGAAGGTTAACATTACTGATTTTCAGGCTCAGACAATCACTTCCATGTCAGATTGTAATTACACCGTTTTGTGCATCAGCTGCATGCATGGTATGGAAAAAAAAAGTAAGATAATGCAGTTTCTTTCAGCTACAGAAAGGACCTTTGTACTGTCCTTCCCTTGAAATCCCCCACACTGAAAGGAAAAAAGTGATTTATTTCAATCAGTCTGACAGTATGAGCTAACACATTAATTGCATAAAGACATTTCTCTTACCCAAAGTTTTGTTTGATTTTTACTCGCAATTGTCTGCTAGGTGTCTGCATAGCATTTTCTTTTCCCCGCAGCAGTTTTCACTGCCATAAAAATCTTGCTTCTGTTAAATAGCAACATTAAAATATTGTAGTGCTGACCTTAATGGTTTACAACATTCAGCTAAGGAGCTCGAGTCTCTAAAATAAGAGTAAAGCACACAGTAAAAATTTATCTAAGGAGAATTAAAGCCTCAGAAGATTGAGAACCGTGGTGTAATTCCAACCTTTTTTGTACGTCCATGGGTTCCATCACGGGTGTGTGTGGGGGTTGGAGGATTGCGAGAGCCCAGGGCAGTCATGTAGGGCTAAGGTGGGCAAGGGTTTGGGCCCAGATATCCCGCCACTGACTGATGGCAGCAAGGCTGTGGAAGTGCGAGCTGGTTTCACCCTGGTGGAGCATCCCTGACCTTGTGTGCAGAGCTGAGCTCAAAACGTCCCCGAATCAGGAAGGAGCAATGCCTCCTGCTTACTTTGTCCCAGCCTACAAGGCTATGTAAGATGAAAATGGAGAACTAAATATCATAGCTTTAATGTTATTTAATATTTTATTAGGTTAAATGGACACACATAGTGTACTTTGTAAAATACTCAGCAGAGACTAGCTATTTTTGTATAGCATTTAAAGCATAGTGCAGTGGGGCTCGTATCAAAATTTTGCTGCAAGACATTCCCAGTAATCAAGTAGTTTGTTTGTTGTGGGGGTTTTTTGGCTGGTTTTTTTTTTTTTTTTTTTTTTTTTTTCCCCAAGGAGCACTAGATATAGAGGGAGAAAACAGTTTGTCATCGAACTATACTGTCATTTTTGTTTTAGAGACCCACAAAAGGAGTCTCACCTACCTGTTCCCCCAAAAATCTGGCAGGCATTCCAGACACGTGGAACAACTTGTCAAGCCTTGGAATGACCATATAGGCCAATCCCCCTGCCATGGGCAGGGACACCTTCCATTATCCTAGGCTGATCCAAGCCCCATCCAGCCTGGCCTTGGACACTTCCAGGAATGGGGAGGTCACAGTTTCTAGACCCATTTAGGCAAATCATGATAATATTTTCTGTAAATTCAAAGGGAGGGGACCCACAAGGTTGTGGATTTTTCAGTTTGGCCCAATTGCCATTGGGAAGATGGGAATGCTTGCAGGATTCTGGAGGATTTTGAAACAGAAAAGTTGCAATGTAGAATGCGACTCCTCTTCACAAGGCCTCATTTTAATACTAGCACAGCAGGCCAAGGAGTCAACAAGGGCTAATTCTTCCCCCTAACAAGTCAAACCTTAAGAACTGTAATTTTTGTCAAGTAGCAGAAAGTCAACATTGTGATACAGAAAAATTCTGGTCCTTCAGCTTCTGCAGCAGCTGAGCATCAAAAAAACCCAGCTAAGCTTGATCCCAGGCCAGCTCAGTTAACAGGACTCTTTCTAGTGGGCCCACAGTGCTTGAGCAAGGACATGCAACCATAACCCCAACCCAGCTCCCACTGAAAATGATGGGAAAATGTTCCAGGTGGGCTTCTTATCTCCTCCTTGAAGTGTTTCACAGTATGGCAATGGTGACCAGTGCTGCTTCTTTTTGTTACAGCACCTTTAAAGAGCAGCCTGTAATTCATGATGAAAAAACAACAATCATATTGCTTCACATAGGAAGATAAAAGCCTTCCTTTGCAGCAATGAAACTCAGATGTCTTGAGCAATGTGTATAGCTTAAGGGTTTTTTTTTGACAGTGCAATATTGTATATAATAACAATTACCAATGACCTCTATTAGGTTGTCCGGTCTCATTAAGGCCAATGCATTTGGTACCTGCCACTGCCAATTTGCCTCAACAGAGGTTTTATTCAGTGGATATGATAGAGCTGTAAAGCAATCTTTTTTCATTTAAATAGTTTAATTGAGGAATGCTATCAGATGTTTCAAAATTTAATGCATACAACAATTTGCTTCTCCTATCTCTTTTCAGAGTTTAGTTTGGAGAAAATGACATCTGATTCTTATAGAAAGAAGGCAATTACATTTTGGAGCCTGCCTGCCCGTATTGCATATGTTTTTAAACATAAAAAGAAATTCTTAATATGTAATTGTCAGGTAATAAAAAGGAAAATATTTTACTTTGCATTTATGAAGTAATTTTTCAAAAGCATAAGGGAATTGCATGTTAACGTTTTTCGTTTATTACCACACTCCTAATGCTGCACTGTTTTCACAAGTTTAGATTTAAAAAAAAGCAGATCTGATGCTTGTGTATTAGTATGGTAATACCCTATAAAGTAATTAGGACAGAGGAATCTACCAAGGTTTGTTGGTTCCAATAAGCCTACGCCCACTCCAGGGCATCAGCGAAACCCACCGGGAGTTTCTCCACCAAATTCTAGGGGCCCCAAGTATTAACTTTATCTTCTGAGAAAATTTAGCCCTGGTTTATCCATTTCATAAACTGTTTTCTCCATGATTTCTCCTACTTCACCTGGAGTATAAACCTTGAAGACCAACACAGTGCCCTGAAACTTTTTTTCCGTTTTGCAGAGTGATGATGGAATCATAAAATCATTGAATAGTTTGGATTGGAAGGGACACCTAAAGGCCATCTGGTTTCAACCCTCTTGCAGTGAGCAGGGACATCTTCAACTCGACCGGGTTGTTCAGAGCCTCATCCAGCCTGACCTTGAATTTTTCCAGGGATGGCACAGCCACCACATCTCTGGGCAACCTGTGCCGGTGTTTCACCATCCCTCCTTATAAAATACTTCTTCCTTATGGAAATCAACTCTCTCTTAGCATGAAACCATCACCCCTCCTCCTCTCACAACAGGGCAGGGCAGAGCGGTGCAGTGCCACTACGTGGAGGTGAGCACTGTGGTGACACCCCAATAAGGTTCACTCTCCTCTGCTACGGAACATTTCCACCTCTAATTTCAAACTGGAGACCACTTGAACCAACGTGCTACAACAGATACTTGAGGCATAACTCAAGAAACCGCTCAGTGAAAAAAAAGGTGATATTTGGCTTCAGAAACTAGCCTCAAAGATCCTACATTGCAGCACCAGGAACTCTGAGCTGTAAGTAAAATGCTGCAAAGCCTTCCTCTCATTTGTTTGTTGTACTTTCATTTTATAGAGCTGACCTTACTTCTCTTGTTCTCCACAAAGCCAGTAAATACCACCCAGCTGCGTTAAAGAAAATCACTTGTGTATGCGGGGCTGGATTGCGTTTCATTAAATACTCACCTATATTTATATAAGTTATTCTTGCCTCATAAAAACAAATGCTTGAATATAATCCCAGTAAAGAAGGACTGAACTTCACCAGGGCATGGTAGACCCCTATTCCACCTGTGACTTCTCAGTTGGAACAAATCCATCTTTAAATCTCTGTCAAATTTGGTGCACAACTCAGCTAGAAAAATACAAACCCAAGTGTTAAAAATACCAAAGCATTTAATTCATCTTTGATGTAGCTTTTTTG
>VZRQ01007905.1:101761-124733 GCA_013397975.1 Machaerirhynchus nigripectus | reverse complement strand
AGCTGTGCCAGGAGCTCTCATGTGCTACTGTAGTCAAAGACACAACAAGGGGAAACCCAAGCCCTTTTTTTTAATGCCTTTGGGAAAAGAACACTCCATGGCGGGGAACCTGAGCTGGCAGTACTAAAAATGAAATAACCTGCTTTCCATAGAGGGAGTGAATTATGGGTGGCACCTGCTAAGATAACCCATCCTGTCCCTGCTCTTCCCCATAGATCATCACTGGCCCACCAGGAGTGTCACAATACCATAAAAAATCTTTCAGAAAGCCCTGTGAGCCTTATTCAGACCCACACATACAAACCTGGATGAACTGATGAGGTGCCTGTGCCACCCCAACACTCTCAGAGGAGTTAAGGATCTCACTGAAAAGACTGTCAAAGCCCTGCAGGAGCTTGCCCAGGGACTTAATGCACCTCCAACACCGGTAAAACACACTCACAGGCATGGCTTAGGTCTAGTGATCTCACCCAAGGTCAAGGTCATACACTAAATTACTTCCTAGGGTTCCTTCCAGCCTTGCTTGCTGTACTTGTATAACTTCAAGCAGAAGAACAAGACAGGGGCTGGGCAGGTATCAGCCTGGGTGGACACAGCAGCAGCAGCACCCAATGGGCACACTGGCTGTTTTACAGAGTGGCTGGTACCTCCTGACTTAGTGCCACTTAGAGTGAGATTAATGCCATGTGAATGCAGCTCATGTCCCCAGCTGGGATTTCCTACAACCTACTGCTGATGCTTTGCTGGCAGCAAGAGCAACAAGCTTTCAGTTTACTCTTGGAGGTCAAGGTAAAGTGATTTCAATTAGAAGAGGATCACGTAGGTCTCAATCCAATGCAGGCAGGTTGTGTAACACTGGCAGTGTGAAGAGGAGAGTCATTTATTCATTTCTTAGCTGCATGGTTTGGGATTTCATTTTCCCCTCTCTGTTTTTACAGTCTGCCTTGTTCCTTTTACCATTTAAAGGGTAATGCAAAAAGGCATTTAGGGTTCATAGTTCCTTCCCTTTCATCAGGAGGTGGTTTGCTCTGCCCCAATCACCCCAGTAATTAGCAGTAATGAACTAGAGGAAGAAAGAGGAAGCAAAGATGGAAAATGAATATTCGGCTGACCAGTTCCTTCCCCTGGTGGCATCTGCTTTTGTGTCATGCAGATGCATTTCAAAACCCCACACATATTTACACGCCTCTAAGAGGAAGGGCATGTGTTTGTTGCCCTGTTAAAAACCAAGCACGTATTTACAGGCTTTGCTGAATTGGGGCCATATACCCTTCTTTTTCCTTGACACCGAGGGCAACCCTTTGTTTCTGCTGGTCAAACAAAACAGAACACACACATACACAAAAAAAAAAAAAAAAAAAAAGGAGATCAGGGAAAGAAAATGTATTTATTAAATGGTTCTATAAATAAAAGAGCTGGGAAGATATAGGAGGCTCTGATCTCTGAGGGGTGATGGCAAAGTGCTACTGATAAAGTGGCTACGGTTCAGATCAATAGCAAACAAGACAGGCAGGTGAATTTCCCCTTTGATCTTCATTCCCCGTGCAACCTGAGTTGGTCTGGCTCTGCCACACAAATTACTGCTTTATTCAGGAAAAAAAAAGCTGTTTGCTTGGCTTTTTGCTTATTGCACAAGTGGATTGGGTGGCAAATGATAAGTGTCGCTTGTTATCATTTCAAAAAGCCACCGGAAAATGGTGGCTCCAGCACTTCAGCTTGATGTGCTGACATTTTGTGTGTCAGCAGGGTATTATAGGGTTGATACATAGATCAGTGCTAAATAGTCTTAATAAAAAAAGATTAAATCTGGAAGAAGAAAATAAAGCTCAGGGCAGGTTCACCTGTAAAGCTACAAATATACAGTAGGGAAATTTGATGTGGCAAAATATTGATGGGAGGTGATGCTTTGCAAGCCAAAACTGTGGGTTTGGCCTCAAAAGCTGTGCTGTAGCCTCCTCTTCCCTACTATTGACTTGGGAAAAATCACATCAACCCATGCCTTACTTTCTCCAACAATCACGTAGGTATGGCAGAGAAGAGCTTTGCAAACTTATCAAAGGAGATGACTTGTGGCACTCCTGTCACAAACCTAGAAGTCAGCAGCCTGGATGAGATCAGTTGGCTAAATCAAAGTGAGTTCAAGCTCATTTCCCTGTTGGAAACCACTTTTCCCAAACTCTAAAGGGGCTGCGTAAAAGAGGTTTGAACTTTTCAAGAAGAATAGGTGATACTGTCCCTATCATAAGGAGTTGATGGGTGTTTTTGCCTTCATGTTTTCACCTCAGTGACAAGGGCAGGAGGGACACTTTGCAGGTCTAGCCTTGCTTCATAAAACAAAGGATACATCAGATTGAATCACAGAGCCTTTGAGGTTGGAAAAGCCCTCCAAGACCTTCGAGTCCAACCATTCCACCAGCACTGCCAAGGCCACCACTGACCCATGTCCCACACATCCACATCCAGAGGGCTTTTGAATCCCTCCAGGGATGGAGATTCCAATGCTTCTTTGGACAGCCCTTTCTGTGACGGAATTTTCCCCATTTCCACCCCCCTGCGGCACAGCCTGAGGCCATTTCTCCTCCTGTCTCTGTTCCCCAGGAGCAGAGCCTGACCCACCTCTGGCTGTCCCTTCCTGTCAGGAAGCTGGGGAGAGCCAGAAGGGCCCCCCATGAGCCTCCTTTTGTCCAGCCTGAGTCCCTTTCCCAGCTCCCTCAGCGACTCTCCATCAGACTCGTGCATAAGAGAGCAGATTGTACACAATATTTGCAAGGCTGTGAGGTCAGATGTCCATCTGAGCCCTTGAATTTGGGCAGGGAGCAGTGTGGGCTGGGGATTTCTGCCTTTCCTGCAGTGCAAAACCCATCTCAGACAATGAAGGTATGAGGGATGGGGAGAGGTCTACAAGCCATATGGACAACCTTCCACCCAGTAAATCCACCCCTGTGGTCCACAGAGCAAGGCAAGCTTCACTGGGTATTTATTATTCCTGGACTGTAGTGGATGGGGCCTCATCCACATAGGAAAGCTGTTAAACCATAAAATACTGGCTTCCCATATGTTCTCAATTTTTTTCAGTCAGTTTGTTGCAGGAAGAACTTCCCTTTGACAGGACGGATAGTTCCTTAAAAAATAAGCAATGATCTTGCAGCTTCTATGCCCTCTACTGCTGTTCAACTTCCCACCCAGCTGTTTTAATTGTTTTAGAATTAAGTGTACACCATGGAGATATGTGGGTAGCTGAAGCTTGGAATTTGCTGTTGACTGGGGCTAATGAATCAGTGATATCCACTTAAACGTATGTCACCCTACGGGTTTCTGAGCAATCGTGGGACAGTCTCCCACTTGGTTTCGCATAATTTTTGAGCTGGTTGTTCCTTCTTTCCTTTTTAAGTTCCAGAGATCCCAGAGATCCTTGCAGGTCTGTGTGTAGCTTTTTAGTTGAAGAACAACCATGATTAATGGGAAAAAAAAATCACATTTTCCAGATATCGTGTACTGTGTGTGAACTGCCATTCATTCATCATCCAATATTTAATACCAATCCTCTTCTTGTTGTACTCCCTGAACTCACATCTGGTAGCAGCTGGAATTTTTCACCTCTTAGAGTTTTCTACTAATTACATTTTTAAGCAAGAGACCAGGCAGATCTCTAGAAGAGACCTCCTGCAAGCAGTGATAAGAAGAACAAAAAACTTCAGAGGATAAAAAACCCAGCCAGAGAACTTGCAAAAACACAGACTCATCTTTTCCTCCCAGGGATGCACAACCCCATCTTTCAGGGTGAAATCCAGATGTAAGTAAAGTACCCTCAAACCCTGGCAAGGAGTGATGCAGCTCCTACCTTCCCAGGTACCCTGCGGACCATCCTAACAAAACCATTATCTTGTTCCCTACAGTCCCTTCCAGGGATTTCTAAGCCACTTTGCTGAGTTGATGGGATTCAGGAGGAGCACAATTTCTTCTGGATCTTCCCAATTCCTGTTCTCCACATTAAGTTTCAAATTTCTGTGTTACTTGCTGGTGGTAACACACAGGGCAGTGGAGCTGGAGTTACTCGGTATCACCATAAAAGGGGGGGCTGATGGTTGAACTTTAAAATTGAGTCAGTGGAAAACTGATTTTCAATCTACATTTCTGAATGTGCATACTACAGACAGAGTATTACATAAATAATGCCTCCATTAAATTCTGTGCAGTGCTCGTCTACAGGAGTAAAAATGGAAAGAGTTTTTATTCAGTCCAATTTTAATCAAATTCTACCGAACAGCATTTCTATGGCCTATTTAAAATCTAAACAAAGACAGAATAGCTCCCTCTATATCTATACCCTCTTACTATTGTAGCAAGGAAAGAACGAGTAAAAGCTAAAAGAAGCCCTTACAATCCCATTGACACTGGCCAGATGCAAGCTGCACAGATATTTTAACCTCACTACATAACGGTTTGAAATGCCTTTTCCTTCTACTTTGGGGTTCTAAAGAGCCTGATGAAATGATACCTGGAGAAAGTGGCCAGACCTATTGTTTGTGAGATACCTCTGTGGATCCTTAATAGCAATTTTGAACACTAAGCAGTTGCCCTGGTGCCTGTTGTGAGATTCGCAAAAGTCTGCTCCAAAGTGAAAGAGACAAAAGAGAATGAATGAAAGCAAATTGAGTTGTAGCAGGAGACAGATGGGACCCACTCACTAATGTAACCAGGTCTATTCATGGTATTCTCTTCCATGCAGAACAAGGTTCTAGTACTTGGAACTAAGATTAAAACAATAAACAGTTCCCAAAATCAGCTCTACACTGATGTTTGGGCTCCACAAGGAATGTGTTTAAATGGCAAACTTGAGTGGTTTCTTTTTTTTTTTTTTTAATTTTTTCTCTTTCCTGGTAAAACCTGGTAACTCAAACTCAAAGATTGTAATGGGAATTGGGCTGATCTTTTAACGGAAAAGTTTTCTTGGATATACTCAGAGGTGAACTTCAAAAGTCTCCAACTAACAGGGCTCTAAGGAACTGCCAGCTGGACCTCACTAAACTCTCTCTGCCTTTTGTATAATGTCTGACCCTCTGCTTCACACATAAGATAGAGGTGAAATAAAAGGAAAAAAATCTGATGGCTCACACCCTGGACCTGGAAGACTATTTCAATGGTCAATATCAATTTGGCGTGTGGAAAATCATTGCCCTCTTCCAAGACATGTTCTGCTAGTTATCTGACTGTTGCTGCTGGGGAGGTTGGCTTTTATTAGCAGTGCCAAAATTTGACATCCAAAATTAAACTTTTTCCTTCTTGGCTAACATCTTTAGACTGCAATTTGTGGGCAGTAGTAAAACAGAGGCCTTCAGCTAAAACTCTGTTTTCTATGCAGGGCATGGGGACATGGTTGTGGTATTCCCCCAAAAATCTCCCCATGATACAGAGCTGCGGGTCTATGCAAAATAAGGAGCGCCATCAAGAATCAGTCACAGTGGGTCTTGCTACTCATCCTCAGAAAATAAATAGCTGGAATGTCAGAGGACTGGGGCATGGCTCTCACGGAGCCAGGCTGGGAGAGTTGGGGTTGTTCAGCCTGGAGAAGAGAAGGCTCCAGGGAGAGCTCAGAGCCCCTGGCAGTGCCTAAAGGGGCTCCAGGAGAGCTGCAGAGGGACTTAGAACAAGATAAAATGGCTCCAAATTGACAGAAGGCAGGTTTAGGTTAACCATTAGGAAGGAATTCTTTCCTGTGAGGATGATGATGGACTGACACAGGTCGCCTGGAGACGTGGTAGAAACCCCAGCCCTGGCAGCGTCCAAGGCCAGGCTGGATGGGGCTTTGAGCAACCTGGTCTAGTGAAAAGCATCCCTGACCATGGTAGGGAGGTTGGAGTAGATGATCTTTAAAAGTCCCTTTTAACCCAAACCAGTCTAGGGTTTTATGGCTGCTGTTCCTGACATTTATAAAAAAGCCAGAAGTCTTACCAAACCTGCAGAAGGTAAGTCCTAGAGCAACCACAGGCTTCATAAGGGTGACCATTCAGCAGCTAGTTGGAGCTAAAACATTGCCTAGACCGGCAATGAATGGAGAAGGATTTACAGAACCTGGTTTGTAGAACATGTCCTTGTCAGCATCATTTGAAATGGTTCTGTCACCTGTTGGGTGTCATATTTAGCAAAAAAATCAAGCTGCTGGCTGCTGTTGGATGGATGCAGAGGAGAGAATTTCAATTTCTAAACAGCCTGATTTTTCCATTTCCTGGTGACCCTTCCTGTGTAAAAAACCCATCAAAACCCACTCGCAAGGTATTGCATTTAATCAAACTTATGCAGGAGAGAGTGAGTTAGTTTGTTTGTTGTTTCATTTCATACTTCCATATTCCACCCATGGAGAAATCTTGCTGGTAGGGAGGATAAACAAACAACCAACCAAACAACCCAAACACTGGGCCTCTAGGAGCCGTTGTTATTTATTTCCACAATTAGCAGTCGAGTTCTGGTGCTGTGCCCAGAGAACTCCTCTCATTTTTCAGTGTGTCACTCTGTGCACAATATGCTTTTAGGAATTGAGGATTAAGGCGGCTGATTGTGGGTGGTTTATGAAACTTTTTATGGGAAGCCATATAGCCAAACCTTCAGAGAATCAGACCATCATTTTAATGGGCTTATGTTGTGTACAAGACTGTTCAGTAAGATATTCGCACAGTACAGAGCATCTTGATAAAGAACTTGGATTAATCAGGGATGCTGTTGCCAGTGGATGCTGTGGGCTGTTTTCTGAATTAGCTGTGAGTGGTGCTGGAAACAGCCTGGGGGTGGCTGCCTGTCCTCCTTAAGGATGCTGAAACAGATTCTAGTGGGAAAACTTCTACATATCTATCTGTGAAATAAACTTAATAGACACTGTCTCTAAAAGAGGTAGAGTGAACTCATCAGAAATGATCTCTCTGAAGTCCAGCACCACCAGTTCACTCATCAGGAAAAAGCTGTCATATACAACAAAATCTGTTTGCACTTTATTTGCCTATATGAAGAACACACATTTCTATTTACCAGCAGGAAAACAGAGATTTCAGAGGGCGCAGTCACCTCATAAAAACTGCAGGTGCTCAGCACTGTCCAGGATTCAGTCAAATACTTCAGCCGTGACAGAGGGATGAGTATTTAAGGCATGGATCTATAGCATAACATTCAGATTTACCAGAGATGTCATTCTCTCCCAGGGCTGTTAAAGGTATTGATTAATTGCCTATTGTTAAAGATATTGATTGATGAAGCTTCAATATAAATACTGGCACCGTCAGTTACTCCATACAGATTTTAAGCTGAGCACTCAAATGTTTTGTCTCTTTTTGTATTTGTAAATCAAGGGAGTTTCATGCCGAATTCCCACTGTGACCTCTCTTAGACCCCTTTATGCATCATTTTGCATTAAGGAATTCACAATGAAGCCTCATCTCTGTCCGTGCTGCAGGTTCTGGGACCGTCCTGATGTCCATTTCCCTTTCAGGTATTACTGGAGCTTTTTGAAGATCAACTTGTGATGTGTAACAGGCAAATCACCATCCACCTTTCAATATGAGAAAAGAGCAAAAGAGGTAAGCCAAAGCAGGAATCATCATTCCAGGATGAACAAAGAAGCCAATTTTCTGGATGGAGCTGGACCTTCAAATACACCTGGGAACTGAAGACCTGACGAACCCTGTTATAAATCCTATAAAGAAAAAAAATAATTTTTGTTGAGTGTCACCTACTTTCAACAATGTTATTGACACGTTTGAAAGGACTTCTGGAAAACATTTTCAAGAGCCTTCAAGGTCAATCCACCATTATCATTAGCAAATTGTTGGAAGACACTCCATGCTGATTAACCGCCATCATATTTAATTAGTGCTTGAGTGGCACTTCATCCTGCTTATTGTCAGAAATCCCTTTATCTTCCTATTTGCATTGCAGAGTTTTTAATTAGGATATGTGTAGGGAATCTCTTAATGATCTCCTGTCTGCATAACCATCCAGGCTGTGCAGAGGGTTGCTCAGTTGTCTCTGCATCTCCAGAGGGTGCTTTGCCACCACAGGAGAAGAGAAACTTGTATTTCCTCAGCTGAGGCATTGGGAATGTGAAGTTGCTTTGATAGCAGCTCAACCTGTCAGAGATGTGTCCAAGTGGGATACATCCAACAGGTTGGGCACTACTGCCCAAGGCTTCAATGTTGTCCTATGGAAATATTTGTGTCCTGCTGCCCAGCGCAAAACCTTTCCAGGTGCAACTTCTTTCTACATATTTCATTACCAACAATTCTTTGTAGCAACCCTTCAAGTAGCCTTAGTGTTCTGTTTGGTTTCTCCTTTAAATTAACCTTTTGCTGGACCAAACAAGTTCCTCTGCTCAAGACCTCCTTGCAGCCACGTTCCTCAGACTGACTGTCCTGGTGACTTTCCAGGGAACAAATTTCTCAACATTTGTTTTGATATTAACCACAGGTAAGAAACTTTAGAAGGGTAAGGGGCAGTTATAGAGATAATGAACAAAAAAATAATTGTAGAAATTGGTCCTCTGTTGTCAACAAAAATGTGAGTTTCTGTCTTTAAGATACCTGGTCTAGTGGAAGCTGTCCTTGCCCTCGGCAGGGGAGCTGGACCGACATGATCTTGAAGGTCTCTTCCAACCAAAGCCACGCTGTGATTCTGTGAAAAGTTCTCCACCACTTCTATGTCAGAATATGTGGTTATTTAGATTTTTCCTCCAGGCAGTAAAGAAAGGAAACCTCCATGGAAAGCATTTCCTCCCTTCATCTTTGACATCCTCTTCCGGGGGGTGAACCACCCTCTAAATCAATCTGCTTGCAGTGGAAGCTGTGACTGCTAAATCCAAAGAAAACCTGAAACACGAGTGGGTTTTAGGACCCAACACACTGCAAAGAGTATCTGGAAAATAAAACTCATTTCTGGGCAGAACAGAGAGGCACAAAGACATCAACAGAAGGCAACGCTACATTCCTGAAGGGGCCCTAATGGCAATCCAGAAGAGCAACAAACCCTGTCTGACACAACTGGCAATAACTTTACAACTATCATAGTCACAGAATCATAGAATGATTTGGGTCCGAAGTGACTCTTAAAAGTCATCTCTTTCCGACTCCCCTGCCATGGGCAGGCACACTTCCACTAGACCAGGTTGCTGACTGTGCCGGAAAGTTGTGTCAGAGCACCATTAAGAGGAGAAAAATCCTCTTTGTTGGCATTAATAACGTCTTCCTTCTTTGTCTTCTTCTTGGACTCCTGTGCTGACCAGTCAGACGTCCAAAGGCTTGTAAAGATGAAAGAGGCTTGCTGGAAGTCTCTACCAAATTGTAACTGGGCAGTTCAGTGGCGGATGAGAAACAGAGGCAGTGTGTAGGTAATGCACACTGGAAGGAAAACAGTTTAAACTACTTGTACATGCTGATGGGTTCTGAATTAGTCGTAACTCACTGGGACAAGATTTAGGCATTGCTACTGACAGCTCAATGTGCAGCAGAGGTCAAAAAAGTAAATAAGACATTAGGCTCTGTTAGAAGGGGAGAGAGAATAAAGAGCAAATATAAGGTTGTGGCTGTGCTGTGTGCACAAAGGATTGAGCTTGTGCTACGAATGCAGCTTTTATTTCTTTGCTAGCTGGCCCAAATTTGGGACTGTCCAGAGCCCAGAAGTGAAGAGAGACTGTCAGCATCAGCGGTATTTCTGGAAAGGGGGAATCTCAAAGGATATGCCAGTGCCAGCCAAAGGGTGAGTTTAGCACACATCAGAGGGAACAGCTAATGACTCTTGTCCAGAGGATGCACCACATACAGACCACGTGTTCTTGTCCAGAGGATGCACCACATACAGACCACCACCAGAAGTTTCTACAGCAAGGTAACAGGGGAAAATGTTGACATCATCTGGACTCTGATATAAGGGGCTCCCATTTCTTCTAGAAAATTCTTTCCACATCCTTGGACAAGTGGCTCAGGTGCTCCATCTGCTCACAAAGCAGAAAGGGTACAGGGGAGCTTTACATCAGAATCATAGAATGGCTTGGGTTGGAGGGGACCTCAAAGACCACCTGCTTCCAACACCACTAGCTTCCCCTATCCCAGGCTGCTCCATCCCTGTTCCATCTGGCCTTGAATATTTCCAGGCATGGGGCAGCCACAACTTCTCTGCGTAACCTGTGGCAATGCCTCCCCAAATCTCCAGAAAAATAATTTTTCCTTTAGCTAGCTATTGAATTCCTTTAGTTATTGGCAGAGAGAAGCAAAAATCCTGTAATTGTGAAATATCCTAAACAAATTATCAATATCATAAGTATAATGTATTGATTTATATTTATATTTTATTATCAATAAATTATCTCGGTGCTTTGAGTTTCATTAGTATGAAAAAAGATCCTGGAGTCTGCAGGACTGGAAAGTGAACCACAGAAGAGTTCACTGAAGAGGAGAATGTAAACGTCTAATTTTTCTGTCTTCATTTGTTTATCTCATAAGTGAAAACTAAGGGTAAAAAAAGTGATGCACCTGTACAAATCAACCACAGAGCTTTCACTGATGAGCTTTAATTATTTGCATTTTATTTGCAAACCTGTATGTGCTTGGAGCTGTACAGGAAGCTCAGGAAGACTTTTCAAAGCAAGGCTCCTGCCCAGGCATTTTTGTTCTTCACAAAAGAAATTTTTCTGCAAAACCAACTGTGGGGATGGGGCTGTTGAGAAAGGAAGGTACGTAAGTATTATCAGGTTAAGCCTGGGTTTGTTCAGCCTGCAGAAGAGAAGGCTCCAGGGAGACTTTAAAGCCCCTTCCAGTGCCTAAAGGGGCTCCAGGAGAGCTGGAGAAGGATTTCGGAAAAGGGATGAAGTGACAGGACAAGGGGGGCAGGGTTAGATGGGATCTTGGGAAGGAATTGCTGTCTGTGAGGATGGGCAGGCCCTGGCACAGGGTGCCCAGAGCAGCTGTGTCTGCCCCTGGATCCCTGGCAGTGTCCAAGGCCAGGCTGGACGGGGCTTGGAGCACCCTGGACTAGTGGAAGGGTTCCCTTCTAACCCAATCCATTCTGTGATTTTATGAGGCTGAGTTATTTTGGTCTTTGAACCTAAAAACTGTTTTTGTGACAGTTCTGGGCTTGGGACCATTTATAGACTTTGTGGATTAGTCTGGATTATTTCTTCCTTCTTTTCCCTGGGTAGAGTCTATGTTTCTTTTCCTGTTGCTAATCATAATTGCATCTCCTGAAGTCAGAAGTTACAGCTGTGTAAAATGTGGAAAAACACTCTGCTTTTACAGAGCATCTGGGCAGAATTCAGTCCTCCTGCCTTAGCAATGCATAAATAAAATCAAACTCTTGGTTTTAGAGTAGTAGGAATGGCATCAAAAATGCCATCGCCACTCAGTTCCCTGGAATCTGGTGGAGTTTTGCAGCCTGCATGGTTCAGACATCCACCCACCTCACTCAACCCATCCCACTCAGCCAGCTCCTTCCCACATGGCCTCCTTGCCCTCCTTTGTGCTCAGGCTGCGTGGCGCAACTGCAGGCTGTAAATTCCCTGGACACGGGTTTAGCACCGCTCTCCTCTTGGGAGAGAGGGAGGAACAAGCCCATCAGCACCTCTCTGAGCTGCAGACAGATGCACCTGGATCAATACTGCAATGCTGCAGCAGCCCTGGACGGGGCTCACCCCTGACACCCCGTTTCTTGGCTCCCTTGATCCCCATCACGCTGATGAGCTGCTGTAGCCAGGGCTCTCGTGGAGAATCGTCAAGAAGTGGAGTGGATCCCAAGTAATTAAATGTATAAATTAATTCTCCCCTTAAGATATGTTCCTCTCCCATTATTAGGTTTGTCTCGGAGAAAATCCTTGGAGGATCTTTATAAAACTACCACTACTTCAAATATAATATTGTCTTTCTAAAGCTTTCTTTTCTTTTTTTTTCTTTTTTTTTTTAACCCCGATGCCTGCAGCCTGCAATTAAAATAAGTGACATGAAGATGTCTTTAAAATAGAGATCTATGAAAAACTGAAAGGATTGTCTGTCAAAAGGAGAAAAATGAAAAATAGCAGTCTCAGATCTCTGAATGGATGAATGGGGAAAATTCCTGTCCGTCCTAGTACCCAAAGGGATAAAACCCAATGATAGCTTCTCAACTGCTTAGCAGATAATGCATGTGCTGTTTTGATGCTAGTAATGTGTTTTTTACTTCTTTCTATCTGGGAGGAACGAATCAAATATGAGGAGTGCTGGGACATGATTTTCAACCCATTGCCTTTGATTAAGTGCTTTAACATGTGAGTCCAGAGACTTGCAATAATACTAATGGGGCATAAAGCACTATAAACAGGACAGGCCTACTTTTGTCCAAATGCCATTATCCTGGAATAAAAAAGAGTAGCAAATGTAATATGTCCACTGCTAACCTTTTTTTGACAGGAAATTTTCTTTCCTATGTGCACACCATGAATTATGCTGCATTTTGCCAAAACCGTGAGCGATCGTTTAATTTCGTGCGAAGGAGTGTTTGCTAAGCTTGAACCACTTAGCTCAGTGTAGTATTTAGCTGTGAAAATGTGATAGTGTGAAGCAAAACATGAATGCAAACGGCAGGCTGTCTGGGCTGAAATCAAATTTCTTTTTATGTCAGGTCTGGGAAAAGGAGGCAAAGACCTGTCAATAAATATTGGGGCAAGTTGTGCTTCATACAGTGACTTTAAATATAGTGAAAAAGCCTCCTGGAAATGCAAACCACACATTTCTCCAGGAAAGATATGGGAGGTTAGAAACTTTCGCTAAGTTTGGTTTTAGAAGACATTGAGGAGCCTGCCCCTGTAATGTCCCCCGATGAGGACAAAGCAAACCCTGCTGCCACTCCAGTCTGTCTGGATGCTTCAGCACAGCTCTTCAGGCCTGGCTCCATGTCACTTCTAACTTTGTGCTGCATTTTATTTCTCTCAGCAAGTTGCAGATTGTCCAACTNAAAAAAAAAAAAAAAATTCCACAACTCTGTAACGTAGTCCTTGGTGTAAATCAAACATTCCCTGTCATGTTGATAGCTTGTGTTAGTCTAATGTATTTTATATTACTCAAAAGCACTGAAACCCTGCAGCTTTCTTCATATAGGCCATTATGCGGTTATCATTAAATTGTCTTGCAAAGAACATTATCGGTAATTATAGCAGACACTAAAATCAAATGATCAGACTGGGACCTTTAACACCAAGAGGAACCATTAGAAGTTAATCAAATAAAAGGATGAGAATAATTATGTTAGGATTAAGCAGTAATATGCCAGAAGTTATATACTTTGCTGACTATATATCTTTACTCCCAGCTTCCTGCCTCTCCACCCGTTTGATGCTTTTTATATAATACTTTGGCACAGAATGTAAATGACAGTATTTTTGTGTGCCACAAATGGGGCTTTAGGGTTCAAATGAGGTTCACGTCTAAATGGCACAAAAAGCAGCACTATGTAATGATGAAGATAAAAATAATAGTCCTGTGTGTATGGATAATATATATAAAAGTGAAAAGCTGGAAGAAAAAAATCCATTGGTCAATGAAGCATAAAGTGTTGATAAAATATTTGCAACAGGAGGTGAAACCACATGGCTATTGGTTTGCTACTTGAGGTTGCTTTTCTGTTTTTAAGTGACAGTCTTTCTGCCCTTCGTCTTTTCAACAAACCACAAGAAATCCCCTGCATACACAGAAATTGCTCCTGTCGTTCCTAACATATCTATTGGGGAAGAACCTTCCTATCAAATTTGCTCTTGGTGTTTGCACGAGCCCCGAAGCAGTGTCGAAGTTGTCAACAAAACACAGAAAAGTGGCTAAGGAGGCAGTCCTAGGAAAAGCAGGTTGGTTTTGGTTATGGAAGGTGAAACCAAAACTAAGATCCTTGTAATATTTTTGCCAGGGAATGCTGAAGAACTAGGCACTGAGACTCCTTCTGGTAGGAGCCCAAGAGGTGTCTCCTTTACTCATTCCTTCCTTAACAGGAGAACGTGGTTCTGGGATCCTTGAGTTGGTTACCTGTCCCTGCAGAGCCCAGGACCTGGTGACAGTGCACCAGTGCACCCTGGACCCCTTTCCCACAGAGGAAAAAAGCAGTGATGCAACATCCATGGGAAATCTGGAGTTTGGGATTTTTACCATGTCCTCCTGACATGGAAATAAAGCATCAGCCTCAAGTTGTTGTGTCTCTCTTAAAAAATTTTGCTTTTTACTGGCTTTTGTCTTGGATTTTCTTTCATTGAGGATTGCTAAAACATGAAACCTAACTGGATAAGACAGTTGGTGTTGGAGCCAGAGCATCATCTCACTGTAGAGAAGCTTCAAATTAAATTTTTCTCATATTTAAGGAGTACAGAACAAAGCCAAGTGACAGATGTGGAGCTGTTTTTGAAGCCTCTTGCATGTGCTGAGAAGGAAACCCCCACATGCCTGGAAACTTGGTCCAGTACAGGCTCCCCAGAGGTCCCTCTGTCCCCCACGCCTTACACAGCCACCAGAGGAATGGGAATGTCCACAGAATCACAGAATCTTTGAGGCTGGAAGAGCCCTGAAAGACCATCAAGCCCAACCATTCCTCCCAGCCCTGCCAAGGCCACCAGTGACCCATGTCCCTAGGTGACACCTCCACGCGATTGTTAAATCCCTTCAGGAATGGTCACTCCATCTCTTCTTTGGGCAGCCCACGCCAGGGCTGGGCAACCCTTTTCATGAAGGAATTTTTCCTAATATCTCATGTAAACATCCCCTGGCACACTGTGATGTCCTTTCCTCTTGTACTGTCCCTTGTTAGTTGGGAAAAGAGACCAACACTCAGGCTAAGAGACTGACCTTAGGTCTACAGAGTTTTAAAAAGGCCAAACATTTTTTCTACAACCAGGCATGGGAGAGAGGAATTTCTCTTTCTTCTGACCCAAGCACATCAGTTCTAGCTGGAAGGACACTAGCTTTTCTGAAAAAAATAGAAATAATCTTCTTTTTATTTTCTTTTTTTCCCCGAGGTCTAGGGGATAAAATATTATTTTGAGAATAGAAACCTGAAGAGGAGGAGGGGGACTGTCCAGTGTTAGCTGCAAATTATTTCTTGTTTATTTTTTGTGGAATTGAAAAGCTAATTAAAAATTTATTTGAGGTGCTGGTCAAAATGGTCATCCTATAATGAAACAATTTCTTTCCTATTTTTAAGCCTTTTCAAATACTAGCTATTACGAAAATTACAAAACTTAATTTATTTAAAATAAATTGTTTTCTTTTAAATTTTCCAGTTAATTTTTTTTCTGTTTTAATCTATTCCACAAATTAAACACAGATGAACCATGCTTTCCTAAAAAAGTAATTGTTGGCTACAAAATATGGAAACTTTACTTGTAGTAACTGCATCAGATAAAACCAGACAGTCATAGAATAAGAATAATAGAATAGTTTGGGTTGGAATAGACCTTACTGATCACCTAGTTCAAGTCCCTCCTGCCATGAACAGGGAAGCTTTCCACTAGACAAATCCGAGACCATTTCCAGTTTAAAAACCCAGCAGATCTCTAAAAATAAGTTTTCAACCCCAAAAAGGATGTCTTGTGTGACTTGCCTTCATAAGATATTGAGGAAAAACATCTCAGAAGAGTCAGTGAGGCCCTTAGAGTATCCAGCCTTCCAGTGGTTATGGGAGACAGTAGTTGGTGGAGAAATAGTTAATGAGGAAAAAAAAAATTCTGAGTTTTGGGTGGAAGGTGTGCTCTCATTTCAGCTTTTCAGGTGGACTGCTGAAAAATTTCAGAGGAGGGGTTTAAAATGCTCTTTACTAGAAAACCACCTGAATCGGATACCAGAAAACATTTTGCAGAAGCTTTGCATTTCCTCTCGTTTCCTTTTCATTTTTAAAAAATTATTATTCTTAGACACCATAGCAGAATTTTGAATTTAATACCTCTGTTTATGAGACTGCAATGATCACTTTCTCCAAAGAAATATTTCCTTCTTTCTCTTAATCACATATTTTAGAAAGCTCTCATGATCTGCTGCTGATCTTCATGACTCTGCAGGCTCATGGCCACAGTCTCAGGGCAGACGTGTGATAGAATCATGGAACAGTTTGGGTTGGAAGGGACCTTAAAGCTCATCTCCTTCCACCCCTTGCCATGGGCAGGGACACCTTCCACTACCCAAAGTTGCTCCAAGCCCTGCCCAGTTTGGCCTTGGACACTGCCAAGGATGGGGCAGCCACAGCCATCACAGAATCACAGAATCATTTAGGTTGGAAAAGATTTTCAAAATCACAAAGTCCAACCTTGGCTGACCACGTTGTCAACTAAACCATAGCACTGAGTGCCACACCCAGCTGTTTCTTGAGCACTTCCAGGGAGGAATTCAGGGATACAGGGATGTAGGTACTGGGGATGCAGGGACACAGGCCCATCTATTCAGCAGGCAGGAAGGACAGTCCTGCTGCTACAGGACAATCCCTTCATTGCATCTTGACTCATGGAATGATGTTAGGGAAACAATCGATGCCTCGAGAGTCAACCCCGAAAGCCTTTGACAAATCGAAATTGTCAAGTGCAAAAGGTTTTGTATCTTTTACATACATAAACATTCATAATGTGTTTCCTGCTTGTTTTACTGCCTTAAAATTATCTTAGATCAGAAGAGAATTATAACCAACAAAGTCATATGGACACATATGCTGCCACATCAGCTGTGCCACTGCCTTGCCCTGGCAGCACAGCAAAGCTTGTTTCCCCATTAGATTTGCAGAGACTTGACTGCAACAACCAGCTCCTTCTAATACCTCATAATTTGATTTCACAACCTATTGTGCTGATTCAGAGATTTCAATTGAGTGCTGCGCTGATTGAATTTTAATTGTGATATTAATTCAATGGTTACCTCTTCCAGATCTGCGTGTTGATAAAACTGGAGCAAATCATCAGCCCTGCAAAGTGCAAGCTGAAGGGTGGAAGTGATCCAGGGACTTACCAGGCTTGGATAAAAACTCATTGCCTGACAAGGTCCAAGCAGGTCTCCAAGACCAGACAATTAAAAGGGCAGTGACCCCCACAGCTTTTCCATACCAGCTGCTCTGAGCTGTGGCAACAGCAGGATGTCTTCAGCTACAAGCAGCAAGGGTCCCGTGAGTTGGCGGAGAGGATGAACCTCTTCACATCTGTGTCCTGCTGCCACCTCAGCCCTGGGTGAGTCGTCACCAGGGCTCGTGTCACAGGCATGGACATGGGACTGGCCAAGGGTTTCTCTCCCCTTCACCCAGGGCTGCTTGGGGAGGCTGCAGGAAAGAGAAAACTACCTCTCCCCACGCACAAAGTTTATAAAGAGCTGGACTTGGCCTTCTCATTAGACCCTTTAAAATCACTTTACCAAGGGATAAAACCAAAGGGTCTTTCGAAAGTCTCAAAAATCAACCTACTGGAGGAAACAAACTGATTTTATTTTTTTTTGCAAAAACACAGCTGGTTTCACTCTTTGCCAGTGTAAGCAGTTATTACTTTTTCATTAAATCTTTTGCTTTACTATGGGAAACATGCTGCTATTAGAGGGGAAATCATATGCAAAGTGACCTTCTTCCAGTCTGTACAAGGAGTGAATACTCCTCCTTTCCAAAACTTTCCATGTTAGAAACAGTTTAAAGGATTCCCAGCACTCAACAACTCATGCCCACTTCACTCTTCCATTTCCACTGGATTTTATTGAACCACCTGGGATTATTTTAGGAAACATGGTTGGAGCTTTTAGGAATTAATTGGTATAACATGAAAAGTAATGGAAAAATATGGTCATGCGTATTCATTCTGAATTTAAAATCAAGTTGTTTCTACTTAGATCCTGTTTATGGCCTTTTCTCTTGGTTATTCTAATAAATTTTAATTTACTGGCAGGGTTGTTTGGTGGAATGAGGAGTTTACTGGCAGGGTTGTTTGGTGGAATGAGGAGTTTACTGGCAGGAGTGTTGGAGAGAATTGGAGAGAGGACAATTCAACGTGTTACCCACAGATATTTGGCAATGAAAACAAGTCAAAATGCTTCGTGTCCCAAACTGGAAAACCAAACTCCTGGGGTGAATTACCTTTCCCATCCCACAGTTCAGCTTTCATGTGTAGAACATGCCAGTGAACTGATTGTGAACCAGACTCAAGGTCAGACTTATTTGCAGAAATTATCTGGCAAATTATTTCAAGTAATTAATCAGTTTGAGAAAACTGCAATCTGTTCTTGGATGATTCAAGAGCAGAAAAGGTCTGATTTTAGCAAGGAAATAAATCATCATAAATTATTGGCCCAACTGTACTATTAATATTAATAAAGTTCCCAAAATATTTAACGAGAAAACTTTTAAACTTTTGTTGTTAACAAATTATCAAGCCCTCAGTCGCTGTCCTTCCAAAATATTAGGTCTTTGCCTCACAGGGTTTGCTTTGGTGGTTTGATTAATCTGATGTGAAAATAAGAAACTGTGGCCTTCTCTGGACATGGTGTTATTGCAGGGGATCAGCTTTTCCAACCTGAGAAACATTCCTCTGCTACCTCAGAGCCAAAGACATTTGGAAAAAATTGAGAAACCTTCCCTACAATCAGACGTACTTTAACTCTGACCCATCAAACCCTTGCATTGTGTCTTTAACACTTAGCTAAAAGTGAAGAAGTTAAAGTGTTGAGAGAGCTTGGAAGTGTTCCAGGCCAGGCTGGATGGAGCTCTGACCAACCCGGCCTAGTGGAAGGTGTCCCTAACCATGGCTGGGGATGGAATGAGGTGGGCATCAATATCCCTTCCAACCCAAACCCTTCCATGGTTCTTGGATTCTAGGACTCTCTAAGAGCTTTCCTGTAAAAAGCCACAGATCATTAAAGTTGATGACCAGGATTGTTCTGGTGAGAACGAAATATCTGCTGGAAAACTAAGTGGGAGCTGTATCAGGGAAGGGAAAGAAAGAAGGCAAGGTAAGGCAAGGCAAGGCAAAGCAAGGCAAAAAAACATGTGCTCATTTCACAGATAGTCAGAATCTCTCTCCTGTGTCTTTCTGAGCCCATTTCCTTGGGGTTGCTGAAACCCAGTGACCATTTTGCCACTTTGGGGCAATCTTTGGTACCACAGAGTGTTACTAAAATTATACCTAGCAAGGAGTGAGTCTTGCTAATGCTGAGTAAGGATTTGAGCACATTCCCGTAGCAGAACAACCCAGACACGTACTTTTAGCACCAAAATGTGAGAGAACAGATTTTCCTTTGGTCTTCACTGAAACTGGCTCCACATTTTTTTCAGGTCCCCTGCCAGTTACAGCCAAACACGGGCAATTTATGATGTGCTGAGAGAGACTCTGAAAAATCCTTTATTTCTTTAATGCTCATGAAAATTCTCTCACCAGCTTTGCAGACGCATTTTGGCATCTTGAGCCAGTGAGATAAAGATGCACCAGTTCTGATACTGTCTTGGAGAGAGGGTCAAGACATGCAAGCCCTGAAATCCCACACGGAGATGTCACTGCAGGGACACTGCATTGCCACTCTCCCTTAAGCCTGATGCTCTCTCACTGTGCAGGGCAAGAGGAAATAAATCCCACCCTCAGTGACAGAGGGAACAGAGGGCAGCCAGTCTTTATGAACCTTGGGGAAATCCTGACAAAAGCCAGATCAAGCAAATTAAGACACAAATATCCAATGAAAAGAACAACACTGCAAGGATCATTTTGTAAAATTCCCAATTCCACTTGTTTCTGTCTTTAAAAAAAACTGTTTGCAACAAGCAGTAGAGATCTGGCTGTAGTCCACAAATCAAGCTTTTAATTTGGTTTTAAAAACCAAAAAATCCACTCTTCTTGTGACCTGACAGAAAGAATGGCCATTGAATGCTCTAAAGAAAGGAATGCTAAAATGAAATTTGTCTCTGGAAGGTGGGAACATTTCCTAATCATGTTTCAGATGAATTTTTTTTTCCTCATCTAGATAGATCTCTTCTTTCAAAGCCTGATGGCCAGAGAAATGAAAAGTACCTTTCACCCTTAAATAACTATAGAAGTTTTACGTTGCTTGATTATTTGTTAGTTGTAACTAAAATTTAAAAATGCCCTGTCAGAAGAAGGCTTTAAAAAGTGTAATATTTTGTTTTATTTAGCAACTACTTGGGAAAATGTAACACCGAGACAGAAAGGTTGCAGAGCAAGTAGCACTTCATAAATTGCTTGAGCCCTAATCAATACATATTGTCATCTAGTCCAGTCCTCCAAGCAGATTTTTCTTTGCCCTGCCTCAAAAGCGTATTTTATGAGGTTGTTACTAGCTTGTGCTGCAAGGCCTGGCCTAATGAATCTGTCACTGGCACTATTGATTGACATGCCAGTGTAAGTGAGACATGTGATTCCGATTGACTTCCTAATTACTGCTGCTGTGATGTCTCACCAACTGGTAAGGCCAGAGGTTAATAGTTTTGATGTTCAGCCATTGCTGGCTCTGGAAGCTGGAGTTAAACCAGCTCGTTGGAAGTCAATATCTGAATCAAGTTCTCAAGGCTACTTTCAAAGCTGATCAATTAAGCCCTCCTTGTTCCCCCTCTTGTTGCCTGACAAGACTTTGATGAGTGGGGACCTCTAAAGCTGGCGGTTTAAGGTAGAGCAGGGAGCTTGGTGAAATTTAAATGCGGCAGCAGGAGCGGCGTGTTGGCCGGGGCTGTGTTTCTGCCAGTGAAGAGATGGAATCCTGCTCCTCCTTCTCACTGGGGGGAACAGGGCTCAGGTTCCCAAAAGTGTCCCAAGTGTCCTCATCACACGGGCACTGTTCAGGATATTCATACAAGAATGGCAACAATGGTCACACCCTCCTGTCCATCTGTTCTACCCCGCAGCGGGAGGATAATCGTCAGTCACCCTCTGTTCTTGGACAGTCCCCAGCTGTGAAATGATCCTGGCCCAGAATTAGGCATGGGAACCCAAACTTCATTTCAAAGATGTGTTCCTCACCTTAATTTCAGTGCAAATGACCCCAAAATGAGGCACTCAGTGATGGCTGCCTGGGTGTGTGGGCAGCGTGGGAAGCTGGCTAGGGAGGGCACGAGCTGCTCCAGGTTTCTGTCCAGAGCACAGGGCCTCTGAGATGCTTTTTGAGGTGCT
Organism: Machaerirhynchus nigripectus; assembly: GCA_013397975.1. Lineage (NCBI taxonomy): Eukaryota > Metazoa > Chordata > Aves > Passeriformes > Dicruridae > Machaerirhynchus > Machaerirhynchus nigripectus. The sequence continues at coordinate 103,630 of VZRQ01007905.1, read as the reverse complement.
GTAGAGTTTAGGGATTTTTCTGTAGCGAAAAAATGCAACAGCTGCCTCAACCCAAAAGAATCCATGGCCAAGTGCTCGGTGTCTGACCATCGCTCCTGGCTCTAGCCTAGAGACAAAGATGAGAACATGGCAAGCACAAATCATTTTGCATCAAGAATATTCTCCAAATTCCCAGATAAGGGCTCACTGAAGCAAAAGTGATAGATCTGTGTAAAACACTTTGATGGATTTCTCTTCCATTAATTAGTCCCACTGAGTCCTGAAATCATATCAACTCTCAGCTTCCACATCATCTCTTTTTGACAAGCTGTGAAGCCACCATGTACCGTAGGGACAATATACCTCCTTTGGCTTTATACACCTCTGTCTCCATACTCCCCTGTTTTTCTGGACTTTCCTGGACCTACTGTGAAGCCATTCTTCTCTTGAACAATCCTGACCATCTTGTTCCTATGCTTTCCTTCAGGGGACAGGAAGTCCAGAAAGGAATGACTCAGATATGACATTCATTCTGGCAGCTGCATAACATTCCTGGCTTGTTCTTCACTCCTTTTTAGCAATCAGCAGCGAGTTTGCTTCTCTGCCTGTAATCAAGCAGAGAATTTGCGAGCTAACAATTTCTCAGAATTACCTGTTGTAACACCAAATTCTCTTTTCTGAAGTTAATAGACAAGTTGAAGTACATGTGTGTGCATTACTTTGCATTTAGCAGTGTTGAATTTCAATTTTATTTCCCCATCACTCTGGGTCCAGATCTCAGCAAGTCTCAGCAGCCAGCTCTGGCTTTTACCACCCTGAATAATTCAATAATACCGCTGAGCTTTGTCATCTCTCCATCCACACTCCTTCCTGGGTTATTTATGGCTATGCTGAACTGAATGGATCTTACTACAGACTCACACAGGATTCCATTGGTAACTTGTGCAAGTTATTCCCATGCTCTATTTCCCGGGGATTTTACCCCATCTAGTTAGTAATTGATTAAAGGTCCTACCCTTTTAGCTGCTCCTTAAGCTTTCAGGATGGAATGTCATAGAAAGCTTACCTATCTAATATCAGATTACCTTTTCCATATGCTTAACGAGACCCTCAGAGAGCTCTAACAGATTTATAAGCTTGTCTTCCCTCTATGAAGGATGGGTTGAGCCTTCTTTGTTGTTTTGTATTTACCATGAATGCCCCGATGATCATCTTTACATCCAAAAGTTTACTTAGTGCAGGGTTAATGGGCACTGTCACTCTGCAGACACCCTGGAGAACAGCGTGTGTGTGCAGGAGTCACACTGCCTTCGAGCAAGGACACAGCACAGGAAAGTGTGACCAAGGTCATGCTCAGGTTCCTCTAAAGCTCAGAGAAGAAACAGCATCTCACCCTAATAACTGCTGTGTTCACTGTATCAAGCCACTCTACATCTCTCCTACTGAAACTTCAGTTTCCAACCTATCTTCTGCTGAACCCCAAGAAACAGACATTACAAGTGTAGGACACTCCAGGCTTCTTTGTGCTGAATACAGATGTGAAAATCTCACTTAGTTTCTCTGCTGAGGCCCAATCTTTTCTAAATTTCCCTATTATATCATAAACACCTGAAGGCCCTGGTGGGGTGTATTGGAAGCCACCAAGCCTTAAATCCCTGAAGGCTAAGAAAGAGTACTGTGAAGCTAAATGTTGTGCTATGCCTTCCTAAACATCTGTATCAGCTGCTGTTGGAGACAGGGTACTATGGTAGAAGAAACTTTAGTCTGACAGAACAATTGTTCTTGTGTTGTAATTGTCCTACAAACCTTCAGGTTCCCAACTCTGACTTATTACCAGTGTTTACCACTTCACCAATTTTTTCCTCAAAATCTTCCTTATCTTTTTTTTTT
>VZRQ01007905.1:24456-89874 GCA_013397975.1 Machaerirhynchus nigripectus | reverse complement strand
GGGGTGGAACAAGATGGCCTTTAAGGTCCCATCCAACGCAAAAAATTCTAGGATTCTTTGATTTATTTATGCAGAGATGCATGTCTATCGTGGCTTGTACGCCACAGGGATATTTTGGGAGGATTACATACATAAGCTGCACTATACTGTGTGATGTTCATCCTGTTATATATTATATATATTATATATATTATATGACAGATTGGTTGGCCCCTGGGCAGGGTGGCAGCTCTGGTTGAGTGAAGAGCATTGTTTTCTCATGCCAATACATTTCAGAGTAAGTCACAGCTGAGTATGGCACCACGACCCAGTCCTGGGAGCAGTCTCACAGAACCTGGGCTGTGCCGCAGCTTTGTAAGCTCACCTGGTAGCTGACATTGTTCCAGAACAACCACTGCTAAGCAGGGGGGAGATTTTCCTTCCTGATAAATAGGTGTTCCATTGGACTATTTGAATTTGCAGAGCTGTTTGCCCAGAATGGGGCTTGAAGACCCAGGTCCTGGCTTCGGCAGTGCTTGCTGCAGAGGTGCTGAGATTCAAGGGGTGTACATGAGAGTGATACGGTAGGGGTGAAGGATTATTAATTCTGATTTCTATACATGCCTCCCTTGCAAATAACTCAGCTTTCCCCCCAGGGAAAGAGAAAGGTCCTTCTCTGTTATTTTACCAGCCATTCTTTTCTTGCTTGCTTGATTCCGTTCTCTCCTTTAACAGAGTATCTCTAATCATTGCCTTGCGTCATTATCATTATCTCTTTTTATGATCTTTAGTTACGATGTCAAAGAGGAGAAAAATGAGCTCAGTTTTCTGGCATCCTAACACATATTGATTTTAACAGCAGCTGCCATGAGACCTTCACATATGATTGATTGCTGCTAGACTGATGCAAAAAATACCCGCATAAATAAAAGTAGTTACGAAAGAGAATAATCAGCAATTGCATAACTGCATTTAGGACGTTATCATATTGACCAACAGCCCAGGCAAGCTCAGGGAGTGATCTTAGCGCAGACTAATATTCTTCAGGGTAAGCTTTAAGAAATTGCATTAAAGACCCTGTTTCAGGTAGTTATGTTAACAACTATCCCTTCACTTCCTGAGGGCTTCCTTGAGCCTGGAAAAGGTAATAATCCAGTCTAAGTTAGGGCATCTGTCTGGTGTCAGCCTTTGCTCTTTGGATCATAGAGAAAAGAGCTATGCCATCCTGGAGGAGGATATTCCTTGGGGGGAAGAGGATCATACAGGAGTTCCCCATGACTATGTGCCTTTGCACCATTCTGGAGGTACCAGACACAGGAGATAGTCCACACCAGTCAAATGAGGAACAAACTGGAAAGCACCCAGACAGTGCTGTGGGCAGCAGACTGACCTTAGAGGTGTTTTCCAGCCCTTACAATCCTCTTGTTCTATGTTTTTAAGGTCCTTCAGAGGACCCTGGGCACTGCAGGTTAGCCGGGTTGCATTGAGGGTTCTTGTGGAGGATCTGCCTCAGGAGTGTCTCTAAATGAGCTCTTTGAAAAGCCCGGGAGCTGAAGGCAGTCGGATTTTCTGCAAGTACAGCTTTGGGGAAACATCTCTTGGTTGCATCTCATCAGCAGTGCAGGCCTTGAGGCACAAAGGCCAGATTGGGAAGGTGAGAACAATATGAGCTTTTTAATTTAATTTAGGGTCGGTCTTGTCTCCCCGGTAACAAGGGACAGGACAGGAGGAAATGGCCTCAAGCAGCACCAGGGGAGGTTTAGGCTGGACATTAGGGAAAATGTCTTCAGCGAAAGTGTTGTCCATCTTGGCACAGCTGCCCAGGGCAGTGATGGTGTCCCCATTCCTGCAGGGCTTTAAAAGCCGTGTGGATGTGGCACTTGGGGACATGGGTCAGTGGTGGCCTTGGCAGTGCTGGGAGAATGGTTGGATTGGATGATCTGAGAGGGCTTTTCCAGTCTCAACAGTTCTGTGGGATTTTTTGCTCCCAAGCCACTAGCATCAAATTTCTGGATTCAACCCTGGCTTCCAAAGAAAAAAGCCAATATCATAGAATATTTTATTGCAGTTTTTCTTTCCTATTCTCTTCTATTCTATCTTGGAGGCAACCTCAGTCAATCATTTCTGAATTTTATGTTTCCGTCTTTCAAAGGGACCTCCTGTTTCTTACAGGGAGGGGGTTGGAACTATTCCTGCTTTCTTTTTCTGTTTTCATCCATCTGCACCAGCCTGGCAACCAGCAAAAATACACATATAAAGATGTCTTAATCTTAAATATAATTAGATATAATACCTCACGCAGCGTTGTATGATTAGTAAAATATATGATCATTAGTTATTAGATTAATGTGTCTACTTGTGTAACTGAAAGCCATTTGCAGCCAGAAATGAAATAGCTCAATTTGCTGTAATTGACTTATCTCCCATTGAGATTACTACACTTGCTGCTGGAGAAGGTTTCTTCAAATGCTGAAAGCAGCTGCGTGGAGAAGCTGGATCCTGTTTTCTTTGGAAAGCCCCTACCCCGCTGGAGGCAGAGATATCCAAGGCGAGGTCTGGAGGATCAGCAGAGCCGTAATTACGGCTGCTGAAATAAGAGCTGCTGCATTTGGGAGAGAGGTAGCACACGATGATGCCGTTTTCAGGAACCTGTGGGGCCTGAATCAGATCTGCTGTTGGGTGACCACAAGGGATGTGACCACCTTTTACTCCCTGTGTGCACCAACCCCATTCATGCCGGTGAAAATAGAGAGGAATTTCACACACGCCTTCTGCGAGCCTGAGAAAAATGAGAGGAAATGTTCAGGTCCTGGCGCATCCCGGCAAAGGGCTCCATGCAGAGCAGACAGAGAGCAGCAAACCCTGTGGGGCTGGGCAGGGTATCTGCAATGCGGGTCTCTCCTCCCAGAGGTGCCAATAGCAGCTCGATGGGCGAACACGTGCGGAATAGGGAATTGGGAGCACGTCTCTCCTGGCGACGTGGGATTGTGCCCTTAAATTATCCACTGACACCTCTGACATTGGGAGGTGCTGAGGGGCCCCACAAATCTCAACTNGTTTTCTTAATTTATTTTTTTTTAGCCACAGCAACTAAGCGAACCGTTCAAATTGAAACACTGAAATGAACCAAGCTGAACAATAAACTAAAACATGCCTAGAGCAAGTTGAGCAATAAACAGGTTTTTAATTTTTTTTTCCCCTTCCATCTCGGTGGTGTCTGTCTCTGATAGATGATGTGACAAAGGAAGAATCCTCAATAAATTCTAAATTCTGAATACTAAATCAGTGAGCAAGAGCAAACATGTGAGATGCCATCCCAGCTCACAGTGGCTTTACTGCTGTGATACCACAATGCTACTGCCCTGTGGGGCTGGGATGGAGGTGCAGCTGGGCAGAGGGAGATGCATCGAATCCATCCATCCACGTGTGATGGTTTTATCCAACCTACACCTAGCCCAAGTCCATAACCAGGTGTGACTGAGGTTCTTCCCACTGTATTCTGGCTGGAGTTTCCAAGGGAAAATATTATTAATAGATTTTAAGGCCAGGAGGGGATATTTTTCTCTGCTCTGACCTCCATTATAACACAGGCCAAGGAATTTCAGAGTGATTCCTGCAGGACGAACAAAGGGGACGGATCATCTACAGTGTTATTTCACCTCATGAGAGCTGTAAAAAGGCTGTGATTTCTACTAAGAAATGCCACTGAGAAGGAGGACCTGTGAGGCAGGAACTAAAGGAAAAGGAACCCCTGAGCTGAAGTTGTACTGAGATGATCTATATGAACTTAGTGCTGTATGTTCTTTCTCACCTTCCAGGGGGCTGAGTGCTGTAAAATGCTTGCCCTTGCAAAAATTGTGTGGTTTGGGAGAAAATAAAAACATTTTTTTGCTAATGCATTGTGGCAGTCTCTGCCTCAGGAGGACCTGAATGTGAAATAATTCCACAAGGGGTGTGATACAGTGTAAAGGGAGATGCTGGCAATCACACTGTGTGCGTTGAGCCCTGGGACAGGCTTGTGCTCCAGATCTCAATTTGCAACCTGAACAGAGCTGAGGTACATTTTCCTTCTGCAGCACCTTTCATCCTCCAGTTGTCCTGCCTGAGTCAGGAGGCAGCAGTTTTTCCGTCTTGGATGTCATGCAGCCTCTTTGGGAGGAGCTATGGATTCCTGCAGAAGACACTCTTCAATCCTTCATGCAGAGTTTCAGCACAGATTTGTTTCTCACTGCAGCTCAGCCTACCTGCACTTATCTATCTCCCGTGTGGTTTCCCATGGAACTTGCTGGCATCTAGAAGTTTTTCTCTTCAATGAGGGAAACCCTTTGGTTTGACTGGAGAAACCCAGCAGCCTAGCTGGAGTCTCACTCTGAATTATTTTCATTCCACTGAACTTGCAGCTCAGCTGGAAACTGACACAGTCAAATGTACGTGAGCACAGCCCATATTTGCAATTGAATCTATCAAGCTGTGCATGGCACTGCTGAACAACCCATGACAGAGATGAGCTCAAATTTGATAATTCAGGCAATCAGCTTCCAACCCACACCTCATCATGGTCCTGCTCTGATCAGGCCTAGGGTCTGGTTCAGCTCACTAAAAGTGGAGTTCTTTCAAAATCAGAGTCAGGTTTTTGTCTGAACTCAGTCTGTAGATCCAAATTAATCTTTACAATCTGTCCACATGGGTAAATCAGAATGACTTGCTGAAGCATCACCAGGGAGCCAGTGTAGAGACCTCAAGCTGGCTTGACGCAGTTTGTTGGAGGAAAATCTGTTTAGCCCAGAATGCAGGCTAATGGATGATTTACAAAACTCAGTGTGACAGGGAAGAATTTGGGCCTCTGTCCTTCAGGAATATTCCCATGGCTTGCACATAACCTCTTGCTGTGGTTAAAATGCATGAGCAGACAATAATAAACTCAAGCAGGCACCGTTATAAAACGTGACAAATAAGCCATGATGCCAAATGCAGATTACCTTTAGGTACTTTTGAACTATTGCTGCCATGAGTTCTGCTGCCAGGCTGTGTTCTGAAGATAACCCAGATATTATCAGATTTACCACCTTTTCCTCCTCACTCCATTTCTCACAGCCAAACACATCAGCAGGTCACCAGTTCAGTGACCATAGCCTATTTTTTTTGGCTTGTTCATATATCTTCTGAATAATTTTGCCATGTTATTTTTATCATCTTTAGATAACAAATACTACTACAACACCTTTCTCCCTTTGTTTCATCCTCACCATAAAGCATGAAGGAAACTGGAAACTCCTGGTCTGTGGAAAACCACATGGAAGGACAAAGCAAATCCAGGTGTTGTTGGGAATTCTGGGGTACAGCAAAGAGGCCAAAAAGTTCTGCCTCATCTCACCTTCCTCTTTAGGTGTGATATACTCCAAACAAACCTTGAAAATATCTCTGAAAATTATATGTACAAGCTGTGAAATTAAAGACAGGTCTTTTACCTGGCTGGAAGAAATGCCCTATAACAAAATTCCCGTTTGCCAGTGGTGTCCAGCAGCTGTGAGTGAAAACAAGGCTGTGCTGGGTGCTGGCAGGGAAAGAGTCAATCAAATTACAGAAGACAAACATAATTTGAAAAGGACAGTGTTTCCAGCCACTTCTCAAAAAGTGGCATTGCCGTAAAAGCAGGTCTGTGGCAGTACCAGGAGCTGAATCATAAAACTGGGTTGGAAAGGATATTAAAGCCCATCTGTTCCAGCCCCTGCCATAGGCAGGTACACCTCCCACTGTCCCAGGGTGCCCCAAGCCCTGTCCAACCTGGCCTTGGGCACTGCCAGGGATCCAGGGGCAGCCACAGCTGCTCTGGGCACCCTGGGCCAGGGCCTCCCCACCCTCACACACAGCAATTCCTTCCCAAGATCCCATCCAGCCCTGCCCTCTGGCACTGGGAAGCCATTCCCTGTGTCCTGGCCCTCCAGGTCTTGTCCCAAGTCGCTCTGCAGCTCTCCTGGAGCCCCTTTAGGCACTGCCAGGGGCTCTGAGCTCTCCCTGGAGCCTTCTCCAGCCTAAGCCCAGATATTCCCCACTTCCTCCTCCTGCTCCCTGCAGCCCAGGGCTACTCAAAAGAAAAAGCCACTCTTCATTTTCCTTTGGACAAGTGGGTGGTTCAGCAGAGCTGAGAGACTGGAAAGGAAAGGTAATGGAGATTTTACAGCCACAGAGCTGATATAGTTGGAGATAAAGACACTGCAAGCTCTGGTGTCACAAACTTTATTGCAAGGATGGTGTACATAAAAGAAGAAACACAGCAGATAAAACAAAACTTAAAAATTTGGCAGTTAGAGGAGAAATAGGTGATTTTTAATTCACAGGTGGTGAAAAGGAAGACATTAATAAGAAAAAGAGGCAAAAAATAAATATGTAATAACAGATGAATTGCATGAAATGGGCCCACCTGGCAAAGGAAGATGGTGGGGTTCTCCTGGTTAATTTTAATTCATGTTATAATAATGGTTCATCACTGTCCATCAGGACAGTCCAAAGGGCTGGAAGTAATGTGCCAGGTATAGGCTGTTCTCCACTTGCCCAAGGCTGGTGGAGAGATGTGAGAAACCACCCCTAATTCATTACTGCCTCCTCTGCCTGAGGAATCCACAGGATCTTCTGAGAAGATAAATGTTCAATAGCTATTTCCTATTCCTGTTCCTTATGCCTTTCAGAAATGCAGATACCTCTCTAATGTTCCCCTTCAACTGCCTCTTTCAAGACATTTTCAGACACTTGTGATAAGGAAAACTTATTCCAGCCCCTAACCTGTCCATTATTGCCTTCCCCAATATTCTTACCAGAGAGAAGATAATCAGATTGCCACCAAGGACAACCCATTCTCATTGACACCTCTGGAGAAGTCTCATGGGCTTGAGACTTCTTTCATGTTTTATGCAGGATTATTGCAAGGATCCATTTATTTCTGTAGCACAAGGATAAACAAAGATATAATTCTTTCTTCTCCATTAAATTTATACGCTCATATTTATTGCTTTTGATTTGACAGGATTAGTCTCACACTTCACAAAATTTAAGGGATATCTGTTAAGTATAGAAATTCTAACTATCAATACAGGAATTAAGCTGCTTAATAAAATATCCATCCCCCCAGCTGTCCATTCCCCAATGCTAGTGGTCTTTATGAACTCCTGTATCCAGGATGAGTAGAGGTGCCAAACCCTTTTCTCCTCGTAAGGGAGAACTGGAAGATGATCTCTGCCAAGCCAGAAAGGAACAAAAAATCGTTGTAGGGAAAGAAATAATATTCAAACAATTCAAAGGCAATTCTCCATGACTGGCAAAAGCACACACAACATTCATTTTAGAGATGGACAAAAACATTTTTCTTTTTTTCAGTAGTCACTAGGAGGGGTGAGAGCTCAAGGTAAGTAGTTAAAGGTTAGAATTCCTCTCAGCCAAAATGAAGCTCTTACCAGAGACACCTGAGTAAGGAGTTAATTATCCACAGTTCTTCCACTGGAGTCGGCACTTCTCAAGCTAAATCAAACCCCCTGTCAAAGGTGAATCTCTTTATTCCTCACTCTGGCAACTGTGTGTTCAAAGTTATGTAGGCACTCAAAGATAGTAGCAGAGCTGTAGGAACAGATCCATGTCAATTGGAAATTTCTCCAGTCAAGAAACAGAAGAAAAGAGGCAAAGCTGAGAAGAAATATTGACCTGAAAAACTTCTAAGTTTGTTGATCAAGGGCTTGATGTCGCTCCAACTGAGTTTTTTCTCTCCCTGTAGTATCAAGGGATCATTTTTCCTGCTGTTAAAGACATGAGAGGTCTTACACTGTTGTTGGTTATTAATACTGACATCAATAATAATAATAAAAAATACTAAAGATAGAGATCTTTCATTAGATGTGCATTCTTTGTCTGCTGCTCTAGTAATCTTCTCTCTTTCCTATATCCAAAACTATCACCTTGCCTCCCTGCTTCCCTTCCAAAAATGATGACTCACATAAACATCGCCCAGTGCCACCTCTGGAGTGAAACCCAGTGATCACTTAACTGGAAAGAGCAATGCATCTCCTTGTTTCAACCAGAACCAGGAAAGCTGTGATCAATAACAAGAGCCATCCTAGACTGGGCTCCATCTCTAGCCAAGGACAGGGTGCAGCTGAAATGTAAATGAAACTGGAGAACTATCAAGGCAGGTGAAATATAATTACCCAGGCAAAGATCCCAGATGCAATGCTCCTGCATAATGCTGACTTTTCTGAAATCTGAAGGGTCTTTTATATATCTAAGATAAAAAAACATCCTGCCTTTCCATGTCAGCCATTCAAATGGATCTGGTTCCAAATCATGTTCTTGACTCAAATATTTTTTTTTAACGAAAAGAAGAAAGCCAGATGGTTTTTTTAAGTCATCAGAAGGCAGAAGGAAGGCAGAAGGAAGGCAGAAGGAAGGCAGAAAACTTCTTTTCTCCCTGATTATTATTATCCATGTTTAATTATCCTCACTCAGAAAAATGCGTGTTTTGTTTCCAATTTGACATCTTACAGCTTTAGACTCCAGCCCTTGGCTCTTGTTACATCTTTTCCCACTAGACCAAGGAGTCCTTTGGTACCCACTGAAGGATCCAGGAAGGAAATACACTCTCCCATCAATTCTCCCCTATATCTTTCTGATAAGCTGAATAGATCATGCACCTTCAGCTGCTCGCTATGGGACAGCTTTTACCCTTCCATTACTCTAAGCTCACATTCTTTAATAACGGTGCCCTGAGGTCTTTAACCACTGTAAACAAGGTCACACAGCGTAAGGACAGAGCTACGAGGGGGCAAAGCAACTTATTAAAGGTGAAAAAAGACCACCGCAACAGTTTGCCCTCTGGAGTCTCAGCTCTAGCATGGCAGAGAAATACACTGGAAGTTACTAAGCGTGGAATAAATGCAGCTTGGGCAGTAATTAGAGGCTGAAAGGCACCAGTCAAAAGATGCTTGCTTCATCCTTAGCCTCTTCCCCAGGCCCCATGGGAGAGCATTGCTGAAAAAAGACTAAAATACTAAAAGACCTTTCACTGGAAGTCAGACCTCCAGTTCTGGGAGCAGCTCTGGGCCCCTCAGGACAAGAGAGACCCTGAGGGGCTGGAGCGTGTCCAGGGAAGGGAACGGAGCTGGGGAAGGGGCTGGAGCCCCAGGAGTGGCTGAGGGAGCTGGGAAAGGGGCTCAGCCTGGAGAAAAGGAGGCTCGGGGGAGCCCTTGTGGCTCTGCACAACTCCCTGACAGGAGGGGGCAGCCGGGGAGGTCGGGCTCTGCTCCCAGGGAACAGGGACAGGAGGAGAGGGAATGTCTTCCAGTTGCACCAGGGGAGGTTTAAATTGAATATTGGTAAAATTCCCTCATGGAAAGTGTTGTCCAGCCCTGGCACAGCTGCCCAGGGCAGTGGTGGAGTCCCCATGCCTGGAGGGGTTTAAAAGCCGTGTGGATGTGGCACCTGGGGACATGGGTCAGTGGTGGCCTTGGCAGTGCTGGGGGAATGGTAGGGCTGGATGGCATTAGAGGGCTTTTCCAATCTAAACAATTCAATGATTCATTTGACCCAGTGTGGCTGTTCTTAACATTTTCACATCATGCCAGAGCACTCATCACACTCAGGGTTGCACCTTTGCTGAGCTGCCTCTCCCCTGCTATAACCCTAGTAACAAATCCATCTGCACATTGCCACCAGCATGAGCCACCCACACTCATTTAAGAGAGCTGATTGTTGTCACAGTTGCGGTCTTTAGTTACTCTGAGTCCAGCTGGAAAACATCTATAAATACAGACCAGACCCTGCTGGTGCATTGAGAGTGCAGCACAAGGTGTTAATGCTGTTCATAACTGAGTGCCAGCACCTGATGTGCAAGGACCTGATACTGCAAAACTTTGATCCTGTCCTCAAGTTAATGCTAGCAAAGCTGCAAAATGCAGAGCAAAGGAACAAGGCTGTAGTTCATGTTAAATCAGCTCAAAATGGCATCGGATGACTTGAATTAGTACACAGAGAGCGTATGAAACATATTCATTTTGTTAATAGAAATGCCTAGTTATATTAGCCCCTTTTTTGCTTATTATTCATAATATTTTTCTGTAATACAGAAAACCAGTTTTTATTTTTAAAATGCAATCAAATTATATTTCCTATTAAAACTTTAATATCAAAACAAATTAACCAGTGCTGCAGATTACACATTAGTAATGTAGCTCTGACAATTATTCATGCTCCTCTCGATTCTGTTATGAACTATAGCACTGCTAAAGTGCAGCAGTTCATAACATATTCTTAAGGGGAAGTGACTTTTCCTTTAAGGGAAAGAGTGACTTCAACAGGATACCTCAGTAATAACAGAAAGTGGCTGGGCCAAGCATTCAGATAAAAGTATTCTTAGATGAAAACAAGGCCAAACTTTTACTTCCTCTACTAACCTGCTTCTACCAGATGCAAAGACCATCATTTCAGAGTTCACATCACAAGACCGACGGGATCACTGCAAGACACTGCAAATCCCTGCTGTGCAGCAATGTCAACTACTCCAGAAACAGTACCTGAAGCAGGTCAGGAGATGAAAATCTTATTAAATAGGGTTGTCAAGGAGGAGACACTTGAGTGTGCTTTTGTGCAGGTGGCCTGGTGAAGCCATGCTTTTCCAGACATGACAATAGTGCTCCAAAGGTGGAGTAAATGGCATCCTAAAACCTTTCAAGGTCACTAAGCATGATCTGTCCATGACAGCTGCATCTTCTTCATCCCATTTGGAGGCAATTTCTAGCTCACAGATGGACAGACTTCCTGAAATAATCCACCCCAGGCTCAGGAAAGGCAGGTCAGCTCTGATCCAGAAGATGTTAAGAAAGGTTCACCTCAGTTCTGAATGAGTGCCTTATCATAGAATCCTAGAATCATGGAAAGATTTGGGTTGAAGAGGACTTTAAACCTCATCTTATTCCACCCCTGCCATGGGCAGGGACACCTTCCAGTGTCCCAGGTTGCTCCAAGCCCTGTCCAGCCTGGCCTTGAAGAGGTCACTGTGTTCAACCACACCTCAGGTACCTGACACGGTTCCCACACCACCAGCTGGGGTTCAGATGGAGGTAGAAGCATCACTTAAAATAAAATTAAAATAAAATAAAACAAAAGCAGCAAGTGTTTCAATAATTCTCAGAATAAAAAATCCCAAGCCAAGCTTCAGAGGAAAAGAGAGGGAGCACCAAAGGCAAACTGAGCAACCTGCTTCCTGTAGTGAAAACAAGGGCAGAGAAGATTCTTTATGATGCATCCAAGAGGAGACCAAACTCACAAATAGGATGTTACACCCACAAGAAAATAAAAAAGTGGTTTTCAGGCTGGCAGTGAGCAATGTGATCAGTGCAGTTGTCTGCCACGTGAGTCCTGCACTGAACAGAAGGGTAAAAGTTGGGACTGGGGATGGGAAGCCCCAAGGGATGGAAAGTCCCGTGTCTGAAATTTGTTCCTTTCCTCTAGTACATTCTCTCTGGCCAAGACTTAGGATTTTACAGCCCTGCTTTGCCAGCAGGCTCTGCTGACCCGCAGAGAAAATATAAAATCCTCGGCCCCTTCTCTGCTCCAAAGAGGTGTCCTGCATCTCCCAGCCTGAACCATACGTGCTGTTAGTTACCAGTTGATGATTGTGATGCTAATTAAAACATACTAAGAGACACACTATATACATGCGCAGCACATGAAGGAAATTAGCCAAGTGAGCTTGTCTCTCTTATTGTGCTTTTATTATGATGCTCCTTGGATGGTGTTTTTAAATGAATTTTGAATAGTTTTCTTAATTTGTTTTATTTTGCTTCATGGTAACAAAACTGCTGGAGCCCCACAGGAATGATTCAGAGAAGTGCAATATTATTGGAACATGTCTCCTGCTTTTCTTACTGCTTACTTATAATTAAGCTTTATTGAGGTGTAAAATGAATAACAATTAAAAAAAATGTTTATTGGTCCAGGTGCAAATTCACAGATACTCCTGAAAACATCCTTTTCCATGACCTCAAGGAAACATTGCTGGTTCCTACCAGCTCCCATCGGTTTCTGCTAAGACACTAAGTCCCCATCCTGCTCTGCCTTGTGCCCCAGTAGAACATTTCTTCAGAGCCACTTGCCATTGCTCACTGCACACTGATGAGTGGAGAGAATATTGCTGGGATTCTGCTTGGAAGTGAGCACAAATCTCAGCTGCAGTGGCTGCCTGCACCACAAAGGTCCTGACATCCAGCCTCACCTTTCTCTGCCTGTGGGAATCAAGAATCAAGACCCTGCTGTGAAAAACAACTACCATAGACATAATTGTAATTAGGCAGTAAGATATAATGAGTAGAAAAAAAAAATGGGGACAGAGAAGAAAGGGTCACTCAAAGAGATAAAGTTCTCACAGAGCCCCCTTCAGCCTGGTTTTAGATGTTAGTGGAACCAGTTGTGGTCATGCCTTCAAACACCACCTTTTTCTCATCACTGGTCCAGGCTCTGATTGCCCACTCTTGGCTTTTGGTGGTCTTCTGACTGGAGAATATTTGGCTGCACCATTCACAGAGATAGCTGATTTTGTTATTATTGTTTGGGGCGTTTTTGGGGTTTTTTGTTGAGTTTTTTTTAAGGAAGATTTTCTTGGCAGGCAAAGAAAGCGTGTCTCCATATTCAAATGGGTTTTCCAACCTGTAGCATAGTTCAAAGCCAAATCCCACAGTGGTCAGCAGTACTTCTGCTCAATCTGGGATTTTAGCACTTACAGCATGCATTTTAGCACCATGCTGCTCCCCCAGAATGCAGCACTAATGGATTACTGTGCATTACGTCCCTCATTACTGCTTAAATATTTATCAGAACATTATGTATTTAGTGGCTGGGGGGAAAGAGACAATCCTGCCTTTTGCCATACAAAAGGGTTAATTACAAACTGGATAAATCTCCGTGACTTAAAAATTGATAAAACAGATAGAGAGATTAACAGGACAGTGTGTTATTTACAGCTAAATAAACATTCAGCTACATAATCCCGGTCTGGGATTTCTCCATAGGAAAAACAACCAAAGTCAGTATTTCATATCGATGGTTTACATTTCACAGCAGTGAAAAAACAGAGAAGGATGGTTTACACTGTCTGAAAACAAAAAAGTTGCTCATCCAGGGCAGCTTCCTACCCTGGGGCTGGTGTTCTTGGAAATACTTGGAGGAGTTTGTTAGGAGCAGATTTGCTCTGACCTTGACCTGAACGTGTTCAAGGCAGTCGTATCCCACCTTGCCCTGCTCTCTGTGTGCCTCTCTCCATCTTTTTCAACACAGAATCCTGAATTTTAAATATTTTTTTTTCAGTCTACACGTCTCTAAAAACCAAGCTCTCAAGGTGTTTCCACGGATGCCTGTCATACCTATATATCAAGCACCGCTGGAGAGAAGCATAGGTACATGCTGCAGAGGAAAAAGTCAGAAAACAATGTTTAACATGAAACAAAGCAGTCTCTGTCTGCACTTCAGCAGGAATTAATTCCCTGGTTCTAACCCAGAGCCTACCACCATCACTTCCATCACTGCAGAGGTCCACATGTTACACCCATGTAACATGCACGTCACCGTAATGATGGGCTTATTTACAATTAAAAACCTTACTTAAGTTTGGGTTCTTCAGCAGACAAAAGACACCAGAAAACCCAGTTGTTTGTGGAATTCAGCCAATGTTTGTCTCATAAAATAAGTTCTTAAGGTAACTTATACTGGCACTGTGAAATATTGTTCATTATAACGGAGCAGCTGAGATAATGTTGTTTTCTAATTTCCCTTTCTCAGTCAGAAATTAAATAAAAAGTCATGTCTAAATTACAATACTGGATTGAACGCAGACAAGGACCCCATGCGGGGAGCTTATGATATATCCTTCCCACGTTTTATAGCCATTAAAAAAGATTATAGGATTTTTTTTTCTTTTCTTTTAGGCCATTTACATTTGTTCTGAACTCTCACTGTGTTTTATTTGAAGCTCTTAAAAGTGCCAATGTACATAATAAGTCAATCAAGAAGTTAAATTAAGAAAAAAAAACAAAAACATATTGACTTGTCTGTACCAAACATGCACTTGGAAATCTGAACTCTGCCACCTAATGACTTTCTGACTTTGCAATAAATATCACTGAGCAGGGGCGGCTGGGTTGTTCTGCTCAAGGAAGTATGCTTATAATCTGATTAAGAGGTCTTCTCATATATCTTAGCACAACCCAAATAATGGGGTGCTCTGCCCCATCAAAGCAGCCGTTATCATCTGCAGAAATGGTTTGCGGGGACTGGACTCCTTCTATCCATGGTTTACAGCCTCAAAAAAGGTCTCTTTGTTGCAATTTATCTCAGCTACGTCTGTTTTGCCAGTGTCCATGGCCAAATACCCCCAACCCCTCTGCTGCTCTCCCTTTGCCGCTCTCCCTGCTTCCCCCAGGCCTCAGACTCCTCCTGCACAGGGCTAAACCACAGCAATTTGGTCTGCAGTATTTTCCAGCTGCCTTCTCAGCCATCTGACCAGCCACCCACCATCCTGTGCCCAGGTTTTCCCTACCCTCCTTGCTCCGGCTCTCATCTCCTTCTGGGAGTACACACTGCTCTTTCCCCCACAGAGCTCCTGCGTCATTCAAGGTCATCAACTTCTGCTGTCGTTATTCTGAGTCTGTAAAATACTTTTGACGATGCAGAAATTAGTTCTTCCTTTTTAAGCCTGTGGATTTTATCTTTTTCTGCAGATTTTCAAAGCCAAGCCTCTCGCCTCACTCAGTTTAAAGAGTATTTCACAAATCCTTCTTCACTTTGGCAGGTCACCTCAGAACTGGCAGCATCAAAGAACTTTGAGGAAGGCTTCCCACAAGGCTTCATTAGCTCAGGGTGGGATTTATCTCACTTTCACACCTGAATGACATCTCAGACCAGTCAGCTGGGCTCTCTTCCAGTCAGCAAAGAGAAAGAGGAAACTTCAGGGGCAGATTAACCCAACCAAATTGAATCACTCTTCAGACAGCACCTCTTTCTTTCCATTGGCTAGGAAGACACCCCAGGCTGCCAGGTTGGCCCTGACTATTTAGCTTCAGAAATGTGGGCACCTGGCCTAGGTTTTCCAACATAACATGAAGGTACTCTGCTGTTGGAAGTGTGGTGTCGGATCGACCACATGGTAGCTGCACAGAGACCTCACAACACGTCAGCAAGGTCAAGGCACTGGGAAAATTCTGACTACTTTTTTTGCATTGGTCCTTTAGTGACAGCTCACATCAGAAACCTGATGCTTTCACGGGAGTTTCATACCTTTCGCTTCACTCTTTTTCTATCCTCGTGAAATGATTGCTGCGTTTCACTCCAAAGGAGGCTGCATTCCAGGGGAAGGTGAAGCACTCCTGCACACGGATTCCTGGACCTTGTTCAATAGACATAAAACTTTAATATTGTATTTGGATTGCTGCAAATGGAAGGTGCTGCGTTACCCTAATGCATTTTCTGGGAACATAAGCCCACTCTATACCTTGGGACTCAATTAATTAAAGAACATTAAATACAGTACAAGGTCTTCCTCCCAGCAGCAAAAACACCTGCACTTCATTGCACAACTTGTGCCTCTCCTAATAGCTACAGAGATAGCTAAGGCCTCATCCAAAAACTATTAAAGTCCATGAAAAGGTTCCCATTTACTTCAGCAGGGCTTGGATCAGACACCAAGGCGACATTGTGAGGATAATCAACTTGGAAAGTAAAGAACAACTAATTTGCAACTGGGAAAGCTTGGAATGAGACTGTTGAGCTCCAAGCCCTAGACTTTGAATGTCTTGGTGTAGTGTGAACAAAATACAGTAAAGGATTTTTTGATTAAATAGCTGTAAGGTTGCACTCGAGAGATGTTTTCTTCTCTCACTGAAACATGAGGGTCCCAAGCTCCAATACTGTTCATCTTTTCTACTAAGCAGAAGATGCTTCAGTCCTCAGAGGGGGTTTTTAATGCTAATCCTTTGTAAACACGGAGATTTTCAGTTCCCTAATTCCTCTGTCAACAGGTTTCAGTACACAGTGACAGTGGGAAAGATTAACTAACCTCATTTTAAAAGACCATCAGACTAGCCAATGAGTTGTCTTGTCACCACAACAAGTAATTACTGTCTGTGCCTGATTGAAAGGTCAAGGAACAACTACAATGGTACCAAAAGTGAGATTGATTCAATTTCTTTAGGCTAGTCCCTGACCCCACTAACCTGTGGGGATACAACATAAGGTGACATACAAGCAAATAATTTATCCAAATGTATTCCTTGAGTCTTGTTCTTCAGATCTTGTTTGCCCCTTAATGAAAGCTATGAAAACACCAAAACCAGAAGGAAACCCTGTACATCAAAGGATTTAAACAGCAAGCATAGGCTTTGCTCAGATTATTTAGTGGATATGGCATTTGGCTTTGCAAGGAGATGTTTTGCACCTCCTGCCTCACCTATGTTTATGTAGCAACGTCCTTTGGAGTGAAAGGGCTTAGCCAAGATGCTCTTCTCCTGTAGAAAAATAAAGAAATGTTGGTGCTTAGAAAATATAGTTACACAGGGTAATGATACGTTCCTGCCCATGACAGGGAGGTTGGAAATAGATGATATTTAATGCCCCTTCCAACCAAAACCATTCTATAACTTTCACGCATTTCTACCCCAGTATTCACAAGAGGTACTTACACCACTGGAATCAGAGTGCAAAAACATCTGTTAATCTCTAGCATCCTTAAGGAGAAATGTTGAATAGGGACTTCTTCTACCATACAGAATGTCTTAATAAAATAAAAGAGTGGACACAAGGACTTTATTTCAGTCGTGCTATCCCTGTATTCTGTGGCCGGAATGCACTCTAGGTTTTGAGGCAAATTGTATTATTTCTCCAAGACAGCAGCTACAAAATACAGATTCCTATTGATCCGTAGTGGCACAAACTTAAGAAGTCAAAATAGGAGGTAAAACAGGAAACTAACGTCCTAGACACACAGTGAAATGGAGCAATGCAGGGTAGGAGACTGTGGAAAACATTTAGCTCTGTGACCTTCCATCTCATTTATTTCAGTCCTACAAAATTAACTCTGCTCCTACTGAACTGAATCGGAGCTTAAAAGAAGGGAACAATTCTCATACATCTGTTTCAGTCACTATCATTTCCAGCTTTTAGGATGATAATAAAGCTGGAAAAGACCAAGTCACAGGAGGGACTCTATCTACTTTAACGTGGTCACCTGAGGAGCAGGTCACATCTTCAGGGAACACAACTAACTTGCCAGACCAAAGAAGAGGGCTTCCTTAGTGCGTTAATGGTTGCAAAACACTATTTTTATTGCTATGTTGGTAAAATAAATCCTTCATCCAGCAGCAC
This sequence comes from Machaerirhynchus nigripectus, assembly GCA_013397975.1. NCBI lineage: Eukaryota > Metazoa > Chordata > Aves > Passeriformes > Dicruridae > Machaerirhynchus > Machaerirhynchus nigripectus. The sequence goes on along the minus strand of VZRQ01007905.1, from coordinate 72,507 downwards.
AGAGGCCGCTCTAATAGACCCGTGCATCTGAGTGTGAAGTAAAGGATCACACACAGTCCTCAGCAAACCCTGGAAAAATAGGAGCCCAATTGGGACAGTTCTGTGGAACTGGTTCATTACACATCCCTGTGGGAGGTTAGCCTGGAAAGGGGAGAAACCAACCTCTCTGTCCCCACTCCCGTCTCCACTCTGCCTTCCCTCCTCTCTACCATTCCTGCCTTCCTTAATTATTTTTATTTCTTTGTCTATGTGTTGTTTTAATAAATGCTGTAAAAATACATGTGCTGGAAATATTACAGTTAATATGTGGCAAACAGAGCATTCTGAAATTAGCTTGTTATGATAGCTGTGCATGTGATATCCCTGTTGTCACCTAAAATTTCCTTGGGTCCTTAAAAAGACACTGGAAAATGTCAAAAAATAGAAGCTGCTTAGGTATTTCTAGTCAGAGGCTCAATTGAGTACAGGGGAGAACCACTGAGACAAAACCAAGATTCATTCTGCACATTCCATACTTTTTGTCAAGGCGAAGTCTGATAAAATTTTCCCACTTTGATATTCCATTCTTACTAGGGTATTTAATACTGAAGGAAAACGCTTATAATAGTGGTGTCTTACAGACGCAGATAGTGATAAGACTAGGGGGAAGAGTCTTGTATGAAAAGAGGGGAGATATGGATTGGATGAGAGGAGGAAATTCTTCCCTGTGAGGGTGGGAAGGCCCTGGCACAGGGTGCCCAGAGCAGCTGTGGCTGCCCCTGGATCCCTGGCAGTGTCCAAGGCCAGGTTGGATGGGGCTTGGAGCAACCTGGGATAGTGGGAGGTGTCTCTGCCCATGGCAGAGGATGGAGCAAGATGGACTTTAATGCCCCTTCCAATCAAACCATTCCAGGATTCTATTGTATTACCCATGGGACATACTCTCCAGAGAGAAATTGATACCTGATAGGGGTGGAAGTGTTCGTGACTGGAGTCGCCATGCACAAGAGACATTATCAGTGGTGACGACAGTTCTATACCCCAACAAGAGCACTGGGGCTGTCCTAAACCATGACTCTTCAATAATAATCTCTGTACAATCCATAGGTGCATGGGTGATAGAAAAATAAAAGCAGGGCTCTGAGATCCCATGACCTGTATGAGTAGCAGGTGTAGTCTTCCACCACAAAGATTTTCACCACGTAAGTATTCATGTCAACCTGAGAAGTCACCAAGACCCAAACAACAAAAACAGAGACGTTTCTATCTTTCTTTACAGTATGTTCCAATATATCTTTTAATTTCAGTGTCTTAAATTTCCCCGTGTGTCAAACTCAGCTTTGCTTTTTCGTGTTGATTATTGTTTGCTCAGATTGCTCAGCCTCTTCTATATGGGAGCCATCTGCTGTTTATAAAGCTCTCTTACAGTCAAGTTTCCTGTAAAATACAACAGCTTTATTGGTATTTTTTTCTCTTTTTCAGAGGCCACTTCTGATTTTGATCCTTTAGTTTTGTTTTGAAGTTTATTTCTCATTAAAAAAAAAAAAAAGTCATCCAATTTTCCTTGGACAGTTAGAATCACTTTTGCTGAAGGGAGCATAAAAATTTCCATAACCACAATTGTTTTCATCAGTCTGTAAAACAGGAATATCCTGGTGGCTGTTTTAACTAGACACAGTGATTTAGTCATTTTGAACAAACACTGTGAATATTGCAGTTAGTTAGAAAAAATGTTACATTTCTCTAAGGGTAGATACCATCTAAAACCAAAGGAAATTAATCAAAAGCTAAACTTGATAAATTAAAATAATTTCTTTAATCATATTCTCTGAGTCTATGATTCCACAAAAATATTTTCTTTAAGAATGGAGAAAAAAATGTAAAGTGAGGTGAAAAATTTTGTTGTAAGTTTTATAAGTGTTACAGAATCTCTGAAGAAAAATTTTGTCACTCATTCCTTTACTCAAATAAAACCTTTTCCTGTGAAAAGTTCTGTTGAAACCAGTCCTAGTGGTACCAACACTACGGAATATCTCCCAGGCAGCTCCTGAAAGAGCAAGAAATAAAGCTCTTTTCCTTTTTAACGCTAAGGTACTTGTTCTTTCTTCTTAAAACATCAAATAATTTAATAATAAGTATTTTTTAACTGTTTTCAAAAGTACAGGCAGCTGGAGGCAAAGTTGAATCTTTAAGGAAATTCTATAAACGTGTATATCAGTACATAAAAATAACTGTAACAGAGCTAACTGCAGTAATATTTAACTAGTTTGCATGGACTTTTCAGCTATAAACATGACCTTTGCCTTATCATTCTTAAATCTGTCATGGATGTCAGATATTGCCTTCTTAAGTGGACTCAACTGTATTACAGGCTTCTGTGGTAATGCTGGGCTGAAGTGTATCTCCATTTTATGTTCTTAAATATTCATAAGAAGCTTTGCAACATTAATATCTTAGAAGGCTTACAAGAACACTTAAATAATGTGTCTTACCTCCCTTCGCCCCTCCCAAAAATGTCCCAGTCTTTTCCAATTTGTGTAATGCATTGAGCCATTTTAATAATTGTTTGGGGATTTATTCCGTGGTTCTGGAGTTCGCTCACAGCCAGTGTAATTATTATCTCCACTGGTCTTATCGTGTGCTAATCCTGCTTGTTTTACCAGCAGAGGAGAAAAGATTTAAGAGCATAAGCATGAGGCAAGGGTTTTGCCCTGGAATTACACCCTACGGGTCCCCCACTGCCTCATCTCTACATAAGAAATAAAAATAAGCATAAAAATAAAATTGGAATCAAAATTTAACTTTACTTCATCAGAATTATTTCTAATGTGAGGCAGGTGAGGGAAAGTAGGTCTTCTGTGGTTGTATCCAAAATTATAGATGGTGGAAGTTTAGCCATATTCACATAAAACCATCATTTATTTAGGCCTTATTTAATCTAGCTGCTTTAATTTATTTTTATCAGGTCGTTATGGGGAATTTGTGTATGCACATGCGTGTGCACAGATCGTTTGATGCATGTTGAAGTCATAACAAATCCTGCACCGGACAAGGTCTGCATAAATTAAAGTTTGCTTTGAGATTTGACATGATGAACACAACTTTTTCCCAAATATGTAACTGAATTCCCAGCTACGGAGTTAGAACAACCTCCAGAAGAAGTTTTCTGTGCATTCTTCTAGGAAAACACAGATTTTCTGGGAGAAATATTTAAGCTACTCTTTTTTAATGGATTCGACATTGTTGTCCTGACAATCTTGGATGTCTTTTGCACAAAAAAAGCCTGTTCCCACAAATACTATGCTTCACACATGTACATTTCCTTTACTACTCTAGCCAAACCTCTCTCTGAACTTCCAAAATTAAGCACATGAGGGCTGTTCCCCAAACACATCACGGCCTGAGTTTGCCATGATGAGCTTATAGGATGTTAAGACCCACTTTCTACTCCTGCTGGCTGACGTTACCAATCTGCTTCCCGCCAAGGGGCAATATTTCAATGAAAAGCAATACAGAAAGTATTTTCATTACAATTTTATCATCGTGCTGCTGTTCCAGGGAGCCCTCTCTCTCATTCACCAGCTACAAGCAACAAATAACCCCAGTGAGCTGATGTGCAGGAATGTGCCTCATTCCCTTATCTCAGCTTTTCGGTGGTGTTTACATAAATGTAACTCAGGGCTACCATTTGCAATTCAGCTTCTCAGTGTGTTTTATCCAGGCCAGCGTGAAAATGCATGCAGAGCCTCGTGCCTGCAATGGGATCGTGTCGATATGTGGGGATCCAGAGGATGGATTGAGGAGGTGGCTTGGAAGTAATGAAAGCTGGGCTAGAAAAGGGTTGGAAATGAGTTATGGGGCAAAGCTGGTCATTCACCTGTGGGCAACAGGTCAGGGGAGGGGATTCTACCCCTCTGCTCTGCTCAGGTGAGACCCCACCTGCAGAGCTGCCTCCAGATCTGGAGTCGCCAACAGGAGAAGGACCTGGAGCTGCTGGAGCCAGTCCAGAGGAAGCCACAGAGCTGCTGCCAGGGCTGGAGCCCCTCTGCTCTGCAGCCAGCCTGGGACAGCTGGGGGTGCTCAGCCACACAAGAGAAGGCTCCAGGGGGACCTCATTGTGACTTTTTAGTACTTAAAAGGTGTTTATAAGGAAGATGATGACAAACTTTTTTGGCAGAACCTGTTGCAATAGGATAAGGGGTGATGGTTTTAAACTGAAAGAGGGTTGATTTAGAGGAGATACAAGGAAGAAGATTTTCACAATGAGGGTGGGGAGGCCCTGGCACAGGGTGCCCAGAGCAGCTGTGGCTGCCCCTGGATCCCTGGCAGTGTCCAAGGCCAGGTTGGACAGGGCTTGGAACACCTTAGGATAGTGGGAGGTGTCCCTGCCCATGGCAGGGGGTGGAATGAGAAAAGCTTTAAAAGGCTCTTCCAACCCAAACTGTTCTATGATTCCCTGCTTTTGGTGGTTTCTGTGGACTGGGATGCACACTTTGGCCAGTTCTACTCAATGTGGTTCAGGCTGAGATTGCAAAATGTTCACCAGACATGAGGTAGAAACAGAGGGTGCTGCAGAGCCCAAAATGCACTTCACAGCAGGGCAAGCTCAGTGTCAAGCTGGATCACAAACCCAGCATCCCAGGACACACTTTGGAAACCATGTGGGTGCCCTGTGGGACGAGCAGAACTCATCTGCCTTCAGATCCCCGTGGACACTAAATGCACTTTAAGCAGGAGATTTTCAGGAGGCGTCAATCAGAAGGCATCACAACGGAGATAATTTACCCTGGCAAAGCAGAAGCCCTTGAGAACATGAGAAAATAAACCCCAGCCTCACCTGCGCAGCATTTGTTATTGCCAGTCAGCAGAGAAGGATTCAAGTGTTACTGGGTCATGCCAGACTCCCTCATTGGCGTGAGCAGCACTGTCCATGTCCCTTGGTGGACAGAGGTGCATCCCCATTCCTAGGGTGTGGACTGTGACATGCTGCGTGCTTCACTTCCATATATTCCCATAAATAACAGGAAGGCTGGGAAACAACACAATGCCAGAGGCAGAAAAGAGGGCACAAATCCCTGTTTCTCCAGCACAGCTGGAGCGGCTGATTGAAAAACTCATACAACCCACCTCCACTGTTCAAACTTTGGGGTGTTAACTCCAAATCTAAATAATCCTGCATGTTTCTTCCTTGACTAAGCACCTGAGCACTAATTACATGCCTGGTTAATTCGGTAATGTACACACATTTCTGGGCTCCCTCTGCTTGTATTGCTCTCTCTCCGCTTCGGGAGATTAATGAGGTGAGGAAACAGAAGATTGTTACAAACCTGCAGCTCGCTGTACCTCCTAAGAAGATGATGGGAAATGTACCAAACATCATGTTATTTTGCTAACACTGCTGTGTACAGTACATAATTATAATTTAGCCGTTGTATTTCTTGCCTATTAGAATAGATAAGCAATGATCCAGGACTACAATGAACAGCACAGCTTCACAGGACTGGTTTCTTGCTGTTGTGCTGCAATAAGCTGAAGCACGTTTTTGTCTAAGATTTTTGGCACGATCTCTCATAGGTAGATTGGTTCTGAGAACGCATATTCTTGTAGGTTCACCATCTTCAGTTTCTTTGCTTTCTCTTTGTCTTTGGGATTATTGTTGCCTTTATATTTTTTGCTTTTGTCGGTAAAGAGGTTTGGGCTGATTCTTCATTTATCCATTTGCTTGAGGATCTATGGGAATTCTGGCACACTCACAGGATAGTTTTTGTTGGAAAGGGCCTGCAAAAGTCATCTAGTCTAACCCCCATGCTGAATTGGACCCTATTGTGTATGTATGTGAGTTCATCCATGCTTAGTTATTCAATATATGCTTATGTGCTGTGCTGAACTAGAGCAGGCATCTGCAGTTACAGCCTATATGTTCTTACCACTAAGAGACATAAAAACTGGGTTGAAATCATAGAATCACAGGATGGTTTAAATTGGAAGGGGCCTTTGAATGTCATTTAGTCCAAAAACCAATAGACCAGGTTGCTCCAAGCCTCATCTGGCCTGATCTTGAGTATTTCCAGAGAGGAGGATCCACCACCTCCCTTGGAAACCTGTCCCAGTGTCTCATGCCCTCAGCATAAATGCTTTGGGGTGTTACTTGAGGGTCCTGTATCCCAGCCAAGCTGACTCATTCTGATATGCAAGGAGAGCATATGATGACGCTCAAGGCTCATTCTAGATACTTTTTTTTCCTCTGTTTTACCTGCTTTCATTCTGTCTTTCTCCCTCTTCCATTTTTTTTTTTAAGAAGGCTCCTATGAGCACAGCACTGATGCTGTGCAATTATCCAGTCTTCTCATTTATCAAAGTTTTATGCCTCTTAGTTTAGTGCTTACACACTCATTATATTAAAGAAGAAAATAAGTCTAATGAGCCCAATTAATAATCCAAGTAAGACCATTAACACCGCAACAGCCGAGCAGACACAGCAGTGTGGAAGTGAATGCTGTTTAAAGAAGCTCAAGGCAGCGATGTGGGCTGATCACAAAGACAGAAAAGTCGTATGCCCAACTGGTAGAATCTGCATCAACATTTACAGTGGGACCCAGCTGTTGAAATGCAGGCACTGACTGCCATTCAAGACACTCACGGGTGTTCAAGGCACCTTCACGATTAAAAGGGTGGAAAACCTTTCTCAAGTCTTCTTGACAACATTGGAGTTTCTTCCTTCACTTCTATCTAATGGATGCTCGGAGGAATCTTGCCTCATCTTTCTTCAAGATTACCTCACATTTCAGGCACCCACTCAGAGACTGCCGAATTTTAAGAAAACCAGAGGCGGAAATGGGATATTAAGATTATATAAGTATCACAGCTGGATTTAAAATCAGCCCATCCCAACAACAAATATAGATGGATTTTATACTCCTTTCAAATTCTGAGACAAAGAAAAAGTAGGGACACAAAAACTCTGGTCATGTGGTTCAGAAGATAGGGACTGAAGATTTATAGAATCGCAGAATCGCTGAGGTTGGAAAAGCCCTCCAAGGTCATCGAGGCCAAGCTGTGCCCTATCTCTGCCTTGTCACCCAGACCAGAGCACAGGTTGCCATGTCCAGGCCTTCCTTGGACACCTCCAGGGATGGGCACTCCAAACCTCCCTGGTCAACCCCTTCCAAGGCCTGAGCACCCTTTCCATGAAGAAATTCCTGCTGATGTCGAACCTAAACCTCCCCTGGTGCAGCTTCAGGCCATCTTCTCTTGTCCTGTCACTGGCTGCCTGGGAGAACGAGGTAACCACCTCCTTTCAGGGAGCTGTACAGAGCGATAAGGTTGCTTCTGAGTCTCCTCCAGGTTAAATGAGTTTGAAAGTTTAAGATCCAGGCCAAAAGCTGATAGTTCTTCAGAAAACCAGCAATTTTCACAAAATAGCAACAAAATATCCTCAAATGGCCATAAACTAAAACACAAAAAGTTTCACCCCGACATGAGGATGAACTTTTTTGTGCTGAGCATGACAAAACCCCGGAACAGCTGCTCAGGGAGGGCATGGATTCTCCCCTTCTGGAGACATTCCAAACCCACCTGGATGCATTCCTGTGTGGCCTGCTCTGGGTGACCCCGCCTTGGCAGGGGATTTGGACTGGATGATGCCTAGAGGTCCGTTCCAAACCTAACAACTCTGTGATTTTGTGAGGATATATTCCAGGCATTTCAAAAGTGTGTATATACTGATCCTTTCTCCTCTTATTAAGAGTTCAAATGGCCTCTTTGTTCCCCATCACAATGAAAACATGTTTACCCATACACCTAAAAAATGTGCATATTTACATGGATATGGACACAAATTCATCTCTCTCTCTCTACTCACGGACTCCTTTTTCCTTTTCCCCTCACTGAGATTCGGGGAAGCTGCTCCTCTGCTGTACAGCAGTGCGCTGGGAGCAGCCCTGTGGCAGCCCTGCAGTATTTCCCTGGTGTAACCCAACCCCTCCCAAGGTGGGAGCAGAGAGGGCTATCAACTCCCTTTGATTAACAGGGTGGGCATGCCTGACGTTCACTTACCAGAACAGGGAAGATAACTTTGTAGACCACATTAATGGGGATCTACCTCCCTTGCTCATTGATGACATTGAGCCTAACCATGTGGGGTTTTAGGAGCAGAGTAATTCCATCATCTGCCTTTGATTACATCATAAATTGACACCTTGCCAAGTTATAAAAACATGGTTTTAGTCTGTGGGGGCCAGGGCACTTCAGATGATGCCCTCTCTCATTTGCTGGGTCTTGTGCCACAGCAGAGCTATAGATCACATCTGTAATCCTGTGGAGTTCATTATCTCCTAATGCTATTTGCTTTTCTAGATCATTAGAATGCAACTTGACCTGACCTGTGAACTATGAAATTGATTGTTGCCTTTAAATGGTCAACAGCCCATTTTCTAATCGATATACCAAATAATTTTATACATATTTAAATTATATATAACTTTAATGCTCGTTAAATTTATCTGCCACTTTCCTTCTATAGTTTATTTTGCATGCATCTGAAACATGGATGGTGCTTTTACTACTTGGTGGTACCATTTAGAAAAAAAAGAGGAAGAAAGAGGATGACACAAATAAACCCTGGCCTGGAACAAAAAGCTGAGGCACTGAACATGAGTGCAATTCTGCTCTGAAGGCTTTTAAAACATATCCTAGTTTGGGCTGTGGTTTCAGATTAATCCATTCCACGATGACTTGGGAAAAAAAAAAAAAAAAGCCCAAACCAGAACAGAGTTTTGCTGTAATCATTCAAGTTTGAATAGAGTTTGTGGTTTCTGTTCCCTGCCTGCTGCTTTGCACAACGAAAAAAAATAAGACTTGAAGTAAAATGTTGAGGTGTGCTCAGGACAGAACTGGATTCAATGAGAAGGGAAGTTTCTGAGATTAGTGAAGTTATTTCTGGTCCTGGGGAAGCTCTGTTTAATGGCTTGGGTCTACTGGGGCTTTGCACCAGTTTATAAAGGGATGGGAAATACCATTCCTGGCCACCTTACAGAGAAGTTAATTTTTAAGTAGATATAATAACCTTGCTTATGCTCTGATGATTTTAGGACGTTCTCCTCTGGGCATCATTTTGCATCCTGCCTTTGCTATATCTTCCAAAGTAACTTGGTGTCTTCATGCACAAACTCCTGTGGAGCCCCATTAACAGCCTTGTTGCTCTGCCTTTTCAGCCACTTAGAGAAACTCTGAGAAACAGAAACTAAGAGAGAAACTCTTGCAAACAGAGTTGTTTGCAAGTTCAGGAAAGAGGGGGGGAAAGGGGTCTCCCACCCCAAAATGCTACATCTTTTGACCCAGCTTATCCAATTCTCTCAGCATCTCCGCGTCTCTAGAAAATGCACCCCACTCTCCCAAAGATTCCAGTTTGGGAAAGAAGCAAACTCAAATGCCCACAGCCTCAAATTTCTTCTCTTATCCATGTGGGAGAGAGAAATGAAAGAATAAAATCCATAAAGTCTGTTTATTCTGTGGGAGATGACACCCAACAGCAGCAACACAGCACTAAGAGTCACAGAGCAGCAGAGTCACAGAATCAGGAGGAGTGTTGTGATCAGTGCAGCTGCTCAAGGGTTTAAAACTCTTGGTTTCATGATTGTGGACAGATCTTGTCATCACCTTTACTTTTTCCGGTCAGCAATAGGAAATAGTGTATTTGTCCCTCTTGAGGGCCTCCAAGGATGAGGTAGTTAACTTTTGCAACTCATTTAAAGAGGAAAAGCAGTGCATTCTACTGCAAGTGACAATTAATGATGCACAAAATGGTCTTCAGTGGAAGGGTCATTCCCTGCCACCCAACCAGCCAATGCCTCGTGTAAGGTGTGAGGTTTTCTGTACTGCTCAAGCAGTCTTTTAAAAATACTCAGGCAACAGGGGAAACTACCTCATGTATTCCCCAAATCACAGTCTTACTCGGGCAATCACTATGTCTTTTCACCCAAATGAGTTGATGAGGGAAAAAATGGGGAAAATACCTCTCTCTACTCCCCGGCCTGCACCCTCTGGCCTTGCAGGAGCTGGTTTGTGACTTTTCCACCGAGGATCCAGCCAACACCACTGCCCACAACAGGCCTTTCCATGCCCTCTTGAGAAGTCTGAGAAAACAATAAAAAAATAACAAAAAAAAAAAATTAGAAATCAGCACAGAGCCATCAAAGAGAACAAACCTCCAAACCATTTGGAATGGCTTCCCTGGATTACTACTAGTCAGGCAGGACTTAATCTTCTAGATGTTCTTGCTTTTGAGAGTAAAGAGGCATTCAGCACTTATCTAAAATTAAAATGGTGAGCAGTGAAAGCCCTTGCAGGTACAGGGATCTTATCTGCATGGGTCTCTGCTTTGTTTCTGCTGTCAGCCCCTACTTGGCACTGAGCAGGAACTGCCTGGGGAGGGCGGTGGGGGGAAGAAGGAGCTTTTGTTGTGATCCTGTACCTGCCACTGCTGCATCCAGCAAATGGCACCTTTTAATACGTGGTCATTTTTATTTATATTCCAGTTTTATCAAAGCAATGGGGCGTGCGATAGGCTGGTAAATAATTAATTTATTTCCCAAAGTCGCCCAGTGGAAGAGATGACAAGCCCTGCCATTTATACTTTTCTGAAACGCCAGATGAAGTGAAGACGTCAGCGAGGGGGGAAAGTCGCTGGGAACAAAGTGAATTAGAGAATATCTTTCCTTCAGTAAGACAAATTTGTGTGGGGTAACCATGCTTTGCTGGGGAAGCCAATTGGAAAAGAGTGATAGAGGCCCAGCTACTGAAGTTCATCAAAGTCATCTGTTTCAGGTAAGCTCATTTTTCACCAGCCAAGGGGATATTTACCTGGAGTACACCTGTAAGGTACAGCCGACAGATTGAATGGTACAGTGCTTTATTATATTTCACACCCTGATGATTCAATATGATAGGAAAAGAGGGAGAGAAAAACGGAGAGTTACAAATAAAAAAAATGCCATGTCTTCTCTTTGGAGTGCGTTTGTCGCGCTGTTTGGCTGCGGTGCTTAGGCAAACCAAGGGGAAGTGAGCAGTGTTTTGCTGTGCATTATGTTTCTGTGATAGTGTTTAGCTCAAAATAACCTCTTTTTTTCCTTCTCCTTTCCTTTTTGCAAGTGTCGTCCTAGATTTCTGCAGTGAGGCAACACTACATTATATGTATGTCATTAAGTACATCCACCCAGCCAGCAGGAGCTGACTGTTCCCCTGGGAGTTCCATACTCCTGCTGGGAGAGCACAGATGCCTTCAGCTGGGCAAAGAGCTGAAATTCCTCTGAATTTGCCTGAATTTGCCTTACACCTACCTCTTGTCAAGGTGCGCACACTGCTTGCAAGGCCACCTCCCAAGGTCATTCCACCGGAGGGTCATCACTTTGCTGTGCTGAAGACAAACAGCTCTATCAAGGTTCTAGTGAGAGTCTGAACTCAACTTCTAAAAGATCAAGAAACAGCATAATTGCACCTGAGTTTCCAAATCTGGCTGTTGCAGTCTCCAAGTGACCAAACACAGCTGTGCCTTGGAAAATAAGGCTATCAGTCGGTGGTTTCAGGTTCCGGGTGAGGGTCATGGGGTTTCGGAGATGGGAAGTTTGCTGTTTGTGCCCACTGCTTCCACTCAAAAAGAAAATGGATGTTTCTATCAGCTCCTGAAAGAGTGTGGCCACAGTCTTTCTTGTTTGGAGAGAAACATTCAGATTTGATGTACAATTTCTTGTACATCTCTGCTTCCCAGCAGTCAAAGATATTTGCTTCCTGGAAAAGGAGTTTATCTCTATCACAGCAAGTCTGGCTCAGAAGCCAAAGTATGACAGATAATGCCAGGACTATTTTGCCATGAGATGTCCAAGTTTAGCTGAATGAAGTCTTGTAAAGGAATTTGTAGTCCTTACAGAAATTATTGTTGTCAGAGACAACTTTCTGGTGTCTGATAATACCTTCATCAGTAAGTCGGAGATTTAAGGTGTCTGAGCACCTCAATATGGCCTGGGGGCAATGGTGTGTCAGGAATGATGTGTCACGGAGATCCTTGAGAAAAAGGGGTTTGAGGTTTATTTATGTATTTATTTATTTATTCTTCTGGCATGACTGAAACCCCTGACATTTGTCCCAGGATCACATTTCATTCACAACAGCCAAAGGTTGCATCAGGCAACCACTCGGCTAGCAGGGTCATATGCTAGAAAGGATAAGATCTGAGCATGCCAGTCCATCTCCTGCAAGGTGTCATGGGGCCATGGACCAACATGGTTTGGCAAGAGCTACAAGCTACCTGGCTGAACCCCTACAAACAGTGATGCCTCATTTTAGTCCAGACTGACACCGAAAGCCACTTGTGCTGAACGTGGGACTCTGTTGCCCGAGACAGGGATTCTGGTGGGCAGCAGATACCAGCAGGGCAGAAGGACAATGACAGAAAGGGGACATCGGGTCTACTCTTGCTGGCAGCACTGCAAACATCTGAAAGCTGTGCAGTTGTGCCAGGATTTTCCCTCCAGCCGGGGAAATAAACGAAAATGCAAGTTTAAGAACATAAATGTCCAGATCTGAAGGACTCTTTCTCTAGACTCCAGTATCTGGATGTGTTAAAGGGCATTTGGGATTGTCTAGGGAATATCTTTCTACACTAGATTTCTGCTGATATTTTTTGTCCTTATAAAGGAGGTGGTTTCTCCTAAGCTCTAAGGTACAACTATTTCTGCTCCTTTTAGGAAAAAGAATCCTTCAATAAATTAGCATGCCTTTAAAATGATAATACAGTCTATAAAAATTATTGTGATTCATATCAGAACACATAGTGATTTAACTAATCAGTCATTAATTAAACAGGTTTTTACCTGCGGGGGCTGCAAGAGTTTAATAATTTAAGCTGACTAAATGTTAGTACTACCCGGGCATAATTAGAGCTGTGGGGAAAGTTTCACAAATACAGCGAAGCTGGCTACATTTCATGCTATTTACTGAGAGCAGGCAGCAATCTGCCAGCAGAGCAGACTCTTCAATTCTAAATGAGCATGCTGCCACGACAGAATGACCGGGAGGGAACTGGACTAAGGATGTCAGTCAACGTAAATAATAAAAGAATCCCCATTTCTACTACAGGTTAAATAGAACCATAGAATCACAGAATGGTTTGGTTTGGAAAGGACCTTAAAAACCATGTAGTCTAAAGCCCTGCCAAGGTCAGGGACACTAGACCGGGGTGTTCCAAACACTGTCTCATCTGGCCTTGGACACTTTCAGGGATGGGGCAGATTCTCTAAACAGCCTGTGCCAGGGCCTCACCACCCTCACAGGGAAGAATTTCTTCCCAATATCCCATCAGACCCTGGCCTCCGGCAATTTAAAGCCATTCCCCCTTGTCCTATCATATGTCCCGGTACATATGATCACCCTCATTGCAAAAGTTGTGGCAGGATTGACCACTTTGTTATGAGTTTACGTGTCGAGCACATCCTGGTGGAAGTCTTAGGATATCAGGGTTCAGTGGAACAGCCTCTGTTAACAGAACGGTGTTGGTTCATCTTGCAAGAATGGAGATGAGCTTCAGGAGTCTGGACCCTTCTCTCTGGGACCTTCATGGACATTTTTCCACCTCCAAGTCCCATTTTACATGTCAATAAACTCTAGCTTTTTCCTGGTTTGGGATGCCTGAGTGCTGCATTTGGGCTCCAAAAATGCTTTGTTAGTGCCCAGTATTATCGTATTAATTACAGCCTACAACTTTGCCCTTGAGCACTAGGAGCTTGTAGTGGTCCAGTGAAGAAGACAACACCTGGATGAGGTCACAGGTTCACACACACAGGCCTAAAATTTCTGAATCCAGATCCTGTGTTGTTGGGAAGAGCAAGGATGTGATGCCCGTGTATTTAATATTCAGCACCTAGAAGAGAAATTCCTTGGTCAAAGCAACATCGTGGAGGAGGAATTCTTTGTTCTATGAAAGGTTAATGTACCTGGGTAGCAGCCGAGAGCGTTTGCATGCAGAGAGATCATTAATCCATGCAGTAATAATTTCTGAAATAAAAATCAATCTTGGAAAGAAGGCAAAGCCTCTAGTTCCAAAGTAATGGACTGCCTTTTGCACTGCATCTCGTTAAGCAAGACCCAAATACATAATGGGCTCAATTTCCATGCAAGGCTTCTCTGCAACCCAGAAAAACTAATGGCAACTCTAAACAAACCCTGCTGCCTTTCAGGCCCTGCAATTGCAGCTCAATTAACATGGCAGTCCCAGCCATGGCAGGATAGTTTTAAATGGCCAAAGCTGGAATATTTACTCCAGGTAAGAGGAAAGCTCCTGGGCTGACTGACCAGACCTGTAGACATGCCCAGCAACATCAGGTCTCAGTGAGATCGTCAGATGAACAGGGTTAGACCCTCTCTGAAGGAGCTTTGGAGGGGCACAGCAGCATCTGAGCTCCTCTCCACTTGGAAGGAGAAAGGGAATGCGCAGAGGGCTGCAAGATGTCCCATGGACGTGTTCCCACCTCCCCAGAAAACCTCACCCATGACTCTTCTGCTCCTGTTCACTCGAGAGGGAAACAATCAAGAGGGGTTGAACACAACACCCGAAGAGCAGTTGGTCCCTCAGGCAAGGCTTGGTCCAAAGGCTGCCAAAATCTACTGTGTATCCCTATAGGTAAATAAAACAAGATGAGAGACAACTGGAAAGGAAAAGCGGGCTTACCTATGGAGCAGAGAAATCTTTACAATAATATGTTTCTTTGAAGAACAGCCCACAAGCTCCTCTGCAGAGGAGTAATGGGGTCAGATTCATTGCTCAGTTCAACACAAAATGAAATACCTTTTTGCTTTCAACCTGCTCGCATGAGTTAAGGTGATATCAAAGCTTCTGTGCTCTAGGCATCTGATTTCTGCCAGGATCCCAGAAAGAAAAACCACGCTTTATCACTTGCTCCTTGGGTTGAAATCTGTCCCTTTCACCCTTTCCCTGCCTCCCAGGTGCTTTAATTTGAATTTTCTGCTTGGGCTGGAGAGATTTCATAGAGACTGTCACCAGCAATGCAGGTGGCATCTGCAGGTGATTCCAGCGAGCAGGAAGACAGGCAGGCTCACTGCCAGGCTGCAGCCCAGCCCCGAGTGTGGAGGTGTCACTCTGTAATACTGACAAAGTACAAAATCCAGTCCCAATAATCCTCTTAAGTCAGACAAGAAAATAACCGGTGTGATTGATAACCCAAAGACAATCAAAGTGTTAAGGATTTAGGGAAGGTACCATACATACAGAATATTTCCAGGAAGAGCTACGCAGCTTAAAGGACTGTTTTATTTGGATTTTTTTCCCCTTTTGGTATACTAAAAGAGGGGGAAAATAACAATCATAACTTGAAAATGCACTGAAATCAGAGACAGATTTACCATTGGCTTGGATTGATTTTCAATCAGCTTTTAAGGAGCTCAACAGAAATATCAATTAACAACAAAATGATCATTACAAGTAAACAAAGATGATAAAGAATAAATTAGAGAAACACTGGAAATCGATATCCTTTAAAGAGAGAAAATCAGTTGAGTTCAGTTCGGGGAACAAGAAATTCAGCAAAATTAGTGCAAAGAACTGTTGGCTTAGGGTTTTTCCACTATGCTTCAGGTGGTGGAAACCCCGTACTGTGTATCCATATCCTCAATGGGCTCGGGTGCCACGAGTTTGTCAGCTCCCCATTTGTGCCCTGCAAAGTGTGATTCCCTCATGGTTTTGTTTGCACAGCAACCTGAGAGACTGGATATCTGATTCCCACTTTAATTAATGGGAAACGAACCTCCCAGACTCATCTCTCAGGTGTGGAGGTGATGTTTTCAGATGTACAAGGTGCTTCAAAGCAAGGAATGGTACAGGGGCAGATATTCATCCATGCCTACTGCTGCAGAAATCTAAAATGTCTGGAAAATATTTGGTGGAAATGCCATGTTATCTCATGTGATACTCGTGGCAGATGTGTTGCAGCAGAGCAACACAAGGCTTTCAGCTTTACCAAGAAGAACTTTTTCTTCCCAGAGCTCAATGGAATTAGGTTAGCAACATTTTGATGACCCAAATATTTTCCAAAAATTTGAAAATAAAATACCCTTGCATTTTTACTTTTCCAGCCTTTCAGCTGTCCTGTGGGATTCCTTCCATGGTCAGATTTGGCTCAGGTACAAGTAGGGCATGGAAAAACCAACCGAACAAACAAAAAAAAAAAGTTAAAAATGCGTGAAACTGGCCAATAACCCCATCAAACAGTAAAACCACCTCAAGATACCATTTGAAGAAGTGATACAAGTTCAATTTTGAAACTTTTGAACTCAGTTGAGCCCTGTTGGGAGACAGTTTGCATCACATTGCTTTCTCCAGCCAAGACTGTCCAGTTTTAATGTTCTGCTGTGACTGCTCTGTGATTCAGCCAAAGTGAGGGGAGAAAAGCATCCCACCAGAAAAGTCAGGCTTACAGAGTGGACTGCCTAATCTTACAGGATAAGATGGTCCCCACTTCCCAGCTGACTTTCCAAGTCATTCTTGAAAGACAAGAAAATCTTCTGATAAGTGAATAACCTTGTCCTTCAGTCAGGTGGCAGCTCAAGGGCATCCCAAACCACTACTGGGATAAAAAGGGGCATTTTTCCCTTTCTGCTACATAGCAGGATAACTTTGGTAGCAGGGAAAAGGGGAGAGCTGGCCCTTCTGATGTTACACACTTGATTCCACATCTCAGCATCAGGTCACTTGCCAGATCTGGGAACATTTTTCCCCTAAAAGGGTGGACTGCTAGTGTTTTGTTCACCTAGGTTGCATTTCTTTCATGGGACACAGCCCAGTTCTCTTGCAGAAATTACCAACCTCAAGAAGCTCCTGAGTTTGGAGAGGGTGCACAGCCTTTGGCCCTGGGCAGTGCTCCCAGGGATGTCTCTGCCTGAGGGAGCATGAGAGCTCCAGGATGGCAGCCAGGGGCAAATCTCTCTATTACATATATCTATATATATTTATGTATGCATATATATGTAAGTATGTGTGTGTATATATATGTGTGTATATATATATATATATATATATAAAAAAAAATGGGTTTTCTTAACATAGCTATTGCACCCATAATTCTTCACACTAATCCCATCCCTGGCACAAATCTTCTGTCTCAATCTTGCTATTTTTCCCCCGTCCACGTTCTGACATCCATTAAATTCTCAGTGTGCCCAAAGCTTACCAATACGGCACACTGCTTTATCCAGTGGCGTCAGTCCATCAATAAAGCTCAGCTGTTGAGTTCGTCTGCTCTCCTGCATTTTCGGATTACCGTAAATTATGTGGATGCTGGAGCCATGTGTCAGCGCCAGGGCCTGAGGTCTGTGTCGGATTCCCTGTGCTCCAGCAACATCAGGGGTAAGGCAGGAGAGAGGCTTTCCCGTCATTTCCAGGGGTGCACAAAGCCACCACTGGCGAAAAAATAAAAAGTAGTCTCTGCTAAAGCTCAGCCTGGCTGGGAGGGGATGAGAACATGAAGAGCGTCTTTCTCCTTGGCTGTGACTTTCTACTCATCTTCTCTCTTTTCTCACTCCAGAATGAATGCACAATTAAAACACAATCAATCTCTGTGACATTTCCAAAGTGTGCAGTCAGTGTACCAGCTTCTTTCGTAGCCTTGGCGAGAGCCCAGTTTTCTTGGAAAAGAAATAAGCTCTTGACTTTCCCCTCGGAGAAACTCAAGATTAAAGGTTGTCGAGTGGGGACAAATCAAGCGTCAAATTTGTTGTCAACAAATTAGTGTGCTGAAGAGACTTCTCAGAGTGACTCTTTTCAGGTTTAGCAGTAAGTGGGGATGGTTAATGCTAATGGTAGCCAGTGATTTGCATTCAAAAGCTCTGCGTAATGTGGGAAAACAGAGGGGTTTTTTGATAAAAGGGACTTGTTACACCTTCCTTTATCAAAAAATAAGGGGAGTGAGAGGTGAGAAACCTATTAGATGAAAAGCCTCTTGTTTGCGCTAAGAGAAAAAGAAAAAAAATAGGTGTTCCCAGTTTATAGTTTATTTTATTTGTCATCTCAACAGAGACAGGAAGAAAAATATCAATATTTAAGACTACCTCTAGCAATTGTGTGTTTTGTTTTTCTATTTATACACCCTCAAGGTGCATAGAGGGTTATAGCAATGCCTCAGGTCACACTCATAATAACGGGAACCTCACTTTTATTTTTTTTTCCCCATCTCTCTTTAAAACAACTCTATTAGTACTGCGCAAGCTACCTTAAGCAGCGTCTGACATATACAAACTGTTGCCTGTAGGTTGCCTGTTTGTTTGATTTTCTGCAGTGTGAAGGTTGAGTTGAGTCATTTTGCACCCAATTACTTTGCAGTAAATTTGTCGGATGATTCTTGTCGTGCCGTATTGATCCAACGTGTCACCTTGAACTTGTTTATTGACACATCAAATTCCGAAGGCAGCCCTGTTCAATTTACCACTTCCCAATTATGGCATTTATATGATGTCACTGAAGCTTCTTGTCACGTTCAGATGAGGCCGTTTTCCCCCCTCCACCACCAATCACCTGAGCAGCGGTTGCCATTTTTCTCTGACCTTTCCCGAGACAGATGGTGGTTCATAAAATACATCATTAGCACACATGTCATTTTATCTTGCCTGGATTTTTTAAGTGAAAGGTGCTTTGTTCAACAAAAGACTTTTCAATTTTGTCCTCGGTGACGGTGCTGCTAAATGGGATTTTTATCCTGACACGGGAGAAGGGGGTTCACACCCGGTGGGTTCACCAGGGGATTCGCAACTTGGCACCAGGAGAGCTTCATCCTTGGCCCGACAGAGCCCTGCATCCCCAGATGGTCATGGGAGCTGCATTCATCCCAACATGCCAGGACCCAGCCTGCTGCTCTGACACACAGAAAACAGGTGTGGGAAATGGGATGCCGATGTGATGTTTGCCACGATGCTTCGCCAGTGGTCAGAGCTGAGCACACAGAAGCAACAGCTACTTCCTTGGCTAATTCTTTCAGGGTTTGTGAGTTTATGATGCCAAAGATGCTGAAAATAGCCTCCTTTTTCGCCCTGAGGTGTTCTGTTTCCTTTAGAACTGTCCATTCAGCCTCTGGATAACTCAGGAGGTGGGCAGGAAGATCGTTTGAAAGTACTGCTTTCTCTTAACCCATGATAATACTTGATGCCAATAGATAGAAGTATTATCTGGATATCTTTGTCCCTTTGAGCTGACTCAGCAACACACTTGAGCCTCGATGTTTACTGGGGCTTCAGTCCCACTACTTGAGTTTGAGATGTCTGTGTGGTTTCTAAGAGGAGGTCTGTCCTCTCACACCAAAGAAACTGATGTAACCCGGAAGACAAACTGGGCCAAGACAGGTTTTTGTTGTTTGAGGCTCCCTAGGGCTGAGGTCAATGTTAAAGACAAATAGAAGAGACATGCACTCTTCCAGCACATGATTTATCGCTTGCCAAAACGTGCCTGAGAAAAAAGCCAGGGAAGGGGGGAGAAAAGCTACCACAGCAGCAGAAAAGATTATCTTCTTGGCAGTTCCTCAGTTACGATGCCAGTGGTGCTTTAAAGTAGCTGGAACAAAAACATTTCCGAATCCAATTTCATTAAATATAATTTCTTCTTCTTACTTGACGCTCACTGTTTTACTTCCCCATTTCCCTGACAGAGGACGTGATCATTTCTGCATCACTAGAACTTAGAAAAGAGCAAACAGCATCTCTCTAAATTCCTGAACGCCCCAGCTCCTCTCGCTATGCTCTCACATTACAAGTTCAAATGGCTGCTGTTGTTTCCTCCCAACGCAGCGACACTGCGGTGGTGTGGCATGGGAGAGAGGAGCCCCCTACGTGGGGAAGAGAATAAAGCCAGCACATGCTCTCGGGTGGAGACCTTGAATGTCAGGTGTCAGTCGGGAGCCAGCTCCTGGCTTATAAACCCCAAAGGAAGGGTTATGGGTGGATGATGGGCACCTCCTTGCACTTGTTCAGGCAAAGCATTGGTGGGGTCAGGTGCTGCCGGGGGTGAGACAGCGAGATGGCTTCTTTCCTAGGTGTTCTTGGCACCTCTTGAATTTTGTTCCCATCTTGGAGCTGTTGCCCAAGCCCGAGTTACTGCTTTTGTAAGAAGCCTATATTGTTAAGCTCCTTTAAAGAGTGGGACTCTTCCTGCTGCAAAGATTTTACGTGTGTCCCTCTGTCATCTTCATCCGTCTTGTGCACAGCTCCCAGCTTCTTCTGATTTTCTGTCATCGGGTAAGCCACAGTCAGGTTATCAGCACTGGTCTCCTTTTCCAAAAGTCTTTGTATTGTAAGGTACTAAACATAACTCCACATCCTAGCCCTGAAAAGATTCGAAGTCTCTAAGTCCACTGGGCACACTTTGCTGAAAATTTGCCGTACACACCCTCAGATGTTACGGCAGCAGGGGCTGTGGCACAGGCAGATGTTTGCACACGGTTTGCATTCTGACTTGGAACCATCACGGTCTTCTCTACCAGGGGTTTGCAGATACTGCCCTGCATGCAGGAGGCAAAAGCCAAAAGGGGTAATATCCCAATTTCTGAAGCAGGGACTGAAGAAAAAGAGAGGCCATTCTTCGGACATCAGGTCAAGGAAGGGCCTCTGAACCTAAAGCAAAACTTCCCAACAGAAAACTGGGAATATGAAGCCAGGGTCATTTTCAAGGACAGCACCAAGTGCTGGCCTGCCCTGCTGCTCTGATAATTGCTGGTGGTTCATCAGGTTACCCCTGAAGCCTTTGAGACCTGTGCATACACAATCTGTATCTTGCCAGCCAGAGTGGTTTTGGCAATCTTGACGACCTCCTCTATTCAAAATTTCGAATGAAGAAGGCCCTCGGCAAACAACAGCATCACGGAATATCCTGAGCTGCAAGGGACCCGCAAGGATCATCCAGTTCAACTCCTGGCCCTGCACAGACACCCCAGCAACCCCACCCTGGGCATCCCTGGGAGCATTGTCCAAGTGCTCCTGGAGCTCTGGCAGCCTCGGGGCCATGCCCATTCCCTGGGGAGCCTGGGCAGTGCCCAGCACCCTCTGGGGGAAGAACCTTTTCCTGATGTACAACCTAAACATAACCATGATGTTCCCTCAGGTACTGTCACTGGTCACGAGAGAGAATAGATCAGTGCCTGTCCCTCTGCTGCCCCTTGCAAGGAAGCAAAGTTTGGGACTTACATGGTTTTGGCTGGAATGACACGTCTTTGTTTGCACCACTGCAATTCTCTGCACACGCTCGCGAATAAAATGGGATGGAGAACAAACGCTCTGGTAGATACTGGATTTATGACATGCCAAGTTTAAATAGCACCCATAAGGCTTAAACCAGCAGCAATGGGGAATCCATTTTTCAACTGCAGCAAGCACACAAGATCTCTCTCTTCTCACTGGGTAAGCTGATGCTGGGTACCAATTTCCCGAACTCCTCATGCCAGGAAATCATGTCTCCACCTCCTCACGTGTGACTTAGGGTTCTTTTGTGGGTTCTTTCTAAAGTCCAAAAAGGTACTAAAATAGCATCCACGCTACTTAAGGGTATCAGGTGACTAGAGACAGCCCTTAGATACCAATTAACCTCTGTGCCAGTTTCAGTCTGGTGTGCACACTCTCATCATGACGGCAACTGTTGAATAATTAATCCCTTAGACTAAACAAACCATTGCCGGGCTGCACTCGGCTTCCTCTTCTGCTCCTTTATGCACTGATGTCTCATATTTTTTCTAATTGATTGTCACCCCCTTTTGAAGGGAAGGGGTTTTTTTTCCTTTTTGTGGATATGATTATATTCTTATCCTTGGTTATTTGAATAGTGGATCAAGGGGTTGTAGTAGCCAGTATAATGGGAAGAAGTAAAAAGAATAAGAGAAAAAGGAAGAAAATTAAGATCAAATAAGAAAGGCAAAATAATAAAGGAAGGGAAAGTGAAATTAAGGGAAGGAGAGGGTCAGAAAAGAAGAGGGAGGAAGGAAGGGAGGAAGGAAGGAAGGAAGGAAGGAAGCAAGGAAGGAAGGAAGGAAGGAAAGAAGGAAGGGAGGAAGGGAGGAAGGAAGGGAGGAAGGGAGGAAGGAAGGAAGGGAAGAAGGAAGGAAGGAATCTCTTCACTCCAGCAGAACAAGGATCTTATTCTGACAGCTAGTTGAAGAATGTATTTTGGTTACAATGGTGGTTTTCTCTGCTGTAGTATTTTACGCAAAACTCTAAAAATTAAAAATTACCTCCGGGGACTAATTTTTTATTTTATTTTTGCAAATATTAGATAGCCCATTTCCATCTTATTGAACATATTGTCACTCTAAACTGGCAGCTCATTTGTTATTCTCAGAGCGTTCTAAAGATACAGAAATAATACTACAGAGAATACAAATGGGTACATGTTTCACAAACGCTTTCCAGGATATAAATTTGTAGTCAGGGAAGAATTTACTGATACATCATTGTTTTGTTTTCAAGTCAACGAAATATATTCTTACACTTCATGCGTAAAATTGTATGCACTGCTCTACTGCAAACACATCAATTAATAATAGAGGGCCAGATTTTGTGGTTCTTTGAGCTTTTTCAGGTTAAATTCTCATAGGCAATCAAGAACTGCTTAAAAATGTTGAAATGTATTTATCTTTATGAGTGGTTTGATTTCATGTTGTTGGTTAAGCACCACCTATGGGTTCACAGTGCCTCATGGAACATTCGGAGCAGAAATGGTGGGAGGCCTGAACCATAAATCATCAAAGACTAGTGGGAAGGACATTCCTTAGCCCTTCATTTGAGAGTACCTCCTGTAAGTGGTGTCAGTTGCCTGTCAAAGCTCACAGGAGCACCAAAGATGCTGTCTCATCTCGGTGCCGTTCAACCATTTCTTTCATGCTTTGGAAAAGCCACACGAGCACCTCATATCTCTGAGTGACATGACACCTATGGGAAGGGACAAGGACATAGTCAAGGATTTAAAAAGCACCTTGGGAATTGTAACCCTTGGAGAGTCAGCTCCAGTGTCTGCCAAAGCTGGACTGTGGTAGGAGGTTTGCCCCAACCAGGAGTCCAGGGATTGGGTCCTATGTACTTACTTTTCATTATTCTTAAAATCAATAAGTAGATACTGACTACTCTTAAAATGAATATCAAGATTAATTGACCCAAGTGGTAAGTATTGATCCAGGAATGGCCAATCGATTGTCAAGGGATGATAAATCTTGAATTTTATAGGAACACGAAGCCACAGGCAGGAGCAACCCCAGGTTCACAGTGGTGGATGAACACACAGGGATATCCTGGGCCGGGATGCACTGCCAGCACCAAGCTTTGCAAAGTGAAAGTGCACAAATCCTCCTTTTCTTTCCCCAGAGGAAATTTGGGGGAAGTTTGTCACGTATGCCAGGCAAAAATCAGAGTCTCTTTATTGCAGGGTGCAGCAGAAGAGGCGTCCAGGTTGAGTCTTCCTCTGGCATGGACTGACATTGAAAGAAATATTGGAGGATCTGTTGGGATAGAAACCTCCAGAAATGCCTCTGATTTCTTTGGGCACTGGAGCTTTTTTAACCAGCACTTTAAAGAGATCTAAGTGGAAAAACCACTGTTCACCTGGGATTGAACATCAGCTTCTGTGGGACAGAAATCAGACAATATGGATGAACTTTAAATAAAATAACAGATGCAACATTGACAGGTAATGTGATTTATCAATAACATTTCATACAATGATATTACTGATTTCTGGGAGTTGCAAAAACCAGCTATTTATTGGTGCTTTGTCCATTTTTCTTTTGGCCAAGCACCACTGAGAAGATCTGGAATTTATGGGGTTTTTTGTTATGAACTTCAGAATGAATTTTTTAAAAACCAAAGCTGGTAGCAAATGGTTGTAATTTTGTTACACCAGAAGAGGTTTTTAAATCAAAAGGGAGTTATTCAGTGCTGTAAAACTACAGTCCAGGACAGTGAATGTCTATCCAGACTCTCTTCTCCAGCAAGGTAACAACACAAAGAGCAGAAAGGCGCAGGGACAGGCAGTGACCTTCAAGATAATCTCTCCCCTGCCTGCCCTGATCAACACGAAACCTGAAAGTCCCCAACACCTGGGGCTTCGGGCACTGCCTTCAGGAGATCTCCTAACTGTCTACAGCAAATGCCCTTAAAAGGTTTCCTCCTTTTTCCCCCCAGCAGCATTTCTGTGCCTCTTCAGCCACATTCCCTTTCCCATTACAGCGGTGCTACCCCTCGTGTGCATCTGCAGCCGTAATGCTTCTTCAAAGATGGAACCACCTGGGAGCTGCCAAACAGCATCTAGACCTCTGGGATGTGAAATATTTGTATTTTAATTGCATTCTTTGTTCTTATTTCTAATAAAGGATGATATTATGAGGCCTGAGGGCCATATTCCTCTTTCTAGGGATTGTTACTGTGCGATGATAAGGAAAATGCTACGTGATGTGGAATATGCATTCAACAAAAATGTCCTTCGGTGTGAGGAAATATTCTGTCTGCCTTCATAACCTCAGATGGAGGGGAATACAGCTGAGAGCTCTTCCCTTAAGCACTGCTTCCTACTCTCCATTTACTCTTCAGTCTTATTTTCTATAGACTGCCATGAATGACACTTGGAGGCAAGAAAGAGAAGGGAATTTTCAAAAAAAAAGTGTGCAGGAGGCATGGGTACAAAACCAATTATTTATTAATAGGTTTTGTCCACACACCTCCTGTGCATCATTTGGAACATTTACCCTGTAGGCACTAAGGAGCAATCAGGTGAGAAATTTGGGTTTGCATCTTGCCAGACGGGCTTAACAACTTTGTGCTGAACTTCAGCTCCCCATCTCCATCCTTGCAACACAGGAGTGTGTTTAATCTAGGCAAAAATGCCTAACAGAAGATTTTTTTTTCTCAAAGTGTTGATTTTATACTCCTAAAAATGTATACAGACAATTTATATCACCAATTTATTAATACATATTGTAGGAACATATATATGTAATGTATGGATTGCCCTTGGGTTTGCACTGGAAAGGGGCATTTAGCCAGCAAGAATTTGAGAGCAGTAAGAATTCCATTTTCTTTAGAAAGTGAAAAGCTAATTGAAAAATAACAGCTAGGCAAGGGAAAGTGACACTTTGAATAGATCCCTAAGCATCACTTGCACCTGTAATGATCCAAATATCTGTTGTTAATGCACAGGTCTGCTAGTGCCAGTTGAACCAGTGTTGGAGGACTTTGTTTCGGCATGAGCTATAATACTCAGGGTGCCACTAAAGAAGATGTTGCTTAGCACTTCTTGCATTAAAAAGCATGAGGCAGAAGTGCCTCATTTTGTGCAAAAAATTACTGCATTTCATGCACTTGAAGAGTCATGAATCAGGACATGTCAGGAATCAGACAGTGACTCAAGAATCAGGAAAATGTTCACTCCATGTGCTCCATTATTCAATGCTATTCTGATCTCTTTGGTACACTGTCCTGAGTCAGAAAACACCTGAGGGTGCTAAAATTTCTTGGGCTCACTCAATAAAATACAGTAAAAACTGCAGCAGGAAATCCTCCGATGATGTTTAAGCTTGAAATCAAACACTGCTCAGCGTGGCTTTGATTCCTGTGGGTTGCTGGAGTGAAGCTGTTTGACAGCTCCAGCGGGAACTGCCCTAAATAGACAGAGAACTCAGAAACAAACTTATGTGTGCAGTGTTGAGAGTATCAAAGATCAGAGGTGACCAGGAAAATCAGATTTTTAATCACTTGACAAGGAAAGGAGCAAATGAAACAAAGCTGGGTGCGAGTTCCCACTAGTGGACCAGTTCCCACTCCTTCTGTACAGTTTCACAATTTAGTGACAAGTTAATCACAATGTTTGAGTCTCAGCTAGTAACATGAGTTCCTCAAAATAAAAGGAGGCTTTTGTTGTCCATTGGATTGCAACCAATCTTTCAAGAACAGAAGCCACAGGCAGGCAAAAAATCTTCTGACAGCAGCTGGATGACAAAGGTGACAAACTGTATGGTTGTGCCAAAGTTCTGATTTCTCATCATTTAAAACAGGAAGAGAAGCTGGGACTCTGAGACCAATGCTCACCTCTCATCCCTTCCCAAACCTGCACCTGTAATCAGCACACATGAAGGGCTCTTTGCATCTGACATGGGTTATGTGTAAGAGATCTATTCAAAACAGATTAATGATGCCCTGAGTTGTAAGGGACTCACAAGGATCATCGAAGCCCAACTCATGGCCCCACAGAGGACAGCCTCAAGAATGATGCCTGGAGCTAATTTAATTATTTAGAAGATTAGAAAATTAACCAGAAGAGTTAATTTAACAGCACCAGCTACCTGACTAACCTGGCCAGACTTCACTCTGTTGCCCTCAGGTAAATGTAGGCGTTGGGCATTAAAAGCTGGCAGCAAGAAATGTGAGGAAGACAATTAGCAGCAGCAAGGAAGCACTGCAGCCTGCCAGACTTTTACTGAGGCAGGTCATAAAATGCTTTTGTTCACATTTTCCAAGATTCATTGGCAGACTTGTAATTGATGACAGAGTTAAGAGAGAAAGCGTCTCTCGCGAGCGCTGTGCAAGGCTCCCCACGCCATTGATAATGACCTACTCACATTTACAAGAAATAAGTTCCAGCATCCTTTTATTGATACAAAACTGCCCACCATTGAGGAAGTACAAACAGCTCTGCAGAAGCTAAAGATAAATAAAGCTGTTAAAACCTATTCCATTTCTCCTGAGCTGCTAAAGTCTGTGGCCTCTTAATTGCTACAAAGCTATAGACGCTGTCCAAACCCATTTGAAAGAATAATCATACACTCAATAACCAGCACATTGGAATAGCAATAATAAAATACCACAGAAAAGGAAAGATGACTAAGCAAAAAGGCATTGCTTAGTGTAATTCTATTTTTAATACTTGGCAGCTTTTGCTTGGATCATGCTCTGAAGATTTGCTATCAGAGTGATTCCCATGATAAAATTGCCTCAAAGACACTCAATAATTTTGAATGTGGATCCACAGCCAGCTACACTCTTAGGGTGAAATCCTGGGGAGTTTGTTTAGTCCCTGTGATTTCAGTAGATTTGACTGAAGACAGACTTGGTAAATTACATATTTTTTATACTTTATAGTAAAGGTTGTACTTGATGGTCTAATGGTTGTACTCAGTGATCTTGCAGGTGTCTCCCAGATTTAATGATTCTGTGACTTTACAATTTTTAGTCTCATTTACTCTTCTTTAGCTCTTTCATCCTCTTTCAAAACAGTGGGACAACTCCTCTACAAGGACATGCTTGTGAGGGAAGGCCACAAATGTCTTCTCTGTGGACACCACCAGCACAAGGACAGGATAAATATCTGATCCAGGGCCACCTTTACAGTGCACTGAGCACCTTCCAGTCTTGGGGCCCCTGAAACCAGTAGCAGGTTGCCCTAGCCACTTGAGATCTCCTGCTAATTGACTGGCTAATTTGGTCTTGCTCCTGCAGCCTGACTGTGTTTCCTTTTAGGGCCCCTTGGAAATGCCTGACAGATCTACAGATTCAGTGGCAGAACCTTCCAAATTAACCAATCCACCAAAATTCACACCAGCCTTTCAAAATCTACTGTGCCTATGGGCCAGTCAACTCTGGAGGCCACTGACTCCAGTGGGGCCCCTGCAGATTTGCATCAGCTGAAGTGTAGGCTGATAAGCACTGTAGCAGCACTGGCATTCTGCAGTGGTGGTGGTGGAGAAGAGATCATTTAAAGTCGTTGCATTCTGTTGCATCTCTCAACATGTTCCAAGGAAAACTATCTCGAATTTGCAGATCTCCCCATAAGTCACCGTAAAAGCATGTCATTTTTCCTCTGATCTTTAATTCCTTGAGTAGCTACTTCCTTAATTGTAGTTTACAGATAATTCCAGGTAGAGTAGGTGTCATTAAAACCTCATTTGTCACTCCGTAGTGACTGCAGTAACGCGGTGTCTCCTACTGTAACTAGGAGAAGGCTCCACAATAATTGCACATCCCCAGGCAGTGAGCACCGAGAGTTTAATGGTGCCAACTGTAACTGCAGCAGAAGGAGAAAAGCCCAATGTGCACAGCACAGAGCCTGCTAACACAGCAAAACCTCCTCTGGCAGACAGCACCAAAGGGCAACAACCCCATTCCCAGAGTCTGGGCTGCGAATTCAGCCATAGGATTCAAACCTGGAGCCTCTGTGGTAGGAAAAGCCCAGTCTGGTGGGACGTGGACCTTCTGTCAGTGGGGTTTGTTAGAGCCACAGGGCTCAGCTTAGCTGAGGCAGGACCTGGGCTCTCTTTCCCCAAACGAGAAAGGGGGCTGCCAAGGGAGCTGCAGCCACCCGAACGTGGGGGGAAATGTCATTAAAAGGTTATCATTTGCAATCAAGAGCGCGCCACTTAAAATGTAACTGCCAGGATGGTAAATGCATTAAATCACATTAACTCCACTGGAGTGAAGGGAGTGTTAGAGGGAGAGCAGATAGTTTGTGCGGTTTATATCGTCTGCGAGAGAAAGCAGTGGAGCAGAGAAAACTTTCACACTGCCATTTATTAAAATTACACTCAGCGCTTTCCTCCCTTTCGTTAGAAACATTAACAGATCATTGGTCCTGTTCTCATCTCACCAGTGGGGAAACAACAGCACTGAGATTAAGTGGCAATTTAAGGTGAAGGTAAATAGCTGCAGCAAGCACATGGGAGTCAGAGACAGACCTGGCTGAAAGTAGAAATTAAGCTACTTTGCATGTTCACGACAACCTTTGGTGGCTCTACAGGCTGAGGCAGAGTGTTTGGGAACTGCCCTGCAGCTTATATTGGATGTTGGTAAATTTCCTTCATGGAAAGTGTTGTCCAGCCCTGGCACAGCTGCCCAGGGCAGTGTTGGAGTCCCCATCCCTGAAGAGATTTAAAAGCTGTGTGGATGTGGTGCTTGGGGATATGGGTTAGTGGTGGCCTGGGCAGTGCTGGAGGAATGGTTGGACTTGGCAATCCTGGAAGTCTTCTCCAACTTAAATGATTCTGTTATTCTATGATATTGACCTCATGGAGAGATGAACGGGTTACACAGCACCATAGTTGGGCTCTGTGGTTTGGGGAAGTGCATGCCCTAGTTCATAATGCCATGGGACTGCACATTCTCACCTAAAATAAAGCCAAAAGCCAGGTGCTAAACATGTATTTTGATGTGCCTTGCACAGAGTATAATAAATACAACCAAGCTTTGGAAGCACTGGCTGTGTCAGACTCAAACAGCAAAGCAAGTTTGTCACTCAGTAGAATGTAAAATTTTCCCTTACTTTTACTTTTCATACACAAAAAAATTCAGGGGTATGAGAAAGAAATTTTCCACATGCTTGTGTGGGCTCTGGAGATGTGGAGATAACTTGACACTGATATGAAGAGAGGGAGTACTTTTCTTAACTTCTTCCCATGCTTTCATGCTTGTTGTCCTCACATGAGTTTCTACTGGGCAGTAAAGTAGAATAAAGCAAAGGTGTCAGAGTCCTAATCAATAGCTGTGCACAGAGGAGGAAGAATTAGTACAATTAACACGTAACCACTGGGTAAATTTGGCATAGCTATATCCAGATCTCTGGCTCTCATCTTTTTTCCATCCAAACTCTCACAGCCTTTTGGCATCTTGCTGTACCAGTCCAGCCTAGCCTGGTACTTGGGTCTACCTACTGGAGGCACAAATTAACAAAACGCTTCCTCTGCTCGTATCTGCTGCTGTGTCTGTCAGGAACAGCCTCGGGGAGGCAGGACAGATGGATGTCACCGCTGCCTTCTCTCCGGGGGACGGCTGGGGACGGTGGCAGGATGAGTGCCGGAGGGTCCGTGGCTCCTGCAGGGCACCCTGTGCTGTGCCCCCCTGGCACAGGAGAGCTGCCCTGGTTCCACAGCATCTGCGACTCCCCGCCCCCGGAGAGAGGCGGGAGGGCAGGAGCAGCCCCTCCATGCCAACGAGGAATTAAAGTAGCAATTTGCATTTACCAAAAAAAACAAAAAAAAAACAANAAAAAATTGGCATTTCCAAAAAAAAACAAAAAAAAAAAAAAAAAAAAAAAAAAAAAAAAAACCACAAAAACAAAAACAAAAACAAAAAATAAAACCACCCAAAAAAACCCCAACAAAAACCAAAAACAAAAACAAAAACAAAACAGCCAAAAAAACCCCGTTTTTTGAGTCAGTGCCACGTCCAAGGGAAAGCGTGGTGGAAACAGCAATGAAATTTACAAGTGGAAAAAGTGTTTAAGGTTTATTTGCCAAAAAAACGGTTATTTTGATACGTATTCACGCACAGCACTTTGTGCAGTGGTCTCCAAATGGCACTTCTAGATGCAACTACAGTATGCATAATAAATAAAAAATAACAAAAGAGTCCTGGAAAGCAAGGAACTTGTGCCATTGCCAGGAATGGCATTGTTAGAATGCTGGTTTTAATCCCATTCTGTTTTTTATGGGTTTGAAAACGTACCTCATTGCATCACAGGAGACTACTAAACCTCATCAACTTATTCAAAATTCCTTTATGTGCCACATAAGGGAAAAAAGCAAGATAAAAAGTAGTTGGTATGAACTCCCTGATGATAGAGAGGCACACACCTGCCTCACATTCCCCCATTGCCAATATCCGTGTTCGCTCTGGAGGCACAATGCAGACAAATACAGTGCTTCAGGTATTGATTAAACAGACACTAAGAACATGCCCAAACCAAAGCACAACCAGGCAACTCTTTTAGTGTGGGGACTGTAAATATAAAACCACCGGGAAAGCTTTTTGTCTCTTCGGAAAGAGCCAGAGGCCCCATCCCAACAGACCTCCCTGATAAAGGGATCTCAGCCACCAGACTGTTTTTTGCAATCTTTTCCAATGACCAGAAAGACCTGGAAGATCAGGTCCCTGTATCCTGCCTACCTCAGGCTGTGTTGACTGCAGGAACTTGGTTTCTGTCTATATCACACTTCTGGAATGGCATCGGTCCTGGGCTGGTCATGCTGGTGCTGGCTTCAAGCACAAAGCTGTAGTTGTCCAGAGCAGAACACTAAGAAGGGTGGCACAATCACAGTTGACAGTGGGACACACCCAATGTGTTTCAAAAAAAATGTGCTGCTGCAGAAAATCCAGTTCACCAGTTCACACTGACCATACATCTGGAGATGCAGAGAGCTCCTTGACCACGGGTGGCCACAGCCCCGCTGGCTGGGCAGGAGAAATGAGTCCTATTTGAGTGCAATTTTCCTAACCTGTTCTTAGCATCTGTGCAAGGATGAAACAGATTTCTTGTTTCTCTCCATAACCCCAGCAAGGGTTTAGACCTGAGGCATCCAGAAACAGCCAGGTGTCCTCCAGGAAGAAGTTACCCGGGAAAAAAGAGATGTTTAATAAATGACATCTAAATGACACCTTCAGACTCAAACTGTTCTATGGTTCTATGAACACTTGGCAGCTTAAAGCTTCCTCTTCTTTATGCAGCTCCCGTAATTTGCTAATACTTATCCTCAATAAGGTGCCAGACAAGGATTTCCAGTCTCACCTACCCAGTTCTGTATTTCAGTATGATTCTAGCGTAGCCCAAACCTTGGGCAGGATACGTTGAGGATGGGATGGCTGCATTTTATACCTCTGTCATGCCAAGGAGTTTATTGGAAAAGCAATAAAATCTCTTTCTCTCTTGCCCACACTAATAAAAAAACTTGGACCCAAGACTAGGTAAAAAAATATTTATAGCAGAAATTTTTAGGGTCTGATTTTGAAGAGAACAGCTAATAGGAACCTCACATGGCAAGCTCTGCTACCATCTTTGTGGAGCTGTCTAGACAGGGCCTCCCAAAATTTGGTCACTTAACTGGATTCTAGAGGGGACTCTATTAAAAGGGTTTTAAAAAACACAGCTCTTAGTGAGACCATTTCAACAGACCTCAAGAGTAAGCTGCAAGGTAACAGGGAAAATTATGGGCCTTTAATTTTTGATCTAATCACACAGCTTTTATTTACATGATCTACTAGTTAATGCCACCATATTGAAGCTGACAGGCTGTCCAAGTTGCTTTAGTCTCTAATTACTGAAATGAAACAAGCACCTCTGTTGAATGATGTATATTTTTTCCTGTCACCATAAAACAGACCCCGCCTCCCTGTGATTTAATCAGGCCCATGTCCTTTCTGTAAATAATGTTTAATCATCTTAGCCAACCTCATTTTTATAATGGCCCCTTTCACTGGAGCTTAGGAAGATATTAATCCACAATCACACATACACACACACATACTAAAGGATTGTTTCTCAAGATCTGAAGATATTCATGGTCTTCTATTTACTAGGAATTATTTTCAAGATCAGATTAAACGAGCCACAGAATATTTGGGGGATTTGTTCCAAAGCCCATCCTTATGGTGGGTCTGATGTACTGGTACCTGCCGCCAATACCCTGTGATGGCAGATCAATGACTTTGTAACACTGAAACATGAATAAATGGGGACCTAATAATCCTACAGCCAGGTGAGCTGGAAGTAGTTTCTCACAGGGACATCAAGATGATCAGAGGGCTGGAGCTATGAAGAAAGGCTGAAAGAATTGGGATTTTCCAGCCTGAAGAAAGGAAGCTTCAAGGTGAACTAATTGTGACCTTCCAGGACCTGAAGGAGCTGACAAGAAAAACAGAGGGGACTATTCACAAGGGCCTGGAATGACAGGATAAGGGAAAATGGCTTCCAGCTGCCAGAGGGCAGGGTTAGGTGGGATATTGGGAAGGAATTGTTCCCTTTGAGGGTGGTGAGGCCCTGGCCCAGGGTGCCCAGAGCAGCTGTGGCTGCCCCATGATCCCTGGCAGTGTCCAAGGCCAGGCTGGACAGGGCTTGGAGCAACCTGGGAGAGTGGGAGGTGTCCCTGCCCATGGCAGCGGATTGGAATGAGATGAGATTTTAAGGTCCCTTCCAACCCAAACCATCCTATGATTCTATGATTCTTAGGGAGTTATCAAGGGGGTAAAATAATTCGGAAACTTAGAAGTCTTAAAAATTCTTGAGTTCCTCAGTAAAAATTTCAGTCACATGCTTCCTCCAAAGCAGCTGTGTTTCGGTATTGCATATCTTTACCCAAATGGAAATTCAGGATTTCTCTATATTTAATGTCATGGTCCTCTGCAGTGGTAGCATTTGCCTCTCTGTCCCCAAAGGGACAGTGCTGATTTGGGCTAAGAGAAACCATCCATCAGATTCTTCTTCTTAAATCCAGTCAGAAAAGCACCCATACCTTTTACAAAGGATATTGCATTGGCTGAGTGGTGGACAGATCTCTTTTTATTACTGTTTACGAATTTTGCATGCAGTAGTGTGTAGAGGTACAAATATAATCGACTTTTTAAGAGCTTTATCAATTCATATAAACCCTTAGTATTATGAAACAAATAAAATAAGAACCAGTTAATGTTCTTTTATAGCTCTAAAATGTATCACGGGTGAAACTGCACTTAAATAATAAGAATTTCCTCTAAAAATACTACGATTAGATTTTGGCCATACATCCAGAGTGAGATTGTTGTAACACGAGCCACATGAAAAACACTATCTGGTTTCATCTACAGGGAGAAAAATAATCTTTGCTGTGACATAGCTATTCCAATAAAATGCATTTTTCTTTATGTGCTAACATGAAATGGAAAGCTATAATGAAAAAAAANAGCTAAGAATAAGAAAAAAAAAAAAAAAAAACAAAAAAACCCCACAACATGAAAAGCCGTGAAGATCAGACTGGGCACAGGAGGTATGTAAAGCTGATTTAAAAGATGGGGAGGGACAAAGAGCAGAAATGTTCCACAAATTCATGGAAACATTACCAACAAAATCTGGAGACGAGAGAGAGAGTATCTCTATGTCTCTGTGTTTGGAATGTTTGGAATGTAATCCAAAGGTTGGGAACTTCCGTAAGAGATTTTCCCCCTAAAGAGGGGTTTCCTACATTTCCCCTTTACCAGAACATCCAGAGATGTTGTTTCCAGAACAAAGACAAATTAGAAGATGACTCAGATGAAAAATGTGCATCAGGTAAATGTGGAATGCTCAGTAAGAAAAAAAGTCACACCTCTGGAGGTTTCTTCTCAGCCCAGAAGCCCTCGGAGGACTATGCAAGAAGACCAGGATTTGGTTGCAAAAAATGGTGTTTGAGCCTTACAGGGAATCATTTGCATCCCTCCCCACCACTGACCCACCAAATATCCCTTTCTGGAAAATCAGGTCAGCAATCCAGAATAACAGCTAAAAAGGGAAATGGGAAGAGCCAAGTTATTAACTTCATATATATTCAGAGCTTGAAATAATTTCCCCTTGACATTTTTAAAGCGCATATCCCAACTCATGTTTGGCTGCATTTCTTAGATCAATATGACTAAGGGAACAAATTTCAGAGCCTCTTGTCATCAGTAGAGGTTTTACCACATGATTCAAGAGCTGCAAAACCAACCCTCACTCTGGAGCTCCAAAAGACCAATGCTGCTCACGTGTATCACCAACTAGATGGGCTACTTAACCCTCCCAAAAAGGTGCTGGAGAAGATCCAGCTACTCAAAAACGTGTCTTTTACTGTCATTTCTTACAGAAGATGATGCACAGGGTGAGGCTCCTAAAAATATGCTGTATGTTACCATCTCAGGTATTTGGGGATCTCAGAATGTTTATTTAGAAACCTTTTCTAGTCTCCGTGGTGGGGTATGAACATGCTTTACATAGTCAGACCTGTTCAAAATGAGCCAAAAAGAAGCAAAAAAACATTCTTAAGAATGTCAATAGTTGGTGAGAGATGCAAAGATGCAGTGCAGATTCTCCGTGGCTCTCATGCCTTCTCTTGAATTACAACAGATATGAAAGCCAAGGGAGTGCCCTCACTGATCCACCCTAGCTGGATCAAGTACCAGGGAACTGAACCACAATCACCACAATCAACATTTTTAATTTCCTTGTTCCACTGACAGATTTTGTACTGCTAAAGGGGGCAGCACAAATTGGGTGAGGCCAGCACAAATTGGGTAGGGGCAGGACAAATTGTGTAGCTTCTCGCTTCGTACAGCTGCAGCGTGCTGGGTTTTCATTCCTAGATCCATATTTGGAATTTGAAGACACTGTGGTATTAACCTTTGGCTAACAGCTAGAGAAGTGGCTGAATCCAGAGGAGCAAGAGGCACGTGTGTCCTTTCATGTGCACTCCTGGGAGAACACCTCCATCAAACATGCTCAACTTGCAAATGAAAACAAAGATTTTTCTCCCAGTTCCACCTTTGCAAGTGCCTGTACCTGTAGCCTTGTACCAGTGTATAGTGCTGGGGGCCTTTGTTCTCTGCCTTATTTGTAGTCAAAACAACACATGAAAAAGGAGGAAGCATGAGCATGGAAGTGCCTTCTGCACTGAGAAGAGTGAGAGAATGAGTTTGATTTGTACAGTCAGAGAAAGATTTAGGTTGGAAAAGACCTCCAAGATCGAGTCCAACCTGTGACTGATCCCCACCTCGTCACCAGCCCAGAGCACTGACTGCCACATCCAGTCGTTTCCTGAACATCTCCAGGGACGGGGACTCCAACACCTCCCTGGGCAGCCCATTCCAATATTTAACAACACCTTCCATGAAGAAATTCCTCCTGATGTCCAACCTGAAGATCCCCCTGCACAGCTTGAGGTCATTCCATCTCCTCCTTTCCCTGTTCCCTGGGAGCAGAGCCCAGTGTGCCTGGCTGGCCCCTCCTGTCAGGGAGTTGTGGAGAGCCAGAAGGTTCTCTCAGCCACTCTTTAATGATTTACTCTCAAGACCCTTCCCCAGCTCTGTTCCCTTCCCTGGACATGCTCCAGCCCCTCAATGTCTTTCATGTTTTGAGGGGTCCAGAATTGAAACCAGGACTCGAGGGGCAGCCTCACCCACTAGAGAGGGACAACCCCCCTGGTCCTGCTGGCCTCACAATGGCAGATACAAGCCAGGATGCCACTGGCCTTCTTGGCCAACTCAGCACACTGCTGCAGTTGTTCTATTCTGAGTCTGCTTGGTGTCGTAATAGGCTTATGATCATGCAGGTGTGCAGAGTTTCTGCAATGACACTTCCCTACAGCTATATCGGGGTTTATAATTCTTGTGTATTTGTCACCCCACACAAGAGAGGGCACGGTGACCTGTATGTACCTACAAACGCCTGCATGGCTCCTGCAAACACTCTGCGTCCCCAGAAATCATCCCTGTGTTGCTTTCCTGGTCGTGCTTCTCACTGTAAGATCTACAAAGCTCCCAGAAGTTGAGCTGACATAGCAATAATCTGGAAATATCCCTCTGGAGGCGCCTATTGATTGTCGCTGTGGGTGGATTATACGAGGGATCTATCTTAATTACCAGAAACCATCTCCTTGGAATGGCCAGCAATGTAGCAAAAATGATGCACGAGGAGATCCATTACTCTCAGAGAAAGGTCAATCCAATAGGATGTATGTTTGCATTCAGGTCAAGTGATGGCTAGTCCATCACCACCCTCCATTCTCACTGCCCTGTCAGCTCTGTAATGGCTTCACCTCTTCTCTGTACCTCTCACCTCCCTCTCCCTGGTGCCAGACTGATAACACGAATTAGGGCAGCTGGAGGTAACAGGGCACAGCTGTATTATCACAGATGATAAACAGTGTCAAAGGCAATTATGGGGAGCTGCAGAGAGAAGAGCAAAGTTTCAAACCCATCCTTCGCTCTCTGGGCTGTGGGAGGAGGGTACCTGGCCCATAATGAGAGCAAAAAAGGGCAGGTAGAAGGAGGAAGCCAGCTTTGATGCCTCTTCCCTCATGAAGCACATTGTCCCCTTTGGGGGACATGGAAACATGGATCCGAAGAAGCGCCATGGAGCAGGGCTGGGAAATGTGGGTGGGAGGAACCTTGCACATGATTTAAGAAGGAGGTGGATGTTAATGGAGAAACAAATATATCCACAAAGGTCATAATTAACTGTGGCACCCCATGGAAGAAAGACGCGGCGGGTGTCTGGCAGAGGTGGCTGTCAGAGGTTTGCAGCTCCAGAAGGCAGCCTAGGAGAGGAACATGGATAGGAAGCAATGAAGAGTGTTCTGAAGATCCTAGGACTCACAGAATCATGGAATTATTTAGGTTGAAAAAGAGCTTGAAGTCCAACCATTCCCCCAGCACTGCCCAGGTCACCACTAACCCATGTCCCCAAGTGCCACAACCACATGGCTTTTAAATCCCTCCAGCGATGGGGACTCCACCACTGCCCTGGGCTGGACAACCTTTTCTGAAGATATTTTCCCTAATATCAAACTGACCCTCTGCTGGGTCTCCTCCATCGGCACCTGCAGGAACAGAAGGGAACACCCTCCTGTCTTCTCTGGTCTCGGACACCAAGGACAGGTCTGTGCCACTGCTGCACAACATCCAGTAGTGCTGTGACTAATTCAGCTGCTGCCCGTGATCCTACTGACTGTGTGCAAGCTAAATCTATAAAATCACAAATTCATTGTTGTACAGTAAATAATCTCGTGAATTGCCTGCATTTAGGTGCTTTACTCCCCACACAAAAGGCTCATCTCTGTCATCAGATCACCCACCCATGGATGCTTTTAAACCTCCTCTAGCTAGAACCAAAATAGATTTGCAAAATGGAAGGCAATGACCATATTTACCATGGGACTTTAGGTCTATTGGCTATCAAAAAACACAGATTCAGTCACATGGAAACAGAAACAGGATTGACTATTTCTTAGTGCTAAGATAACATTTTAGGCAGAAGTGGAAAAACCAGTGAAGTGAGACAACCTCCTGCAAAGCCACCTTTGCATTCCTCACTTGTAATGGACACAAACCCAGCTATATCTTCAGAGTCCCTCTCTCTTTTTCTCCTTCCCCTTCTTAATATCTGCTATTGGTATTTCATCAATGCCTGCTATTGGTATTTCATTAAAAAAAAGAAAACACAAAACTGAACCAACCAACCAAACAAACAAACAAAAAAAACCCAAACAAACAAAAACCCCAACCCAAACAAATACAAAAAAAACACAAACAAACAAAAAAACCCACCAAACAAACAAAAACAAAAAAAAACCACCCCACAAAACAAAAACCATGTCAGTCTGGCATCCCGGGGCACAAGGACATTGCAAAACTGTGTCCTTCATAGAACCTTGGAATCACAGAATAGTTTAGGTTTGAAAGGCCCTTGACTATCATTTTGTTCCAAGTCCCCTTCCACTATCCCAGGTTGCTCCAAGCTCCATCCAACCTGGCCTGGTACACTTCCAGGGATGGGGCAGCCACAACTTCTCTGGGCAACCTGTTCCTTCCCATCTCTGCTTCCTAAATCTCCTGAACTTTTTTGGTAACCAGCACAAAAACTCTTTCTAGGTAGCTAGCATGCAACACTCTTAATGATGGCCTCATCTGGAATTGCTTTATTAATATTTATTAAGTGATCACTAGCTGCAGGTACATTCTTTAATAACTTATTTATAAAGCATGCTATAAAACACATTAAAAATACATTCTTTAACAGATAACGCAATAACAAGATCCTGTAAAGCAAACTATAAAATGTAAATGACGGCTGTACCTGAACTGAAAGCACACTGAAGGCTAAGAAAAAGGGAAGAGAGTAAAGGAAGCTGTACCCAGTGGGCCTGAAAACAAGCAGCACCCTTTGGAGGAGAGCAGGATTCATTCAAGTGACATTTAAAAGGATAAATATAGAGCACTGCACTGTTTTGACCCATGGCTGTGGGCAAGCAGAGGGGAACATGGAGTTGCTGTAGAAATATTCCCAGGCAGGGTGAGAAAGTGCTCCTGCTGCTACTTGTGGGTGGGGATGGGACCCTCTGGATCCCTGTAGCCCCCCAGCCCCAGCCCATCTCTCTCAGCACCTCTGCACTCTTTGCTGTTTGGGTGCCTCTTACCTTCCCTGCTTACCCCTCCTCTTTTCCCTTCTGCTTCCTCCCTGTTTCTCCTCCTTTTCCCTCTCTGTCACCTCCCTCCATCTTTTTCCACCTTCTTTATTTCAGGCTCCCAGTGATATCACTAGAATTTCACTGGAGTACAGAGGATTTAAAAGCTTTTAAGCATGGGATCCATGGGGTCCTGGAGAAGGAGGATGGATAGTGGAGTTATCACCGCCCTTTCCAAACCCAATGGCAAGGCAGATTTGGTCCTCAGTGCTCCCACACATCCGTGGTCTGGTCCTCGCTTCCACAAAGGGGCCAAGGAAAACAGCACCAGCATTGTGCCAGCTTCCCTTCAACCAATCCTTAATTGAGTCCCTCATTCCAGAGCAAACAAATTCCCATTTTTAACCCCTTGGAATATCCAGGCATCTATGAGTTTGAAATTTCCATCTGAGCTGACCGCTACTGTTCCTATCAGATCAAAAAAAAAAGGGGTAATAAAAAGAC
This sequence comes from Machaerirhynchus nigripectus, assembly GCA_013397975.1. Classification (NCBI taxonomy): domain Eukaryota; kingdom Metazoa; phylum Chordata; class Aves; order Passeriformes; family Dicruridae; genus Machaerirhynchus; species Machaerirhynchus nigripectus. Next base: position 33,079 of record VZRQ01007905.1, on the reverse strand, counting down.
AAATCAGCACATCCCAAGGTCAGTTCACAGAAGCTGGAAGCAGGTAAATCCTGCTCACCAGAATCAGTCTTGGCTCCAACCCTCTGCTCCCCACTTTCACACCCTTCCAGGGACATCAACACTCAACACCTGGTCTTAAGAGGTTCAGCTCTCTTTATGCTGCTGAATGTCCTACTGAAAGGGAGAAAAGTTGCAAAAAAAACCACTAGTAACCACATTCAGTTGTTAATTAATACTTTTGGACAAAGTGGAAAAGTTGAGGAGAGCAGAAATACTTTTTTACTTGGCTTTGCAGAATAATTTTGGATAAGGTTATTTTTTTGTGTGCATATTCATAAAACTGATGATATTTTGGATGTGTCTGTAAAAGGAAGTCAGAGATGCCAGGCAACCTTCCCACTCCTGGTTCAGCCCAGATTTCCAGCTCTGAGGTGTTCTCAGGAGATCTAGAAGCTTAAAAATGGAGGCAGAAAATATTTGCTGAGAAATTAAACAAACAAACAAACAAACAAACAAACAAAAAAAAAAAAGAAAAAAGCCATTCATGGAAAACCACAATTCATTGCCAGACAGACCCTGGAGTTGCCCTGGACAAGGCATTATCTGCCTCTTTTTTAATTTTCTCTCTTATTTTCACCAGGGGTCCCAAGGACTTTCCATTCCTTCTGAAATCAGCCTTGGTTCTGGACCACTCAGTATCTTCATTTCCTCCTTGCAGGAGCACTGAAACCTCTCTCCCAGCCTTTTCCCCTTCCCTCTCCCCCCTCCTCCTGCGGCAAGCTAAAATGGCAAGACTAATTTCATTTCTTTTCCTTTAGTTTGTCTATCTGTGACAACCCTTTTTATGCATTTAATTCATTCTCAATTTCTCATAATCAGGAGAAAGGTGTCCCCTAAGGTTAGGAGAGAGCTTGTCAAAAGGCAGCGTAAATTTGCAGAGGTAATCACCAGTCTATCTCCTTTCCCCACTGCCCATGGAACTATTAAGTAATATCACTGTCTAATCTTTTTTGTACTTATTTATTTTGCAGCGAGAAACTAGTGTTATAAACACCCCTACTGTCAAAACTTGTCATCCTCATTACCTCAAGGCGGGTTCCATCTCAGTTATTCTAATTTCATAGTTTCTCGAATTTACAGCCGCTGGAAATTGAGTACAAAATCCATTATCATTTGTATATTTTAATTATGCAAATGAGGCAGCTCAGCTGCTCTGGCCGGGACCTGCAGGGATGCCTAACTTCAGTCTGGGTGATTACAATTTATCCAGTCGAGTCACTTTAATTGTAACAAGCTAATTACATTGTTCCATTTGGTTTTAACAAAAGAAGAGGAGACGGAAGGCGCTTAATGGCAAAGGCCCCGCGTTACAGCCACGTCTGGGAGCGAGGTAGCGCTGTCCCCACACACCTGCAGAGGGCACGGGCAGGCTTTGGGCAGGGGGGTCAGCCCCAGGAGGGAGGCCAGGGGAAGGTGAACACCAGCCCAGGGGAAATCTGTGAGGGGATGCTCGTCCACTGCCAGCTTCCCAACACCTGGAGGATGCCTAAGGGGAGGGCAGCACCGCACCCCTGCCTCCGTCACCCCAACCATCCCTGGGCACCCTCCAACAGGGAGTTGAACAAAGACACATCTCAGGCTCAGTAAAAGTCTCAAGGACTGTTGGTCCCTTGGTATCAGCTCTTTATCTCCGTTGTAAAAATATGATCTACGTTTATAGGCATTTCATTCAGGTATCAAAAAATATTTTTTTTAAAAAATCTTACCACCTCCTGCTGCCCAGATCAGCAATTACTTTCTCAGACTCACAATAAATGTTCAGCACCTAAATTAAATACCCTGGAGAGATATAATATGGCTGCCCACACCTTCACAGAGGCTGTTAATAAATAATTACTTCTCTCGCACTGGCCATCTGAGGATCTCAAAACCTTTTGTAACTATTAATGAATGAAGCCTCCATGTGAGAGAGCAGAAACATATTCTCATCAGCTCTTTATAAATGGGGAGCGAAGGGAGAGGCAAAGCAGCTGTCAGTGTTTAAAGGAAAGAGCTGGATTTAGTCCATCCGACTCACAGGCACTTTTTCAGCCGGACACCTCCCACTCCTCGGTGTGAGCCACAGCTGGAAGGCCATCCTGTAGATCAGATCCCATCCCCAGTCTGCACAGCTCTTCCTAGCAAGTCCCACAGTCTCTGAGGGCCATAAGTTTCCTCCAAGAGCCTCCCTCCCCAGGAGTGGAAGGACCACTCATCAGCTGCTGCACGTGGCAGGGTTATTTCAGCCCAAGGTTGGTCTGGGGTCCTGAATGAAGAAGGCATCCTGCAAAGGAAGCAGAGGAGAACCGTGTGTGGCTGACAATCCTGCCTGGGTTCTGGGGAGAGCTCTTGTTTTGTCACAGCCCAGTATAAGCTGGGTGGCTCTGTGGGAGAAAACAAATTTGAGGACAGCAGCTCAACCAAGGGGCAGAAATCCGCATGCATGTGGGATCTGAAGTTCTCTTATGAAATATGATCTTGTTGGCCTCAAAAACACTCCAAGCAGAGAACCAGAATGAGATCTCAGTCCATGCTCCAACCTTGCATCTGAGCTACCTGGTCTAGCGGGAGCTGTCCCTGCTCATGGCAGGGGGTTGGACTGGATGACCTTTAAAGGTCCCTACCAACCTGAATCATGTTGATATTCTACAACTCTGACTGCTCTGCTGCCCACACATGATGGTTGAGTTTCAGGTCCTCCACCCTGGTCCTCATGACCACTGTGGATCAGGACTGCTGACTCCAGTAATCAGCACCACAGTGAGACCCCCAGCATCTCCTTTGAAATGTGCAAAAGGATCATGCCTCTTCTTCTCATGTTAGCACCTATCGGCCCTTGGAAAAACACCTCCCCTCTTCAAAAAATCCGCCTGATGGGTCTGGGATTAACTGGGGAAGAGAATAATCACTCCTTGGCAGAGAAGAGATGAAAGAACCACATGGATCTTTTCCCTCCCTAGTTGCTAGGGATGTGCGTGATTATTGCTATTGTTATTTCCTTCGATACACAGCATTCAATTAATTTCCTTCGGCACACGTTTATGGCGCTCCAAGGGGCATTCCGGGAGCTCTGCTTTTCCAGCGCATCCAGTTTGCCAGCATCCTTTGTGTCAGTTTGGCTACTCTGAAAGGGGTGAGGGGGAGGGAAGGGAAAAGGGGGATGATCCTTCTCAAAGAAACTCTTGCCCTTGGCCACGTGCACAGATGCTGAGGAGGGGGAAGCCTGGGCACGGCTCACGTTATACCCAAGTGAGTGTTCATGGAGTCCCGTTCAATAAAGCAGCAGTAGCCACCATCTTGCTGCATTCCCTTGTCAGCCACCAAGCCATGGCAGGGAAAGGAAATTGAACCCATTAAACATGCACACAGATGCCTCTGTGCCATTGCCCCCCTCAGGAGGAGATGAAGGAGCCTCTATTAATTTTTTTTTTCCTATTCTTGCCTTTACCAAATGCAGTCATTTAATCATTAAAAAGAGGAGGGAGGGGTGCAGGGGCAGGAAAGCATGATGAAGGGTGGCAGCAGCTACTGTAAAATCCATGCAGTGAGTCTCCAGGAATGAAGCATCACTCTGGCTGTCACCCTTGTACTGTCTGGGGTGTGTTCACGTCCATGCTCACCACAGTGTGTTTGTGTCTCCTTACCACTCCCCAAGGAGATTCCCAACCTCCCTGCACCCAGGGGCTCCCTCCCTCCTCCAGTGTCCCATATTTGAAGGGCCCTCCCACATCTCTGGACACCCTTCTTAGGGTTCAGCAGCTCTTCCAGTTGGAGCACCTCACTCTGGAGGCAGACTGGGAGAGCTGGCAGTGTTCACCTGGAGAAGAAAAGGCTCCAGGAGACCTTAGAGCCCCTACCAGTGCATAAATGAGCTCCAGGAGAACTGAGAAGGACATTTGACGTGGGCATGTAGTGATAGGACAGTGGGGAATGGTTTTAAACTAAAAGAGGAAAGATTCAGAAAACACAAGGACAAAAAGTTTTACACTGAGGGAGGTGAGACACAGGAAGAGGTTACCCAGAGGGGTAGGGGTTGCCCCTTCTCTGGAAATATTCAGGACCAGGTTGGAGAGGCCTCTGAGCTACCTGATCTAGCTGAAGGTGTTCCTTCTCCTTGCAAGGTGGTCGGGCTAGATGGCCTTTAAAGGTGCCTTCCAAATCAAACTATGCTTTGACTTGGTGATTCTACAATCTCCATGACCCAGCTCTTCAGGAGCCCTCTGTCTCTGGCCAGCTGATGCTTGTTTGGCAGCCTGGGGACCCCAGTGCCCTGGCACTGGTGATCCATGGAACTGCTGGATGGCTCTGGCTCCAGAGCCACAGCAACCCCAGCAATCGGCATTCCAAGGCACAGTGGGGACCTGCTGATGTTCCTCCTGGTGGCAGCGGGCTAAGGAAGAGCTGTCACCCCTATTGAGATGATGGCACTTTAGCTGCTGAATACATCCATGGACAACTTTGTTGGTCGTCTTGAAAACCCAGCTATGTCCCATGTTATGCAGAGAATCACAGTATTGTTTAGACTGGAAAAGGCTTCCAGGATTACCAATTCAAACCATTCCCCCAGCACTGCCAAGGCCACCACTGACCCATGTCCCCAGGTGCCACATCCACACAGCTTTTAAATCCCTCCAGGGATGGGGACTCCACCACTGCCCTGGGCAGCTGTGCTGGGGCTGGACATCCCTTTCCATNGGACACGCTCCAGCCCCTCAGTGTCTCTCTTGTCCTGAGGGCCCAGAGCTGTCCCCAGCACTGGAGGTGCCTCAGCAGTGCCAGCACAGGAGAAGATGAAAGTCTGTATAGCTGTGTCCCTGTACACATCTCTCTGACATCCAGGTGAAATACCACCCAAGCCTTATACTGAAACCTCCATCAGATGGGAAAAAATGACCCCTGCTATGGGTTTTTAATGTTTGCTATTTCAGAGAGCACTATCATTGACATAGAAGGCACATTTAGCTATATATCTCTAATGGTAAATGGATAAAACGCCTGGAGAAATAAATAATAACAAGCTCCTTTATAGCTCCTTATACATGCAGATCTCAGATTAATTGAAATTATATGCCTTATGCCTGCTCATCCTCTGGACAGAGATTAAAATGGGCAATGAGCATTTGTAGCTACAAAGATGAGAACACGAGGTGGGATTTTTTCTGATGGTCTTTGGGCATTGCTTTGTCTAGAATTGCAAGGCCTGAACCAAGTCCTTGAAGGTAAATGAGGCTGCTGGGATTTTTACCTCGTTCCTTTTCCATGAAACAATCCCATAGCACCTCTGTCTCTTCCAAAAGGGCAAACTGCTCAAGGTCTGCAATGTTCAATGGTGGTTCCCCTAAGTTCTTTAAGGGTAAAGTGATTTGAGGGCCTAAATCCTGTTACAGGTTAATAGGGATTGTGTTTCTAAATCCACTAAAGTGGGTACAGGGATGTTCCGAAGTGGGGACTCAATTTTGGCCTTGACAGAAGTGCCATGAGGATGGTTGATAAAAGGCCTTCAGCCACCGAGAGGTTTGAGCTGGAGGGACACAAGGGAAGGCACAAGAGAGGAAGGTGGGAAGAGAAATATTAAATGGAATTGTGGTGGGAGACATCTGTGTCCTAGGTGGAGCAGAAAGAATTTCTTTTAAGATCTAGTGCAGAAGCAGCCCCACAGGAAGGCAACCAAGACTATTGGCACACTCATGGTGCATCTGAGGGACTGCTCAAGACACAAGAAGACACAGCCCAGAATTTCAGGATTAAAACAATATCTTTCATTTTTCAAGAGTGGTCAGCAGGCTTTGAACTGTTTTCTTTAAGTTTTTGTTTTGACTGCTTCCCTTTCATTTTAGAAGAGTAGGCAAAGACACAAAGCCAAAGCAAAAATTTTATTTTGGTTCAAACAATGTCAAAAAAGCAAATACGCTCATTTGAGTGAACCTAGGACAGCATTTTTTTCAGCTCTTCAGACAAGATATCCACTCAGATAATATTATTTCACAAGCACCATCTGTAAAGTAAAGTGAACAGAGACATGGAATGTGTCTTCTGGCTCAGGCTTTTTTATTATTTTAAAGAGTAGAAGACCTGGATCCCAATAAGGACGTCAAGCTATGGTTTCATGGAGTTCATTAAAAACATCTGTGACAATTGTATCACAAATTCCAGATTTCTTCCTTCAAAAATTCTGCCCATTTCCATCTTTAATTTTTCATCTTTCAGGAGACAAAGGGATAGGAGACTAGTTTCCTGAACAGCACTAATAAAAGTTGTTGCCAGATTTTTGGGTTAATTTTTAAAATTTCACAGTAACAGAGGTCTGAGACATAACTTTTTGGTTTTCATTTAGGTTTGGTAACAAGTTTCAGTCCTGTAGAACAAAAAGGTACTTTGGGACAGCATTATTACAGCAATAATGACCTTTTACGCATGCTGTAATCATTTTATTATCTAGCATTACAGTAATCCATACTCATAAAGTCTCAGGATTCTTCTCTCTAATGTCCTCTCTATTAATTGCTGTTTTCATCAAAAGTTAAATTGCTATGGTCAGTAATTTAAATTCCATTAACATTAGGGGGAAAAAAAAAAGAAAAGGGTTGCCAGGAGGTATTGAAACTACAAAGAGAAACGTTTTCATAGGATCACAGAATTCTATCACTTTATTCTAAGAAATATTCCGGCTGATTTAGCTCACGCAGATGAACCAAAGAGCTGCAATAGCAACTCCTCCTACCATATATTTTGCAGCATGGTCATGCTAATGTGTTTGAAATATCAGCTTGATGGCTGATGTAAACTTAGCACCATCCATGAATTCCGGCAGCCGCTGGTATGAAATGAGCGTCGCGCGGAAAACAGGCACTTCACGTAATTAAACAGCCAAGTAGGCAAACCCAGACAAAAGAGCCATAAGTTGTCAACAGTCAGCTCGTAAGGCTATATATCATGGCTGATGTATAGCACGCCTGATGCTGTTGCCATCAGCAAAATAAAAAAGAAGAAAAAAGAAAAAAAAAAACTAAGTTGGATTCCTTTTGCTGAAGGTTTGGAGGTACGAAGAGAGAAGCATTTAAACTTCTTCATTGTTGTTGATGATGATGATGATAACGAGGATATCATCCATTATGAAACAGGCAGCCTTAATCTTTCTTCCCATTTCTATACCCAGCCTCAGTTTTTCACCTGACTGTGGGATCTCCTCACCAGGGGCTCGTGCAGGATGGACTCAGAGGATTTATGTGCAGTGGTTGCAATGTCAGGGAGCACAGGGTTCCCCAGGCTCGGATGACTGCAGCAGTACCACCCACTCTCCTTTCTGAATTTTTGTCAGCCACAGGAAACAGCTCAGGATTTCACCAGGTAATTTTTATTTAGATGAATGCCACTCCTGAGGAAAAGGAAAAACCCTGCAAGGGCAGCAGAAGCTCCTTCCACAGGCCCAAGCCCACCACACAGTAGATGGAAGGATGTAAATAATTGAAGAGAATAGTTTTGTAATGCTCTGACCCTGAGCGTTGCACATCAGTCATGCAGATACCATCTCTCTCTGCCCCAGCCTGCCCAGTCCTGCACTTCACTGTACGCACCATTAATGACCTTTTATGAGAATTAACTGATACTAACGCATCAACTACAGATCTACTGCATTTTTAAAAAGCACCAGTATAGTTCTGATTGTTTGGCCACATAGATTAGTTTTGTAAAAACAATTATCGTGATTTAAACAGTTGGCTATGGAAATGTCTGTTGAGCTGCCGGGTACTGTTTTCCACCCTGTTCATGGAAACCATTAGAGGGCTGTCAAAAAAGAAGGGTAGGATCATGTTAGACTTGTAAAAATGAGCTAATTATGGCAAGTCTGCTGGCAGGTCACGAGCTGAGGAGACTCGGATAGGAGTGGGAAATACAGTTTTGGGGTATTTGGATCAGTTTTTTGCAGGGAAGTGGACAGATCAGCCAAGAGGTGGGTGGATGGGGAGGTGAATGGATAGGTGGATGAACCTCCCAGTCCCTCCCTGGCACCCCTTCTTCTAGCAGTTTTTCCATGGCCTGCAGGGCAGAAGCACAGAGCAAAAAGGTTCCCTCTGTCCCAAAGGGAGCACAGCCAAGCCTGAATACAAGACCTAAACACCTGAGTGGGAAAACAGAACAACTCCACTCACTCCTCTCCAGCTTAGAAATTCAGATCACCATAAATGGATGAGACATTTCCAGCATTTGTGTGTTTCCTGGTCATCCCAGAGGTTTCTCCCCTTCAAGATTTATTTACACACAGGAATGTAAGTGACCACGCTAGCAACAGCAACACAGTAGATGCTTTCACTGTGTGCTCCGTGCCCCGTCCCTCAGCTCTTTATCAGCATTAGCTAAACAGACCTCACTCTGTAATCGGTTTTGTACCGATTTTTCTGGTAGGGAAGCCAAGGCAGTGATGGGTAAGTAATTTATCCAAGCTCACATACTCGTGGGCAGCAGAGTGTTTCTCTTGCAGTGAGAGTCAGGCATCTACCAGGACAGTTTCTGCAGAAGGGCTACAGTGGCATCTGAGAAAGAGCCATGAGAGGGAGAGGGAAGAAAATAGGGGAAAGAAATTAAA
>VZRQ01007905.1:6721-24375 GCA_013397975.1 Machaerirhynchus nigripectus | reverse complement strand
AAAAAAAAAAAAAAACCATAAACAAGAAAAATAGGAAACAAAGAGAATTCCTGATTTTGGGAGACAAATCATAATGGTGATACCTGCTAAAATACCTCCCTGAACTTCCCAGCCTCTTTCAGGGGCTTGGGAGGAGGAAAGCCCATGCTGCAAGAGCACTCATCTTTGCAGAGAGGCCTTCTGTCAAAACAGAGGGATGCTGAGACATACCCCACACCTGGCATCTCCCACACCTGACAGCAGAGACAGACAGACAGACTGGAAGACAAACAGATATATCCACCCAAAAGCCTCACCCTCTGGGTAACTGATTCTTGCTACCCACCCTGTTTGAATGAGGGTAGGTAGAGGACAAAATTCTGTTGTAGGAAACATGTTACCTCGGGTCATGCCTGCTAATATTAACCAAAATCTCTATATTTTCTCCTCAAGCTGGACAAGAAGCTGATGGAGTTATTTGACTCTCAAAAATTAGGGTTTTGAGATGGGCTTCTATTCTTATCCTTTGTGAGTAGTCCAGAATCTCCCCTCAGAAGCAGACTGTGAAAGGGTAATTACCCAGATGTCACTCCCAAGAGCTGATGTCTCACAAATCGTCACAGCAACAGCTCAGAGAAGGGTTCCTTGAATGGGTAACAGCCAAAATGTGGTCCCCCACCCTGTGGATCTAAGGATAGACACCTAATTTGTCAAAACAGGGGAAGAACATTGCAAGTCTGTGTCCATGGGTTCCTGGAAGGCGCAGGGGAGTGGAGACATTTTTAAAGAAAAGCTTCTTATCAGGTGATTTTCAGACACACACTGGTTTTACTCCTCAACATCCAACCATACACTTCGGTTCAGCATTCAAGGAGGGAGGTGCAGCTGGCCAGGGCAGCACAGGCAGGCTGGACACTAAGGAAGAAGCCAGAAAAAACTGCAAATTACCACTTCTGAGAGGTAAGAAAATGATGGAGAGCTTAAATTAGTCTAGGCAAAGGCACTGGACAATCTCCATCCCAGATACAAAGAGGTAGAAAATAAACTAGACCTTTGATTTTTCCGTTTATTAAGTGCTTTAACCTCAATAAGGCGACAAAACTGAAACAAAATTTGGAGGGAAGAATGGTTACAGATGTAGAACTGTGATCTTAAATGTAACTGGGGTTTTCCAAAGACAGAAAGTGTCACTTGTAGCATATTCCTTTGATAAGAGACCTAACTTTTAGATAAGGGAATGAAAAAGGTGTCACTTATCCTTGTTTCAGAGAGGGATTAGCTGGATTAGTGGAGCTGGAGAAACGGGGGCTTAGAAAGAAAATTGTGAGGTGTTTGCCTGTAGGGGAAACAAGAGTCTCTAGTGACAGAAGTGCTGGACTGGGGACAGTTTCTTAGCAGGGGTCCTCTAGTATTGTTTTTTCAGTAGTCATATTTAGGATGTCTGTGAGTCACCTTGGTAAAAAAGGTAGACATTTTCTAATTATGTTTTCTGAAAACACGAAAACCATCAGTTTGGGGAGGACTGACACGCTGTGTGGGAGGAGCCAGGTGACCCTGGGAAATGGATTAACAGAAATGGAGTAGCAGTGCTGGTAGACAAATTAAAAGTTCCTGGTATCTCCTGGGTGTGAGTGCATTCATGACCGACTTCATCGTGGAAAGACATGGACCTGTTGAAGCCAGTCCAGAGGAGGCCACGGAGCTGCTGCCAGGGCTGGAGCCCCTCTGCTCTGCAGCCAGCCTGGGACAGCTGGGGGTGCTCAGCTGCACAAGAGAAGGCTCCAGGGAGAGCTCAGAGCCCCTGGCAGGGCCTCAAGGGGCTCCAGGAGAGCTGCAGAGGGACTTGGGACAAGGCCTGGAGGCCAGGACACAGGGAATGGCTTCCCGGTGCCAGAGGGCAGGGCTGGATGGGATATTGGGAAGGAATTGCTGTCTGTGAGGGTGGGGAGGCCCTGGCCCAGGGTGCCCAGAGCAGCTGTGGCTGCCCCTGGATCCCTGGAAGTCAGGCTGGATGGGATTTGGAGCAACCTGGGATAGCTGAATATTTATCTGGGAAAATAGACATTCTTCAGCAAACAGTATTCCTTCTTAATAACAAATCTGGGCTTACACCATCTGCCCTCCAAACTCAGAGTGATTACCATGGCGGTAGAGTGACCAAGCCAAAACACACAGCAAGAGAGCTTATCTCCATATGACATCAGCACAATTTTTTTTCCTCACTTTCCTGAATTTCATGCTAAAACCTGACTTGATGTGCAGTCCAGATCAATACTGAAGTGAGTGGAAAGCAACAGGCAAGTTCTTGGTGGATGGAATCCTCAAGAGCTTTTAGTTGCTTGAAGCCTCATTGGAGGCACCAAGCAACACACACCATATTTCTCTTTTCTTTGTTGTTTTTTTTTATTTTAATGTAGTGAAATTGTCCCTTTTGGAGGCATGGGATAATGCAAAACATCTTTGATACACCGAATGTAAGTGTCAAAGAAAGGAAAGTTTCCCCTATGTTTCATATGAAATTCTGCATACTAATAATAATTTATCATCATCTTCATATATTCTTATATAAGTAATACAAATCACCACAGTCAATTAATCAATCTGTAATTAGGAACTGACACGAACATTTACTACCATCAGGCATAATTTATATGATTACAGATGATTAAATAAAATGTAATTGAGTGAACAGGCAATTTGTTAAGCACATGTAAATTCAGCCATACCACCCCAGGCTGTGATCTTGTCAGATCTCGACAGCTAAACAGGGTCAGGGTGGGTCAGCATTTTGATGAGAAACCCCAAGGGAGAACCCTGGGTGCTGAAGGAAGGGGTGGTGCTTAATAAGTGGCTCTCTCCTTGCTCCTTGTGTTGGAGGTGTAGTGCCTCTAGCATGTGACGGAAGAGATGGACATAAGTTATTGAAAGTGCTGCCTGAGCAGTTCTTGAGAGAGGTGGGAATTCGTCTCCTGGACTTGGGTTAATTTAGAGTGGAGCACACACCTGGCCAGTCACCGGGAGGAGACAGTAAACCACGGCACCCTGACACTTGCTGCTCCTCAGCAGAGCCAGGAGACGTGTCACTCCCGTGATTTAGCCTGCCTAACTCAGATACCTCCGTCTTCATTATTTAGGGAAGGGGGAGACTTCTTAAAACAACCACATAAATTCCTCCTCCGCCAAGTGGAGGTGCTCTTGAAAGCCAACCAAGGCAGGAAATGTCTGCCTGCCTCGGGTGCTCAATCTCCTGCAATGACACCTCTGTCCCTCCCTTGGCTGGATGGAGAATCTGGTCACACCACATCAGGACCACTTCATTGAAGCACAGGCATAAATTGGATCTTGGTCTCACAAGTCTGTGCAGACCCTTGAGGTTGAGCAAAGACTGTGAGCCAGCCAGGGCCTGCCAGGCCTGTGAACAGGGAAATGAGAGTTTGTTCCTAATGCTCCATCCAAAAAACAGCTGACATCACTAGACAGTCCCATGGGAAATGCTAAAAGCAACACTGGGAAAGTGCTTCTCTTTTATTCCTTTGTAATTTTTTTTATAACACCAGGACCAAATCCAACTAAGTGAATGATTTCTTGAAAAGTTCAGTGTGTTTCCAAATTGGTTTTGGTCACACAGCCAGAGAAATGCAAGAGGTTTGCTTTAATTATTTCACAAAAATAAACTTGACTTATTAGGGTCAATTCCATTTCTGTAGTCTTAAACAAGAATATTTTTGCTTCCTCTGTTTTTAGTTTCTGCATGGCTTCTGCCAAGGCATCTAATTTTAAATAATTAAAACCATTTGTTTTGCAGTTTCTGCAGTGCTGTGCCTGTTTATTTTTTGTCGGTTTTCCTCAATTCCTGTGTCACTCCTTGTGGGAACTGGAGCAGACATCCAACAGATCAGAGGCATGGATGAAATCACTCAGGGAAGGCAAGCAGACAGGCCAACTGCAGCTATAACTAAATGATCTTTGATTATTAAGTGCATACTTACGTAGATGGACAACCAGATGTGTTTGACAGTGGATGTGGAAAGCGTGGGGGGCAGTACCTCAGGATTAGAGCAGAAAGTAACACAAGCTTTCTTCCCTGAAACAATCAGTGAAATCACTTTCTGGACAGTAAGAGCCTTGCATGTGCAATGTTATACACTGGGCCTGCACAACCAATTTGGGTCAGAATGATGTTTAAACTCTTAAGTGGTACCACTAATCCCCATTAATCTGACTTCAAAGATGAGACATAATGCTCAGTACCAGAGACTAAGAGTTGTTAATGCATGTTCCTCAGCTGGAGCACTAATACAGGACTCCTGCAGAAAGAAAAGGATCTTCCAGGCTTGGGTGTGAGGGCTAAAAATAAACATCTATTTAGGGATGTCTCCAGAAGTGGTGTCTTCTTGGGTTCATTCTGTCCAGTGGTGCCCTTTGCCACTGCTGGTGCAAGGATGGCCATGAGGTTGTCCTTTTATTTGGGTTATTTTTTTCCTCACAAAAATTACCTAGGGTTGCCATTTCTTGTGCAGGCTTCGTGATGAGCTGCTGATCTCATTTAATGAGGAAGAGCTAGGGCAGTGAGTCGTGGGTTTACCCCAAAGCACGTGGGATGGAGGAAACAAGGCTGATCAAGAAAGATTTAATCTCAACCCCACAATTATCTGCCAGAAACAATCACAGAAGCCAAAGAAATTATGTTTGTCTGAAGCACCCAACTGCAAAGAAAATCTCTGAGGAGTGATGGACAAGGCCAGACTGAGCCACCTCATCTAATGGGAGGTGTCCCTGCCCATGGCAGGGCAATGGAATGAGATGATCTTTAAGGTCCCTTCTAGTTCAAGCCAGTCTATGGCTCTATGCTAGAAAACAACTTTGAAAATTCTCTTTTTGTTGTTCCAGTGCAGTGTGTAGTTTCAGGACAGATCTCAGAGGGGATCATAAGGAGTCCCTGCTCTGGCTGAGTAGGATTACTCCATCTGTTCCTATTTTTTCTTTACATTTTTGGGGGAAAGCATCAGCATTTGTTAAAAATATCAAAAATCCACCTTTTCAAAATAGATTCAGTTCTTCATTTTTCCTATATTTATTACTGAAGTATTTCCCAAAGCAATTCATTGAAATTTATCAAAGTCTTAGAGAGAGAAGTATTTTAAGATAAATTATAATTATCTTCTACAACCAAAGTTATTGAAAAAATACACTATATCTGTTTTACAAAAAAATATTAACAGCTATGTTTCCAGCCTCAGAATTTTCTGCCTAAATAAATTTGAGTAGCTTTACTTGAAGATAAGGTCCTGTATAATTGTGTCATCAAACCAAAAGCCTTATTCTGTAAGTGCCACGAGATTCTTTCAAGAAAGACACCATCACCTAAGTGCCAAGCTGTAAAAATCAGCAAAAGCTAAGTGGGACTGAATCTGTGCCTTGCTAACAGAGAGATGTCTAGAAATCAAGAATAATGTTGAAAAACTGTCTAATTTGTGTTCTGGTGTAAAAAAATCCTCTGCTTCCAACAGGGAAACAGAGGGAAACTTAAACTGGAGCAGTGTCCCCAGGTCATGTGCCAGGCATATAACCACGGCCAGCACGAGTTCCCAGTCTGAGCCTGACCATGGCTGTCCTCATATCTGTGACAGCTTTGCCTTTGACTTTCTCCAGGTTTATGTCACCTGTCCTCCTGCCTTCTGTTCTCCTCATCTGAACATTGGTAGACTGTTAAGTAAGTTTCATAAAATTGCTGAGATTCTCACTTGTCCCCGAGGAGTCCACCACAGGAGACAGCCACGGTGAAAAATTTCCTAGGAACCATGAATAAACAATCTTGGTATTCCCTGCCTTCCTCAGAGATTTCTACGCCTGCTGCTGAAATGGCTTGAGTGCTGCAAACTAATTATAAAATTATTTAGTTAATAAAGGCAGGTAGGAAAGTTTCTAATTATCCCTGTGATAAAACTCTCTTGAAGCTGTAGGATTTGTCTTACCCCGCAGCAAGGTGGGACCTGTCTCCTGTAGCTGAGGCCGTGCAGAATTGGCCGTGGGTGGGGGAATTTGGTGCAAATACACATGACTCAATCCAGCTGCCTTAAAACAGGTCACAGAATCATGGAATCATGTAAGGTCCTGCATGGTGAGGGACCCACAAGGCCCAGCACAGAACATCCCCATGTATCACACCATGAAATCCAGCCCCGGCTGAGGGGACCCTGGTCATCTCAACTGGCCATAGCTCTTGCTCCAGAAGGATACTGGCCCCTCACAACCCTCTCATATGTGATACTCCACATAGCCCTGGACACCTCACGTGGCAATAGTTATTTATGTTTTATCTCACAGATCATTTTCTTGATCCAGCTCAGTCTCCAGGCTCTGCTGGAAGGCTGGGACACCAGAGCAGCTGCAGATATCTGAGTGCCTCCAGCCCCCAAGACACCTGGAAAGAACCACAGATTTACA
This sequence comes from Machaerirhynchus nigripectus, assembly GCA_013397975.1. Classification (NCBI taxonomy): domain Eukaryota; kingdom Metazoa; phylum Chordata; class Aves; order Passeriformes; family Dicruridae; genus Machaerirhynchus; species Machaerirhynchus nigripectus. Next base: position 17,949 of record VZRQ01007905.1, on the reverse strand, counting down.
TTATAGTAATTATGTGATAGAACCAGAGATTTACAGAATTATAGAATCATAGAACCATGGAATGGCTTGGGTTGGAAGAGGACCTTTAAAAGTCATCCAGTCCAAGACTCTGCTGTGGGCAAGGGACACCTTCCACTAAACCAGGTTGCTCCAAACCCCATTCAATCTGGCCTTGGACATTGCCAGGGTTGGGGGAGCCACAGCTTCTCTGGGCAACCTGTGCCAGGGCCTCACTAGACTTACAGGGAAGAATTTTTTCCTAATATCTGATCTAAATCTACTCTCTTTCAGCTTGAAGCCATTCTCCCTTCTCCTGTCACTCCAGACTCTTGTAAACAGAGTTGTCACACCTTTCCTGCAAGTTCCCTTCAGGAGCTGGAAGGCTGCAATCAGATGACCCGAAACCTTCTCTTCTCCAGGATGAACAATCCCTGTTCTTTCAGCTTTTCCTCATAGCAGAGGTTCTCCACCCCTCAAAGCATCTCNTCCAGGTCCCTCTGGATGTCATCCCATCCTCCAGGTGTGTCAACTGCACCTCTCAGCCTGGTAGCATCTGCAAATTTGCTGAGGGTGCCCTTGATTTCCTTGTGTCATTAATGAAGATATTCAATAACACTGGTGCCCATGTGGAGCCCTGAGGGACATCACCTGTCTCTGATGTCCAGTGGGACTCTGGGCCATTGACCACAACCCTCTGGATGCCACCATCCAACCAATTCCTAATCCGTATAATATTTTACCCATGGAATCCATCTCTCCCCAGTTTGGAGGGAAGGATGTTGTAGGAGACCACGACAAAGGCTTTACAGAGGTCCAGATAAACGACATCTGTAGCTCTTCCCTGATCTACTGATGAAGTAGTTACTTCATCAAAGAAATCCACTACGTTAAGTCAGACAGGATTTTCCCTTGGCGAAGCCCTGCTGTCTCCAGTCGTCTCCCTGTCCTGTCACCTCCAGCTGTCCCTTAGCACAGCTTCTGTTCAATGACCTTCCCAGGCACAGAGATCAGGCTGACAGGACGGTAATTCCCGGGTTGTTACTTCCACCCCTTTTTAAAGATGGGTACAGTTGTTCCCTTTTTCCTGTCACCCAGGACTTCCCAGACACCCCAGGACGGGAGAAGCATCCATGAGGGGTCGACAACCTGACAAGGGTCAACGAGGTATGTGACAGGCCGAGAAGCACTCCCTGGGGAGCTCAAATGGCACCAGACACTCAGCTCCTTCTTGGTGGCAGCCATATAAATTTGAGGTGGTCCCATTAGAGAGGTCCCATTGTTTAGATGGGAAAACTCCACTGGCTCCAGCACAGCCAGGGCTTCACAGCACAACTGGTTTCTGCTGATTATAAAGATAAAGTGAGCACAGGTGTTGCTAATGTGAAATCACACTAAGAGTTTCTTCCACGCTTTCCCCAGGGAGTTTTGCTTTACCCTTGCATTTCCTATTGGGAATACAGTTTTTTTGATCCGCTTCTGTGGGAGACAGTGGTCACCTCCCCAGCTGAGGGCAGGCTACCTGGTTTTGACATATGTTAAATGGCAGCGTGTCAAAGCACTCAAAAATACGTTGGCTGAAGTTTTACGTGGAGTTTTGCAAGGCAGTAACATAGACCATAAGATGGTGCATTTAGGCGCCTGGGTGGGGAAACGTATGAAAAATGCATGAGAGGTTTGTGTAAGAAATGCTGTTCACTGGTGTTTCATATTCATTATTCTTTTTTTTTTTTTCTTCAATGAAATTATCCTAAGGACTTTTTTTTTTTTTTTTTTTTTTAATAAAAATTTCCTAAGGGATTTTTTTTTTTTTTTTTTTTTTTGGGCTGAAGAGAAAGCACGTGCTCAGTAAGTGAGTTCAGCCACAGATTTCAGGGCCCTTAAGTACTCATTGACACAAGAGGCGACGACAGCTCTGCAGGAACCTTTATGGGTCTCTCAGGGTTGTTGGTTTTTTAAGCCTGTGTATTATGGATTTCCACAACAGGTGTTAACAGCTCAAGGCATCTTAATGCCTGCTGGATTAAATAATGCACGTTTTTAAAATTGCATGAAGTCTCTCCCACTGGGGAAATACTATCCTTTCCGCCTTTACTTTTTAAATGAAAATAAAACATGTATTACAAAAATTGCCAAAGAAATGGCTAAAATCCACACCCAAAGCAACACAGAAGCTGGAACTCTGTGTTTAGCTTGCTCTGCCTTTAGCCAAGTCGTGAGACTCCTGGGGCAGGTCAGAGCAGAGAATGAATAGGTATGACCACGTGAACGGCCATGAAAGGTCAGTAGGGGAGAATGGGACACTGGGACAAAATCACTGCTTAAATAGGGGGTCTTTCATGCCCTTGCGCCAATTCAGTCAGCATAAACCAGCTGAAAGCCTGAGCTAGAGCTTTGCTGGAAGGAAAACCTGAGTGAATGAACCCACTGTTGGCATCTCCTGGAGGGCCCATCCAGCCCCAGTGAGGGACAGACACAGGACATGGTGCATCCCACTTGAGCACAGCTGCTTTTGCGAGACTCCCTGGGGCTCTGAACCCTCCACTCTGGCAGAAAAGTCCACTCTGATGCCCCTGTGACCCAATGGGGCAGAGCCAGTGCAGAAAGAACAGGTCATGCCATGCTCAGCATGGGCAAGAGCAGAGCCTGGCCCTGAACCTCCTCTCCTGGGACCTAACGCTCTCCTTGGATACCAGTTTTGGGAAGCTCTTCTACAGAAGGTGGGGCATGTTTTGTTAAGAATTTGGCTGCCATTTGGGCATTAATCGTGGGTCTAAGAGCATTTATTAATGTCCTGTTGAAGTTAACAGCGAGGCACTGCTGCCCCCCCGCTTTTCTGATATGCAAACAGTGGTGATTAAGCACCAGATTAAACATCTTCATGAATATTTAAAAGGCTGGTTTTGAAAGTTTCCTGTCCTTTTATACGAATAGCCCCATTAAAACCTGTTTACAAGCCAGTCATGAGAGTAACTGTGTGCACTTAAAACACTGGAGAGTTCCCCAAGAGGAGTGCTTTAACCATGTGAGAATGGCAGCTGATCAATAGGGATCTTAAAGTAAGACTGTCTGCCTAAACCCAATAGAAACAACCCTTGCAGAGCAGAGAGAAAGAGCTGGCAAGTGCCCAACTGGTTAATTAGGGAGGCAAAACGGTAATAATAACAACCATAATATTTGCTTTAAGGTCCAGATGTCCAAGGCCTGGGTGTCTGGCTGCCACAGCACTTCTCAGAAGCTGCCTCAAAGATGTTGATGGCAGCCAGGAAAAGGCTCGGGAAAGTTTTAAGTAAACTTACCAGCTTGCTGTTTCCTGGATCTTCTTATCTTTTACACATCAGACTCTGCACGCAGCCTAAAATGGGGATGCGGATAACGTATGACAGCTGTTAATCACAGAATCACAGAACAGTTTGGGCTGCAAGGAACCTTCAAGACCATCTTGTTCCAGCCCCTTGCCATGCACAGGGACACCTTCCACTGTCCCAGGCTGCNCACCAGATTAAACATCTTCATGAATATTTAAAAGGCTGTTTTTGAAAGTTTCCTGTCCTTTTACACTAATAGCCCCATTAAAACCTGTTTACAAGCCAGTCATGAGAGTAACTGTGTGCACTTAAAACACTGGAGAGTTCCCCAAGAGGAGTGCTTTAACCATGTGAGAATGGCAGCTGATCAATAGGGATCTTAAAGTAAGACTGTCTGCCTAAACCCAATAGAAACAACCCTTGCAGAGCAGAGAGAAAGAGCTGGCAAGTGCCCAACTGGTTAATTAGGGAGGCAAAACGGTAATAATAACAACCATAATATTTGCTTTAAGGTCCAGATGTCCAAGGCCTGGGTGTCTGGCTGCCACAGCACTTCTCAGAAGCTGCCTCAAAGATGTTGATGGCAGCCAGGAAAAGGCTCGGGAAAGTTTTAAGTAAACTTACCAGCTTGCTGTTTCCTGGATCTTCTTATCTTTTACACATCAGACTCTGCACGCAGCCTAAAATGGGGATGCGGATAACGTATGACAGCTGTTAATCACAGAATCACAGAACAGTTTGGGCTGCAAGGAACCTTCAAGACCATCTTGTTCCAGCCCCTTGCCATGCACAGGGACACCTTCCACTGTCCCAGGCTGCTCCAAGCAGTGTCCAGCCCGGCCTTGGATACTGCCAGGGATCCAGGGGCAGCTACAGCTGCTCTGGGCACCCTGTGCCAGGGCCTCCCCACCCTCACAGACAGCAATCCCTTCCCAATATCCCATCCAGCCCTGCCCTCTGGCACTGGGAAGCCATTCCCTGTGTCCTGGCCCTCCAGGCCTTGTCCCAAGTCCCTCTGCAGCTCTCCTGGAGCCCCTTTGGGCACTGTCAGGGGCTCTGAGCTCTCTATGGAGCCTTCTCTTGTGCAGCTCTCCCAGCCTGTCAATAATGGATGCAATCTGCTTGTTATAATTGAAGTACAACGCAATAAATGTCAGTCCTACATGGTGTATACCCAGAACAGAAGAGGTGGGCATATTCCCCCAGTGCTGTAAGGACAAAATTTAAATCTAGCCTTGCCAAACGTACCTGGACAGCTCTTGATCTGCTCTCTGTTGCTCACCATACATCCACCACACTCCATTGTCCACTGTACCATTTCAGCACCACTCCACTGCCTTGTTCTGAGCCAAGAGGCCTTGAAGCAGAAGGTGTCTGAGTCCAGCACAGGACGTAGGTGCTTAAATGCTGTTAAAAACCTGAGCTTTTGTGTCTGCTTTGTGCTACTGAGTGCACTGGAAAGAAATCTATTGGCATCAGTGGGTTTTGGATTAGTCTCCCGCTGTGTTATTAAGTGAATTATTAATTATTAATAATAACATAACAGAAATCACATGTTGCCTTATTCAACCATTCAATTTTGCCTTATGTGGGGGTTTTTGAAAATGCAGTCGCAGAGTTTAAATACAAGTGTGGATTGATTGTTTAGCCTCCCTACTCATTGCCAAGGAGAGAGTATGCTTACATATGGGTGTCCAGTTTTAAATGAATATTGACTGACTGAAATTCATGCCGTCTGCTTCAGTTTAACTGTTTGGCAAAACTAGAGATGTCAATAAAACTGGATTGAATTTTGAACGGTATTAAAACTTTCTGGAGCCGAGGTAATCATGATGGAAAAAAGTAATAAAGGGCTGGAGACCTTACAAGTGTGGGGTTTTTCCTACTGCTGTGAAGCCCTCTGGGGATAAAGGTGTTTAGTTCCAATGCTGAAAGACCAGCAGAGTTGCTAATGGCCTTTCAGTTCCTTTGGCAGCAGCAAATATAAATAGGCAAAGTACATGTTCTAACTCCTCCCTTCTCTAAACTCGGCCAAAGGAGCACATTTAACTTCAGTTAGTGAGGTTTGGGAAACTGACACCCCTTCAAGCGAGAGGTGGCTGACTGCATGTCCAGGAGATTGTCTCTGAGCTTGTCCCCGTGGGTCTGGCACTCACCTGTCCTGCCTCCCTGAGGGGACACGTCTGCCTTATCTGCAGCAGAAGTGGCGCTTGACAGAGCGGGGACCAGAGAGCTTGGGAAGAGTGGGTTTGGTGTGCCAGGGCATCATGTAGTATTTGGGGTTTGTTTCCTGAGACAGGAATTCGTGGGGTAAAAGCACAGTGTGTGGTCCATGCACCTCTATTCTCACTGCATCCCAGTGCCCCAGTAACTTTTATAGCCCTTTTCTACTTGCTTGTAGTAACTGTTAACTGGTCACCCACTTGTTAGTGCACTTATTGTGACTGGAGTGGGGTGGAATTAAGATACTGATCCTCCAATACTGTTATCATATTTCTAAAGAGTATCTTGAGGATTTGTCCTAGGGATTAATTCATATCCCCCAAATTTATTCCTGTGCAGGTCTGGTTGCATAATCCTGCAGGGATTCAGGACCAGAGATGCCTCCTTAGGCCCTACAGTGATGAATTGTGGGCACTTAGGTTTGTCCTGGGAAGAAGTTGGTAGGAAAAGAAGGAATCATTTTAAACTGAAAGGAAAAGGTTTAGATTGGGCACTGGGAAGGAATTCCAGCCTGTGAGGGTGGGGAGGCCCTGGCACAGGGTGCCCAGAGAAGCTGTGGCTGCCCCATCCCTGGAAGTGTCCAAGGCCAGGTTGGATGGGGCTTGGAGTGACCTGGGATAGTGGAAGGTGTCCCTGCCTGTGGCAGGGGGGTCGGACTGGATGGGAATGGAAGGTCCCATCCAACCCAAACCATTCTGGGATTCTATGAATTCATAAAGAGAGATAAAACCACTGGCACGGCTCACACACAGCCATGAGCAGCAGCTGGTAGCAAAGTGAGGAATTAAATCAGACTGTCCTGCAGGCCTGGCGTGCACCCCAAGCCTGACCAAAGACCTCAACCATCCACCCCATCTTGGGGCTGGAACTGTAAGATAGAAACACCAGCAAGGTGAGCCCCCAAAGGAGAGCACAGTGCTGTACAAAAAGCAGCTGGGCTGCAGAGGGCTTGTAGGCACCTCTTCAAAAACACCCCTCATGTCTTCTCTGCAGGTTATTTTCCTGAAAATTGGACTGTGACTTAATAACATAACACCAGGAAAGCTAGTCTGTGATATCCTCATATTTCTACTCCTGCAAAACTGGTGTCTGTGTTTATTACCTACCAATTAAATTAACAATCATGAGCAAAAGCAGATAGAGAAGACTTTAATTTCTGGGCCAAACTAATCTTTCAAAGGTGCTCTTTTGAAATTAGTTATGTGCTTGCTTGATTTCTAAACATTAGCTCATCAAAGTGTTAGCATTGCTGTGAAATACAAGTCCTTTTTAAAGGTACCTAATATATGGACTTAAAAGTTTATGCTAGGGACAAATCCTGGTAATTTTTTTTTCCTGATGTCAAAATCAGCTGAAGATATTTTTAAGCCTCTTCTCAGTATTTCTCTGTTGTGATGAGGTACACGCCTCTTGTGGAGGTAGAAAATTTTGTTTTCTGAGCAGCATTTCACTATTTGAGGCTGAAAGGTGACCCTGCAGACAGAGGGGGTTGTCTCAGATAAAGGGAAGCTGAACCATAGTAGAGGAACTGGAAAAGTAGACAGGGGATGAGGAAAGGGAATTAAAATGGTTCTGCCACTGGTGAAACTCACCACCCCTTTAAGTTTCTATTACACCAGTGAAGTCCTGGGCTCTGGAAATGCCTAAATTATAGTTATGGGGATGGCAGCAACAAAAGAATTGGCACGGTAGGAGTAGAGGTGATTAGGTGAGCTGATGTAAAGGCAGAAGCCATCAGCTTGCCCAAGCAAGTGGTCCCAGTCCCAGTAAGTGGTAGTGGGAGCATCAGGCAGAAGAATCACAGAATCATTTATGCTGGAAAAGATCTCTGAGCTCATCAACTCCAACCCAGCACAGCCAAGCTCACCATTAGTCCATGTCCCCAACTGCCAATCACTCCAGGGATGGTGACTCCACCGCTGTCCTGGGCAGCCTGTGGGGCTGGACAACCCTTTCCATGAAGTTTTCCCTAATACCTGATCTAAACCTCCCCTGGCACAACTTGAGGCCATATCCTCACCTTTTGTATTAGGTGTAGGTGCCATAAAATTTGCTGCTGTTTTGAAAATCTCCTGTATCCATTGTAAAGAATGACCCCTTCGGGTCGCTGCTACGTTTTTAAATTTGACAAATTGGTAGGAGCTTTTTCCTTTGAATCATAGAACAGTTTGGGTTGAAAGAGACATTAAAGACCATCTTATTCTTCTACTAGACCAGGTTGCTCAAAGCCCCATCCAACCTGGCCTTGAATTCTTCCAAAATGCATCCAGATTTATGAAAGGAGTGGGTCAGAAGGTGGACTGATCTTATGGTGCATGAAATTAAAATTTGGATGGCAAGGATGAAAGACTGGCAGCAATCTTCTGTCCTGATGAGTCTGGAAGTACCAAATGACTCAAATGATGAAGTTCCTCCATAGTTTCTAAATTCTCTTTATTTAGAATCTTTAATTTTATGCAGCTTTTCGGAGATGCTTTTAGCTATGGTATTTGGTTATTTATTTATTTTCAACTGCCTTATGAAAAAGTGAGAAGGAAGCCTAGGGTATGTTCGAGTTTTCAACTCAACTACATTTTATAAATTCTCTCTGAAATGCTGGTAGATGAATGATGTTCCCTAAACACATTCACACACACACACACATCCTTTCCAGGTGCATAAATTGAGGCTTGAAGAAGAGGTCGTATTTTTCCAACTTAGGTATGTCAACTGAGAAATCCCAATCCAAAGGAGATTGATTTTCAGAAATTCCCAGTCTGGACAGATGAGCAGCACGCCAGATTACTCACAGGGCACTCTTATTTGAGAGCTTATCTTTAAAACGTTGGTCTATAAATGGCTCTCTGCAAGGTCATGCTGTAATTCATTGTGCTAAGGAGTAAAATTCCAGGTTTCTGGATGTGCTCTGGCATGATCATACCTCTATACCTTACCCCACTGATAAGGTTGTTTGAATAGCTATTGAAGAGATTCTGTTATGGTGACAATCTGGGATGTTTGGCACAGTTATTGACTTGGAGAAGACTGCTCTGACCTGGGGAATCTCACCTCAGAGGCACCAGGGAGCCACTCGTGATGTCCCCGCCCATCTCAGAGGGGTTAGAAATACATGGTCTTTCAGGTCCTTTCCAAACCAAACCGTTCTATGGTTCTATGATATCGGTCATGAAATGCAATTCAGGGAGCTTTAACCCCTGAGTCCTACAGCCACCAATTTCAGAAGGAAAAATAATTCCCTTGATTTTAAAAACAGCTGTTTCAAAAAAAAAAAACCAGGTGCCTGGTATATTTACCTTGTAGGCTGAGATAACAAATCAGCTGTTTGAAATGGCTCTTTTGGAGAGCAGAGAACTGAGACCTTCCTGTGCCATTTGCACTCCTCAATCCACCAAGCACCACTGAAAGTGGAGGACAATTACCTCAGCAACACCGCAGTGTCCTGATAGATACTGCAACAGTATCACCTGTGCCTGTGCAAAGCTGATGACACTTCCTCAGCCGGTAGAAGGGGCTTTGCTCCTTGGAAGACAACCTTGCTTTTGTAAATTTGTCCTAGATTGCAGGGCCCTGAGTGGCTGTGGGTTTCGGGTTTGCTGTCCTATTTCAGCTGTGAAGGTGCAGCGCTGAGCTCTCTCCCAGCCAGCTGATCCTGCTGTTTCTTCAGCTCCCAGTTTAACTTCAATGGGAGTCCCAGGTGCACAGAGGAGAACCTTTAACGGATTAAACAAATAGAGCAAAGTCAAATAGAGCACACATCTGTAACGTGCACATCTGCATACACTGTACCTGCATGTGCACACACAGAGGTACAGGGAGAGAGCAGACAGAAAAACAATCCTAAAAAAAAAAACTTTTGGGAAAGGTTTCCTTCATAAATCTGAGCTCCATGCAGCAGTACAATTTATATATCTCTCATTTCTGCATCATTTCTGTGCCGTGGTCAAAGAGTATTAGAGGATACATTTCTGTTCTAAATTACATCTGGGTAAATCCAGAGGAATTCCCCTGAGCCACATTTACCTCTAAGATTTTGCCTACATGGGGACACTCAGGAAAATAACCCAAATTAGCTGAAGGTGAGAATTTAAAAGTGGATTAATTAAACTGCGTGAAACCCCTGTGAAGGTTGTTCTTATTCAGAATTCAGGTGGTCTTCATTCAATTTAATTTAATTCACTTTGGAAATTAATTCAGATTAATTGTCCTAACTGTTTTTATGTACCTATTCTAGATTAACACTGGGGTAATAAAATGAATTGTAGCCCACTGGCTTCAAGATTATTTTTAGATTTATACCAGGAGGCTCTGGAGGAAGATTGTCCCCTGGGTGTCCAGAAGCCAGTGCTTTGCTTGTCAAGACAAAGGAGTGGAGGATGTTTCTGGAAATAGATAAGCAATATTCTTTTCACTTTTGGGGCAATTTTTTTTTAAACATCTGATAATAAAAAGAAGGTGACAATGGCAACACAGCAACAGGTTAAATATCACTGCTTTCAAGCCCTCAGCAGGGTGCCCACAGACTTGCCTTCCACTGGGGCCTGATCCTGCATGTATGGTACTCCTTCTTGGTGGGAAAAAAAATTCTTTGACATCAAGAGGAACAATACTCAAATCTCCTAATTCCAGACAATCCGATTTTGCAAGCCTGGAGCCAAATGAAAATCAAGACTACGGCGGAGAGGGCCTGCGATGTGAAAAAGGAAACACTGCTTTAAAGAGATAACTGCTCCCAATCTACGCCCCAAAGGAGATGATTGTTATTAAGGGTTTCTTTTCAAGATGTCTGCCTAAAGGCTTCTTCAGAGGGGATTTACAACTCATATCTGGAGTTTGAAGCCCCCCTTTTACTGCACGGTAGCTCAGAGGTCCTGCTCCTGCCTCCTTCCACTGAGATGGAGCTGAGCTTGGGCAGTGGGGACAGCAGAGGTGACAAGTACCTGTGCTAGTCTGGGGACACTGCAAGAAGCCCAGCCAAGGAGAGAGGAAAAAAAAGGAAAAAAAGGACTTCTGAACCTGTTTGGGATCAGATAAATGCCTGTGGTCAAGCAAACAAATAAACAAATGGAACCCCAAACAATAAACAACACACCCAAACTTATTTCTGAAAGATTTTATGTGGTGGTGTGTATATTTCTCTGAAGCACCTGGCACTAGTGAAGGGGAATTAGACCAAACCTTCTCTTGCCTGCTAAATCCTTTTGCATATTCAGATTTTAAATGTCAAAGATAGCTAAAAATAAAGAAAAAGAAAGAAACTTTCAATCGATCTAGAAAAAAATAAATGCAACATCCAGCCTGCTGGAGCTGTGCTGAAATTGTAACTACACTCATAATGCAAACACTTAAAAAGCAGCGATTCCAGTGGGATGGGATTTGGGGAAGGGTTGGGGGCGTCCAGCCCGGACCGCCTCAGAGCCGCCCCCCCAGACTTTGCAATTTGAAGTGAAAATGCTTTAATCCTTAACGGGGCAGTAGCTGCAGCGGGAAACCCTAAATCCCTGCTCCTCCACTGTCAGCCTCGGGACACGCGGGACACTGCGGCTCGCCGCTCCTCGGAAGAAAAGCGAAGGGAAGGAAACACGGGCTCCCCCGAACCGGTTTGCTGCGGTGCCCCCGCAGCAGCCGCCACATCGAGCGGAGAGGCGCGGAGAGACGTGCAGGGTGCCGCGGAGCGGGGTGAGCCCCGGCGGGCCAGGGACA
>VZRQ01007892.1:186450-200702 GCA_013397975.1 Machaerirhynchus nigripectus | reverse complement strand
CTGTGACCCTGTGGGAAGCCTGTCTGGAACAGGCTCCTGGTAAGACCTGTGGATAGAGGAGCCCCATGCAGGAGCAGGTTTGCTGGTAGGGACTGTGACCCTGTGGGGCACAAACACTGGAGCAGGCAGTTCTTGAAGGACTGCACCCTCATGAAGACCTGCAGCCCATGGGAATGACTCACACTGGAGAAATTTATGGAGAACTGTCTCCTGTGGAGGGACCCTATGCAGGAGCAGGGGACGGATTCCTCTCCCTGAGAAGCATCAGAAACAACCTGTGATGAACTGATCATAATCCCCATTCTCCATCGCCGTGCACTGCTGAAGGGGAGGAGGTAGATCCCAGGGAGGAGGATGGTGCTGGGGAATGGTGGTTTTAAGATTTATTTTACTTCTCCTTATTCTGCTGTGATTTTGATTGGTAATAAATCCAGTTGATTTCCCCAAGTTGAGCCTGTTTTGCTTATGACAGCAATGTGTTTGTGATCTCTCCCTGTTCTTATCTCACAAGCCTTTTGTTGTATTTTCTCTCCCCTGTCCAGTTGTGGAGAGGAGTGATAGCGTGGCACCTGTCATCCAGCTAAGTTAAATCTGTCACACATGATCTTGTCAGCTCTCTATGACTGACTTTGTTTTCTCTTTGGAAAACAATACAACTGGAAATTATTACCATTTTAGTAAGAAAACTATCAAATTTTAACATTTGCAGTGACACAGATTTTTATTCTTCCCTTTCATGTTTTTTTTGGAGGAAAGTCTGTTCTTCCTTTTTTCTTGCAGTCTAACATGACTACTTCCATAATTGTTCAGCTTTAAATGTAGTGTTTCCCTTTACTGATTTCATATAATTTTACTTCTTTTACAGAAATGTAGAAAAATGTTTTGTACCTGTTTCAAACAGTGCACTTTCAATTATGTTAGATTGTAGTGAAAGTGGGAATGGAAATGCCGCATTATATTTCTAGTTGTTGCTCTTCATACCAAAATTGTTGCATATAGCTATTCTCAAGTGCCTTGAATAATAACATTTTAAGTGGTTCTCCCACTCTCATATGAAGGGTAGCATTTACTTTCCTGTAGACATCCCCACGAAACACTTTTCTTGATATGTCACATTAATTTAGATGCACTTCTGACAAGTTACATACCTTTGTGCTTACAACAGGCAACCTTCTCTCTTTTTGTTTTCAGGAGTCTTATTCCAACAACTTTCTAGATTGGTGCAAAAGAGCACTGAACAGTCCAGCTGTTTTTTCTTTTTACATGAACCAGAAAATGCATCAGAGCATGTAGAGTATACATGCTTTTTATGCTTGTAAGCTAACATACAAGTAACTAACAATGTATATGAACATTGCTGCTGCCCTGTTAATTTTACACTGCAGAGGAGATACTATTATGGCTTCAGACTCAAATGTCATCTGGGTTTGGAGTCTTCCAGATTATGATTTCATCTCTGTAAATGCTAGTTTTCGTAAGTCTGTTTATATGCACTGTAAACTGAAATATTCAGTCTGAAATAGTTTCAGACATAAAATGCTAATCAAAACACTTTATGGTTGAGGTATGCTTGCTTCCACTCTTTTAAAAACTCTGCTAGTGAAATCACATCATTGTATTTCAGATTAGATGCCTAACATTTCTTTGTTTGTGCACTTCCTTTATCTAGACAAGCCACCATATGCATCTGAGCAGAGCTTAGGACTCCAAAAGATATGTTATTTTTGGAAAAAAACCCTAATCAAATAATGCCGTTTTTATTCTTTCCAAGATGGGCTTATCATTGGGGAATTTTGTTAGTTTAAATCAGTTGCCCCCTTTAATTTGCTAGCTACCTTTAAAAATCGTGCAATTCCTTCAAATTCCAGGGTGAATGCCATTATAAGATGGTACAGAATGGGGGTTCGTAATCTTTTGTATGTCTCAGTGAGCAAAATAGGTGACAGGAAACAGTTCTGCCTGCTTAGACATTCATCCAAGTCCTGCTATAAGGACTGGAAGGACACCCATTGACTTCACTGAGAACTGGATGAGTCTCTAAGCATCAATAAATCAAAGAATTCTCACAGTGAATCGGCCTATCTGGCACGCATTAAAATAAACGATTGTAAATTTTGAAAATGACTCTTCTTGCAGCATAGGCCAATTGGTCAGCTGCAAATTTGGCACAGCTGTGCAGCATGTGTCCTGGGCAGTCCACAGGAACATGATGTTCTTTTTCACTCCTGAGAGCTTTGGAGAATGAAAGAAAGGACTCAACCCATTGCTGAAGACTAAATGCTGAAATAATGGAGCTAAATAAAGAAATCAACAAAAGGCTTACAAAGGTAACATTTATTTTGGAAGAAAATAAATTAACAAAACCCCCAAAAGATGAAATATTTTTAAGTCAAGTGTACTGCTTAATTGGCTGTTCTGGAAAGAAAAGAACAAAATTCAGAGAATTCTCTGGCAGAAGCTAATGGAATTTGACCTTTATATCAATGCACTGTAGAAATCAGGCAGAATTCCTGAAAAAAAAATACTAAGCATGTAATTTTCATCCTTTAACCATCTGCGAGGAGAGTGAAACTCATCCAAAGAGGAGAAGCTACTGATCCCTAGGCATCCGAACTGCTGTGAAGAAATGCTGCTGCTCTATCTTTGGATAGAAGGATGATTTTGCAGCACAGACTTCTAGATGATGTTTTAAACCTTGTGCAGTAGGTATGAACTTTAGAAAGAATAGGTAGATAGATTTTCAACTGCACATAAAGAGAGAAGAGCAAAAAATTACAATTGAATATTGTGATGTAATGTGCAAATAAAGCACAGCACATGCACACTTAGACATGAAAACAGCCACTGAAAAACCGGTTTTGATTGCCCTGATTCCCCACAATGGAAGCTTCTCAAACTTAGAAAGCTGAACCAATGTCATTAATGGAAAAGGATCTTCACCACAATAAAAGAAATGCGAGGTTCAGTATCTGTACCATGCTGTTAAACAGTAATCCCAAGAGACCTTAAGTCTAGCATTCTTACATCTCAGCATTCTGCAATTACATAGCAGAAGATACTTTGGACTTCCTTATTTCATATGTATTGGGGAGTAGTCTGCGCTGGTAAAACAAGATACCACAGAATATGTGATTAGTAACTAAATATCCTTGTGATATAGGGAGCTGCTTCTCTCCTAGAAAAATGAATTCCTGAAGAGTCTTTTTGCAGCTGTTAAAAGGACTTGAGAATTTGTTCTGTGTTTGTTTTTTTTGGTTTTTTTTTAAGTATTAAAAAGTCACTGTTTAAAAAAATACAATTTTAAATCAGCATTTTATTTTGGGGGGCTTTAGAACTCCAAAGTTTCATCTGTGTTTTGTTTTGCTTTTTACTTCCAGCTGTTGCATGTGATCTGGAGTTCTCCTCCTCCTCTGCTTCCCTGCTGACTCTGAATGATTTGTGACCACATTCCACAAAGACCCAGTGTGACAAGAGCAGAAGAATACACTAAAAGACTTTTTTTAAAGGTTATTTTAAAACCCTCATTTTCACTAATTCAACTTTTTTTTCTTTTCAATGATAGAGTCTGACCACTAGTAGTTTAATTTGACTCATTGCTGCTAATGGTCCATTTCCACCTCTGTTTCTATGGAAATGGATGCCAGCCTGAAGAGTGGGGAATGATTTTAAACATACACTTCATAGAAGCTGTCACCTATCTGGCGTCCTTTATCACTGAAATCTGACTCAGAAAGGTTTCTGGTAGCAAAAAAAAGCACTGCTAAATAGTTTCTAGTACTGCTATTTGAGGACCAAATAGACCACAATACATTTTTCAGGTATATACAGAAGAAAATCCCAGATCCACTGGCTTCTTAATCCTTATTTGTTACAGTGTTGCATTGAACGCAATAATTCGCCAGATCAGAAAGAGTGTATCCTATGAAAGTAGGATGAGTGAATAAAGAATTACCAAAATGGGACAAGATTGCTTCACTGCTCTTTGTAAAGAACCAGGCAAGGTGGGAAGGAAAGAAGGGAGAAAAACTGGCAAATTTCAAATATCTGCTCTTAAAGGGAGCAGAGACATTGTTGGGCACCTTGGCTCTCACTAGCGGTTTTGCAAGTAAGGTCTAATGCAGTATTTCTCTCTGAAAGCTGTCAGTTTGCAGGAACGTTTCCTTAGGCTGAATAGGTTGGTGTTGTGCTGAGGTTTTTTTTCTGATTAATGGGTAAAATTCTGCTATCAATAGATAGCAGTATTTACAGCTGAGGGCAAAATTGTTTCTAAACATATAGGGAAAAAATAAAACCCTTTTATTTTTTGCAGCAAAAGGTTGAAAGACGTCATTGGAAATATCCTATCCATGTCTCTGATCTGTATGTACATGTGCACACATGATCTTGGTCTCATATAAAACAGTGAGGAAGGATAACATGGAGAGAGTACTGACACAGAGTAGTATGATGAATACAAGTCACTTCCACTTTTTAAATTAACTTCTCTGGCAAATGTGTGAAGGCAGAACACATGTCCTGGCATGTATGCTATTTCAGCAGATTTTGGAAAATTGCCACACACTTGTTTTCATGACTCTTTTATGGGTTCTCCCATTGGCTATCACCTGTGTTTAGGTTATTTGAGTCAGATGTAATCTAACATGCAGCATGTATATTTTAATGTCTGTAGCTGGGCATACTGTAGTGTCTCAACAGTGTAGCCCCTGATAGATTTAACATACTGAGCATTTTGTATAGTGCATGACCCATGGATTCCATATGTGCTTCTCGTCATCTGAGGTCTTGCCCTTCATGCCTCCCTCATTGTGTACTTTGTCCATCCACTCCATTGATCAAGTGGCAATGTGCTTCACTGAAAACAGTGCTGACCAGTTTGCACCTGGTTTGAGCAGCTGACTTAACACTGATCTTAACAGAAAGAAATCTTTTTGACAATTTGTCACAACAACTTTCTCTGAATAGGACCTTTGTCCTGGGACAGTTCCCACCTGGAAGAATGATGTACCATTATGTGGCAAGTTTGGATTTTCAGATTCACTGGATAGACTAGAGAGAAAATTTTTTTCCTTGTTGAATTTTTTAAGCTTTCTGGAGTAGGTAAAAGAAACTTGGTGGGTTTTTTTTCCCAAAGTATTATGGAGATAGTAGGTCCTGTCAGAAGCTACAGACCCTCAAGTGTTCACACTTCTCTCAGTGAACTGCTAGGATGTACTGCAACAATCCCTGATCATAGTCCTATGGAGAAAACTGAAGTCATAGGACATGAGAATTATATCAGATCATATAGCAGATCAATCAAATTTGGCAATGGTGAGAGTAGAAAGTATTTAGCTGAAAACCAGCAGCATACTTACATAGTGTTTAAAAACTGTATTAGTTAAAAAAACAATTTTCTGTCAAAACGAAGTTAGCACAAAAAAAACCCCTCTCAACCAGTCATATCTGAAAGGCCAATACTCTGCTGATGGCAAAGTATTTGGTTGTTACTTTTGTACAGATGGCTGCATAACATTCACAGAAGGAATGATTCTAGAAGCCAGTTTTTCAAATGTCATCTTCTACATATGTAAGTGCAAATGGGTCCCTGCATATCACTTGTGCATGCAAATGATAGACCTAGCATTTGCACATCAAGCACAGATCATCTTTGGGCATTATCCTGCAGATGGACAGATACAGTGTGAACCACATTTATTCAAAGAAAGGCAAGCTAAAAATCCCTTTAGAAAGGTGGTCCCTTGGTTTGTCTACTCCCAGCAACATACAGTTGCTGAGCTAAGCAGTTACTCCTACACAATTTTGTGAAGAGAAGTTTTTCGTGCTCTGAGTATGCTCTTATTTACCCTATTTTACAAAGGTCTGATACCATTTTGTAAGGTTGTGCACTGCAGAAAGTAAGAGAGTTTTTAAAATTAATATTGGCTTGGGCCGTCAATAATTGCACACCTACCTCTGCACAAAAATTGGCAGAAAGAAAATACGCTGTGTAAATATTAAGAGACTGGATTATTTAAAAATATTTTGTGATATCCTTGTCTTTAATCTCTCATGCCATTAATGATTCATCTTTGGCTGAGGAGCTAAGCACATTATTTATGCTTCTGATTAAATTTAGCCATGTGAAAGGCATTTTTTTCAGTCTATTTATTTTTGAGAGTAGATTTTTACCAGAAGAGCTAAGACTAAGAAATTTTGGGTCAGGCTCTCATCAAATCTAAGCTGATTCCATTTGCTTCTATAACAATTATTTAGTCATAGACTGAAAATAAACAGCCTCACTGAGACTCACAGTAATTTAAAATAGTGTTAAACTGCTAATAGTATGCTATGTATAGATGTGCTAACACAAATGTGATAGCTGGACATGCATCATATATCGCATTGAAAGTTTTATCACTGCTTCATTGAATACTAGAGAAGTAGTGAGGTTTCACTCTTGGAGTAGGAGTAGTTCTTCAAATAGTATCACTTTAAATGTGCAACATGCAATACATTACCTTTTGTCTGAAGGATTTAATTTTTATTTAAATTTCAAAGGCAAACATCACAAAATGTTTCCTTGTTTAAACACAATTCTTCCCATGCCTTCTTGCTGAAGGAAAGGGAGGCAGAAAATATAATTTTAAGTTTTTGTAGATATTTATTGTTAGTTTTGCTTCAGTATTCTTGGTATTTTTTAAGGAACTCAGTTAACTCTGCCTTATTAGCTCATTTTTCAGCTATTTGACATCAGTAAGGTTAACATAGGTGAAATAAAGTTAATGGAAAGTATTGTATTTCCAAAAAAAAAAAAAAACAACTTAGCAAGTTCTCTCTTGGTCTGGAAGGGGTCTAATCATGACATGCTTGATTTTATTATTAGAGGTAAACCTTTTCATATGTGGTGAGCTATTTGACTGTCACACTACTGCGTTTTGGGTAGTGAGCCATAAATATATTTGTGGGCTTTCAGATGCATAAAAAAATCAAGGACTTACAAAACCACCCATGAAGAAGAAAATCGAGTGCAACTTCTGTTTGGATTCTGTAGGGAGCACAGCTCAGATGCGTGTTAGCTTTCTGACTGAAGGCAACACAATTTTAAACTGGTTTTAGATCTTTGCATGTGCGTAGCTAACTTAAGAAGGCTTCAAAAAAGGCTTTCAGAAGTCATGGTGATTTTTTTTTTTTTCCATAACAATGAACTTATAGCACTTAAGCAATGTAAGGTGCAGAAGACACTGGAGGAAATCTACATCTTCTGAGTCCAGGCAGAAGGACCAGAAGACCCAAAATAGTGGACAGTGAGTGAAGTTTTCCTAGAGGTGTGAACACACCAACAACAAAGCAAGATGTCAAGCTGGATGTAGCAATAGCTACGTAAAATTAATAGTTCCTTCCTCTTTCTCTCCACAGATAGAGTCATAAAAAAGAACCTTGTGACTTCTGCCCCTTTGAACTTAAATTGGTTTTTCCATCTGTCAATTTCTGTAACCATCTGTAAGGTGAATATGAAATGAACTTTGCTAAGAAAAGTACAAAGAAATGGAGAAACTGGCTCACATCTTCAGTAATGAATAATTTTGAATGGGAAAGGATTGGACCAAAGAAGCATGGCAGGAAAATCAGTGTGAAGACATGAGATTAATGTTTTACTACCTATTTATCTCCAAAGACAGGAATTTGTAGCGCAGTCCATCACATAATTCAGTTCTTAGACCACATCTAAAAAGAGCATTTCTTTCTGCTATTCTCCCTTTAAGTCCCACCATTAATTTAATCGAACATGAAAGACAAATGTCTGTCATGAAAAATGAAAGCATGTTTCTCCTACATTGAAGCAAAATATTGCACTACGTAATCTCTTGAGATCCCTTTCCTGTCTCCTTTTCATTGATTATATTGTTGGAGGCGACTTTCCTGTGATCATGTTTTCTTTGATGAAAAAGCAAAAATACAATCAATTAAAAATAAAGTACTATCTAATTTTCTGTCAGAAATTCATTAGTGAGAAAGTAAAATGCAGTTGGAAAGAAAACGGTCCCTGTCTCTTCTTGGATCAGTGTCACTCTATTGCCAACAAGTTAATTCCTTGATGTGGAGATGCACTTTCTTCTTTCTTCAGTGCAAATTCTAGTTCAGGATTTGTACTCCCTGGCCAGTAATAGGTGTCTGAGGGATTGATATTTGATACGTTTGCAGCTAAGTAAATTCAAGACCAGTTTTTACTAATAACATGGAACTGTGCAGCAGATCTGAATTCTGTGCTGGGCGTATAATTTTCAAGATAGGAGACTCATTTCGCTTCATTTAGTGTATCTTTTACTTATGAATTATAGGCATCCTCCTGTCAAGCATCTACAAAAAATGGAACTGTATCCAAGAACTGACAGCTATTCAGAATGGACAACAAACTAACATGAATTCACTTTGAAGTCACCAAATGACAAGAGAAGTTATCATAAATCCCGCCAAATTTTCTGGATGCTTAATACATGTGATAAAAACCAGACAGCATTCGCAGGCAGACATGATCTTAAAAAGCAAGATGTACTCCTCTTCTTTCCAGTGCTGTTGCTCCATACAGCGGTTATAGGGACACTGAAGTCTCCGTTGCATTTCAATAGTCTTTCCACACACTGCGTGCCAGGTTTCTAACAGAGAGCTCTTGAAATGGCAGGTATCCTCGATCAATAGTTAACCATCCAGATTTCTTGAACTCAAGTTCTTTGACTCACAGGTGGTTATTAGTGGCTTAAGGACAGTTTCAGAATGAAACATTTGTAGTTAGATAAGGAAGAATGATATTTTGAGATAAATAGCTCCCGAAGAATGGTAGGTACGGATCTACTGATTGTTAAACATCACTGCTCTTTAAATATCATAATAAAAATAATGCTGTGGCCTCAGAATCTAAGCTAAGCAAAAAGAATAACAGTTATTTTTTCTTCACTGGATAAGGAATTTTACCATTGTACTCCTTTGACACTATACTGAGAAATAAATGCAGGTATGGAAATTTTACAAATGCCTCAGAGAAAAATTCAGGCATGGAAATGTGGCAGAAGGGAGATTGTTGATAATTTTTTTCTTACTTTTATATTCCCAATAGGTCTAGAAGGTACAAGAAAAATGACATGTTTTGTCCTTGAACTGGTGGTGGATTTCTGCATGTGGGTGGGAGAGGCAGCAGCCAGAATGTTTAGGTTCTTAACTGGGATTGGGCTCACTCCATACTACAAGTGGCCACAAATGCCACTTCTTAATTTTTTAGCACTCACTTTTAGTACCTGAGTTTTGTGACTTGTTTCTCTCTTGTTCAGGCTCTAGTTTTAACAACTGCTTGATCCTTTCTCTCATATACTTTTTTCTGCATGTGCTTCTAACTGCAAAGTGAACAGTTCTCTCCTGTACTTGACACCGTATCCTTTTTCACAGGGTAACACCACACATTCAGTGGCATGACTTCATAGCCTCTATAGTCAGTCCAAAACAGCAGTCTCCTTCATGTTCTTCTGCACTCTTGGAGCTCTTTGGAACTTGTTCCTGGGAGTGGAATGCAGACTAATAAAATTCCAGAGTACATAAGTTTTATAAATAAATTAAAGTACTCTCATCTGAAACACTTAGAATGGAATTTGTGAACATTAACTGTAGGCATGCACAGATATATACCCTTTCTTATCATCTCTTGTTGACTTTAAAAAGTTAATCCACCCACTGGCATACACGTGTAAAACATTTTCTCTGCTCACAACATGCATTGCTCTGCATTTTAGCAAATACTATTAGGAATCCCATTGGCAGATACACCTAGAGCCACATAAGCAAGAAAATTCCTACAGTATACTTCAGCTTCTCCAAAGAATATTACAAACTTTCAGGTAAGGACTCATATGTAACTTTCCCTGCCCTATGTCCAGTTTTAGGAGTATTTCAGTGAAAGAGAACTAAAAGAAATTCACTTAGCCAATCCCAGTCAAGCATGTACAATTAAATCTATGCAGATCTTTCAACCAAGGAACAGGAACTGTCATTTAGGGAGTGCTAAATACCACATCTTCTAATTGCTATCCCACAACCACTTCAGTCTTATAAGCTAGTTTATGGCTTTGGAAATGAGAAAAAAAAAAGAGGTCAAATTGCAGATACAATAATCACTGAGTGATAAACAGATGTTTTAAACGCACTAATGTTGGACAAAGAGACAGCCTCTCTTCCTCTAATAGAAGACTTTTTTTGGTACCAAATTTGTGCCAAGGCTGGGTTTTTTTGTTTGGTTGCATTTTGCCTGTTCTAAGTCAGAAATGTCTAATGATCAGTATACTCAACTTGATTTAATTTTCTAAATATGATTATAGTTGCTATTGTATCAGATCTTTGTGGTCTTGTTGCAGAGCAATAGGTAAAGCGGAATGAAGCCTCTGGACCAGGGAGACTTGTGAACTGCACATGTGCCCCTCTGTGTTGCATGCCAGGTTGCATGCCAGGTTGCATGCCAGGCTGCATGCCAGGCAGGTTTCAGGGCATAGAGAAGAATCTAAGTCCCATGAATGTTCACTCAGGATTTGTGCATAGGGAGCTGGATCTTTATAAGGAGTAGATGTTGGCTCTAATCTGAATCGTTCAACACATCTTACCCCATCTGAAAAGGTAAGGATGTTTTTCAATGCAATGCAAGGACAATAAATCTCAGCTCCCATTGCAGATCACTGTACATCTCAGTCCACTGCTGGCTGTATGTCTGCCTCAGATTTATTACTGCTTCTTAAGTAGATACTTCTCTGTTTAGATTTTTTTTTCATTTGGCTTTGATTCCATCATCAGGAGTTTCCATTTTCAGTCTGTAGGAGGAGGCTGCTACAAAATATGTTCAGTTTTCAGAATACATTGAATGTCGAGCGTTGTCAGATGGAAGAATAAGACTTCAATAGTTTCAATAGATGCTATAAATGCTACTTATAAAATAAGTGGCTCTTATTTAAAAAGTTTGTTTGAAAAATGCCTATGATTTACTGGCACTAAAAAATAAAATTATTGTAGATTTACAATTTTAAACCAGAATGGACTTTTGTCTGTTCCTTTTTGCAACAGGGTAACTGTAAGTTTATGGCTTTTTATTCACTACAGAAACATATGACAAAACAAGATGTACTAAGCAACCAACTAGAAGACAGCTTTTTAAGTGCTGACTCTAAGTTTGGAAACATCCCCCGTGAAAAAATTATGGGCAGAGGCCAGAAGCACAGTTCATCAAGAGAAGTGGGAATCAGACTGTAGAATGAAATAAGATAAAACACATTAAATTTCTTGAGGAATGAAGTCTTAAGTCCCAGAGGGTTGCTTCTATCACTGTGTTAATTTCAGTGTTGTCACAATCTTTCACTATAATTTGGATTATTTTTCATAAATAGAAAATAGTAAATACTAAATGCTTAGTACAAAATCCAATTGTTACAGTAGAAAACTGCAGAAGGACAATGAAGGCCAAATAGAGTATCTTGCTTTAGTTGAATTGGCATGTTTTGACACATCATAAGTCAGTGAGGAAGTTTCACGTCTTATGTCACTCTACTAGGAATCATTTTTGTCTTATGTACCCTAAAAGCCAGAAAGTGTAAACGTGACCTCCTATTTAACATATCTCTTTTTTTCTGGACCACTACTTGGAAACCTTTGCATCAGTGAATAGTAAGCTCCAAAAGAAGTTATTTCACTTCATCTAATAAATTGATTACTACTTCAGCTGAAATAACTTTTGAAAGTCAGTCTCTCTAGGCTTTTGAAAGGTCTTCCATCACTGAGCTCTTACTGATATCACTAACAGAAGAGCAAATTGATGCAGAAGGCAGGATGTTCCCTTAGCAATACTAAGCCTGTTGGTATTGTTGATACCTTGGCCTTCCAAATACAGTGATTTTTTTAGCAGTGTAGTTGTCCTATATGGCATCAGATACCAGAAATAATTGGACAGAACAGTTAAGCTGTTCTACAGCAAATACCTCTTTGTAGTTATGGATGCTTCCAGTGGCTCGAATCCTCTTTGTAAAAGGCAAGACAACTCGCATCATCTGCAAAGTGTGATACATTTATTCTCCCTTTGCAAATTAATCTGAATGGTGGATAGAAAATACATAATCGCCATTATTGGGAAAATAAGAGTTGTCAGTGAGAACCTGACTTCTCATTTCTAGGTAAAGCTCATAAATTCAGCTGAAGAAATTGGAATTGGAGAATTCAGGGTGCGCTCCGCACCCACTGAAGTCATTGGCACATATCCCATTTTTGTTGGAGAGAGTACAAAATGACACCATCTAGCACACTTTGTATTGTATTTAACTTTCCCAAATGAATGAGTAACAATGAATGGCTTGAGTCCCTGGCTTAGTCAGTTCTGAGGTAATGTCCAAAATTAGCTTGATCTTCCTGCCTATCCATAGATAATTACAGAACAGCTACATCAAATTTAGTCCCCATGAACAACTTGGGGATTGAATCTACAGGGCCTACATGGCTAAGTGGATGAATCTGACTATGCATCTTGACAAAAAACGTGGATTACAGATATTTATATAAATTCTCATTACTGCTAAGAGTGTGAAGTACTTCCAGCTCTGGGCATCTGGGCCTAAGTTACCTAAACTGGAAGTTGCAGCAAACTTTGCATATGTAGCTAAGGCACAGAGCCTATGCTAAGCAGGTTATTGCACCTCCACCTTTATACAACTGACTTCAGTATTTGCACATCTTCTTTCTCCTGATTGAAATCAAAAAAGACACCCTTTTTAAGGTGCATGGACATAATTGAATCCATCTTGCAGCATGACTGTTGACACGAGGCAAATCCACATCAATTAGTCTGTCCCTGGACAGAGGCAATGCTAATTAAGCAATGTGAAGTCCAGATATGGAGGCCTTAGCTAGTTTCTTTGTAAGTACCACATTTTCCCTAGTGCAGACGTTCGTCTCTGTGCATTCTTGGGTGTTTTGAGCTGTAGCTGTAAGCGACTTGAGCTGAAATATTTTTCATTTTTTTTTAATATTCAGATTCAATGTTCTTTGAAACACTTTTAGATCTTTCAGTAGAACCATCAGCCAAAGATGTTCATTGCCTAAAAAAGAAGAGTCTTAAGTTTTCAAAGCCCAGAGATACATTCATCAAGAGAGGACCTAGTTTAAAGTTTTCTATTCATGTTGTTTTCACCTGCTTTACTCACCATCTCTTATTAAAGAGGTATTTTCACAACTATGGTTTACCCAACTACAAGAAATTTTTAAAGCTAGCCATAAGAAATTATACTTGAAACTTCCAAATTATTTGCATTTATTTTTTTTCATGCTATGATATTTTAAATTGATTTTCAATCATAAAATAAGGCCAGCATCAAAATACAATTTGCTTATCATACTTCTACACCATTTTCTATTCCTTCTTCTGAATATTTCACTCATTTTTATTTCTGCTGAAAAGGTTAATAAACCTTTAGTAACTCAGTACTGTCAGCTTTTTACCATTCCTCATCTGCTGTGTCATTTTAAATGCAGAATTGCAGAAACAGCATGAATGATGCATCACATCAGCCATCAGCCACATTATAACCAAGATTATAATCTCTTGGTTACTTGTTAATACAATTCATCAACTACTTAAATTCCTTAGCTTTGTTTTCATGTTAGTAACAGTAGCTAAACAGGATTTTGAGTCTTCTTTTGGTGGAAACCTTTGGTGTTTTTTTCTGGAAAAAAGATACAGCGTCAATTCTCAATGTATCCAAAAACTGGATTTCAAAAACACTCTGAGCAATGGAATGAAGTTCATTGGTCATTAGTAATGCTTAGCATTCATTTTAGCAGGGAGCAGGATGACAACTTGAGACTTGTTCAGGCAGAAATGGATAGAATACAAAGTGTTCTTCCTCACTTCATGTCACATATAAATTATTAATATTTCTAAAAATTTCTCTCCCCCTCAGTCACCTCCTGTTAAAGCATGAAGAGTCACATTTTTTCTGATGCTTTCCTTTTTTATGCAGTCCACAGTAAGGGACTTAGCTGACAAAAAGGAGGAGCTGTGCCAGCAAAATTGCAAGTACAATAAGGTTCCTTGATTTGAAGAATGACCCAAGTTCTCCAGTCTCTTCTATGTTGTCGATTCTAGTAACCAACTCAGGATGCAACTCAGGAAGTAAAAACCATGCCCTGATCATGAACTTTCATCTAAATCATAAACTACTCTGTCCTGGTCCCTTCTCCTTCTGCCCATGTCCTCAAAA
>VZRQ01007892.1:172649-186425 GCA_013397975.1 Machaerirhynchus nigripectus | reverse complement strand
AAAAAAAAAAAAACCAACAACCATGGAATGGGAAAGACGTTATTATTTCTCCACCATTGGCAGACACTTGTGATCAGCGCTGGTAGCACGCGCATCATGGCCCCTTGACATCCTGTATGTGGACAAATGTTAACATAGTACTGGCTGTCGGTTACTTCAGTCCTGAGCAGACACCTGCAGTAGGGTGAGGCTTTTCAAGCTGGCAGTGTACGCAGTGGCACTTGCAAAACAGACTGTAAAAACCCTTTGCCACTGTACTGTCAATGCATCTGTCCTGAACTAGCGACTGTCTTCCCTGCTCAGTTCAGTGATGTGTTAAGGTCAGTATCTTACCTGACCTGGAGTTTTCCCTACTGCTGTTGAGATGATAATGCCTAATTGCATGCAGTGTAGTTAAGCAGACAGTTTGAAATGGGACTTGGAAATGCAGGAATCAGTCTTCATGTGATTCAAGAATACAAATTACACAAAGTGCCTTCATCAGGGGCTTGG
Source organism: Machaerirhynchus nigripectus (assembly GCA_013397975.1). Lineage (NCBI taxonomy): Eukaryota > Metazoa > Chordata > Aves > Passeriformes > Dicruridae > Machaerirhynchus > Machaerirhynchus nigripectus. The sequence continues at coordinate 185,933 of VZRQ01007892.1, read as the reverse complement.
ATGTGTAAGATGAAAACCTCTGAAGAGTCAGAACTGCAGCTGGAAATAGCCTCAAGTGTATCCACCAAAGCTAAGGCAATTCTGGATTGAATCATTCCTTCTAAAATTTTGTTTTCTGTTTGGCAGCATACTACTCAGAACCTAAAGCAATACTCCCTCAAGATGTTTTGGTGTTCTGCTATGATCGTGGTTCACACTGAGCTGCTGCTCAGCACAGAAGGAAACTCCCTGTGTGCCAGCTATGATGGTATCTGCAGCAACACTTCTCATTTTGTGGGTTTCCTATCAGCAGCTAGCAGTTGCCCACCGGCCTCAGAACACACCTCACCAGTACTCAGCCACATGCCACCACATGAATACTGCTGCTTATCTCAGCAGCAACGGCAGCTGGTTTCCCAATTCAGCTGCAAACAAATGGTTTGCTGATCAGGTATTATAATCATAAAAATGGCAGTTATGGCTGACAGACACTACAGATGCTGCTCCTTTTTTCCTGTGCCACAGGGCAAGGTGATTTTTTCTCTCCAAACACTGTGAATCACCACATGTCTCCATCCTGCTTTCTTTATTTCATGCTGCTTCCTTCTTCCCCTGTTTACCTTTGCTCTTGTTCCATACCAACCAGAGTTATTCTTTTATCCTTTTCTGCATCTTCTTGTTCCTTGAAAAAATCCTGTAGGATTGAATGTATCTTTCTCAGTTTGTCCTGTAAGGACGAGCAATTAGTTTCCTGAACAGTCTGATCTTTACATAAGCCCTTAATGGCTTTGAAGTCAAGCATGGAGATCAGGTTTTCTTGCCTGACTAAAATTTGTCTATCATTTTTGGTTTCACATAAAGTGTGTGAATCTTTCTGTACTACTCTTCTGTCCAGGAGCACAGTTTGCAGAGAGAAAACTATAGTTTCTCTGCTATAGGCTGAGGGGTCTAAACCAGGCCCCAGGTAATTCACAGCCTTTCCTTGTCTCCCAGCAAGATAACAAAACTTTTTGGTTCTTACTTTTTATCTTTCATGTATGTCCCCCAGTTTGGTTTACAAATAGGCTCTGATCTTGTTTCATGTGTCTATAGAAGCATGTGCAAATGACTTGAGATGGCCACTGAAGTTTTTGCTCAAGTCTTTGCTTAGCAACAGGTAATTTAAAGCCAGAAAAACAGCCTGAGTTTCAAAGGGAGCGAGTAAGAAGGACCTATATTTGTGAAGCGGGTGCAGACAATCTATGTGAGGTGTTTTGTCTTCCATAAGTTTGCATGCTAATTCCAGGCAGAATTGCAAAAAAATCATATTCTCAACAAAATTATAATCTATTTTACAAGTATAGTTGCAGGTATTTTCTACAACTGTGTCTTTACCAACATAGCTGGGGACAATTTTCAATACATGCCTCTATCTACTTGTTTTAATTTCATGTCAAGACAAGAACACAGACTTTTCTGAAGACAGCCCCTTTTCTTCTCTCTTCCAGTTCTTACAGCATACTTCATGCTGTGCTTCTGGTAGATGCCGAACTCTGGCATTTATCGAAGTGTTCCCTTGTAATTTAGCTGGTGGCACAGCATGGTTGAACGACAAGCCTGATATGCCTATCATCCAGCCATGTACAGTCAGCTCAAGCAGGCTGCCAGGATGCTGGATGTATTACAACCATCATCCTACATAGTTTATCAGACTCCTGCTTGCAATGATAGCATGATGTGACTTGCTACAGATCTGTGCTACACACTAACTAAAAGCAAGTTGCTGCTAATAAATCAGATTCTCTCCAAGAATTACAATCTCTGCAAGTTCCTTCACCTGCTCTTCTTAGGAAATGTCTGGATCCATTCTCTCTGAAGAAATCACGCCCAGAACTCAGGCTACAAGACAAATCTAGCTGCAATCCACTAACACCTTTGGTCTTTGGTGAAAATAAAGTCTGCTTCTTTGACGAGCTGCAGAATCTCCTCTGTAGCAAACTAGTCTTGAAGATATGATTGCTATGCAATACGTCCCCTATCTTTTTAATCATAACTGTAAATATTCAGTTTGGGATGACTAAAATTTCAGAATAATGATCTGAAACCTGTAACATCCCATGTATTTTCCTACCTATATGAAAAACCAGTTCTCTGTGATTTTTGCCACTAAGTTCTTGTAAAGCCACAGCAAGATAGGAATACAGTTTAAACATATTTTTTATTCAGGAATAGTATGAAACAATAAAAAAAATCTGTAGAAACCCTTCATTACAGTTTGAATCAAACCTTACCCTTTGCATTTCATTAGGAACTCCCTTCCCCTTTTTCTCCTTTGCTGCTGCTGCAGGCTGCTTCCTAGGAGGCTAATGAGCTGTGGGTGACCATGCCCTTTGCTGCTGACCTTTGTCTCTCCAGCCTGTAGCCCCAAAACCTTTCACCCTGGTTGTGACCCAGCAATAGACCTTGCCACATGTAATTAACTCATCATCCCTATCCTGTATTTGAAATCCTGTTATTAGATAACAGCATTAAAACCAGCACCAACAGCAAATGAACTATAGATTCACTTTTAATTAATATCTGTATTTTTCTAGGCAAGAGTTTGATTATTCGTGGAGTGAGAACATGCAAAGGTGGCAGCTGCAGTTGAGAAATCAGTTAATGACGTGTAATAGTGTATTGGTGGGAAAGGTTCCTGTTGCTTGTGCTTCGATACACATTGTCGTGAGATATTATGATATAGTTCCTAAGGCACATATGGTAACCATAATGTACTGGAAGAGAGCTGTATCTATTTTGGTCATCCTTTGTGCTTGACAGCTCTCAAGGTGACACTGCATTATTCTTCTGATCTTACAGATTCCTGTGGAGCTGCTTCTCCCTGTTGATCTAAGACATGTGAAAAGAGTTTCTCTTGAAGCAGTATTGTCAGACAGCATATGGAAGTTGGACTCAGTGTAGCTCAGCTTTACCCTATGGAATCAGATTCACTAAGGGATTATCAAAAAACTTGAAGTATCTGAGTTGCAGGTGTTTGAGCTCTGTATACATGTTGTGAATACATATGGCCAGCCAGCTTCCTTCACAGAGAGTGAAGGCAGACACATTCCTTCAGAATACAATCTCTAGAATAACACATAGTCTAGAAAATATCTCAAGTTAATATTGCCAGAAAAAAGAAGTGATACATGTGGTGTACCCTCTGATGAAGCATATGTTTGAGCAAATCTTACTGCCTTTCAGAGGTCATCTGTGACAAATGATAGGTATGCATATAAGGCCTTCAATATATTTCAGAGCAGGAAGGAGTTTGAATAAGAATAAGGTCAAATTTTCAGCCAAAATATGCATCATACAAAAAAACTGCAAACCTGACAGCAATTCATGTTGGCTATTTCACATATGTTGAGGTGTGTTGGAAAATTCAACTCAAATGCGGTGAGATTGCTGATATAAGGCGAGGATTTCTAGAAAACCTGCATTAGTGTGGAAAAACAGCATACACCATTGTCAGTCACTGACAACCTGTGGATAACCAGAAATTGTTTATCAGAATCCCAAGGAGGCCTCAGCCTTTTACTAGTCAGTTCAGAGCATGGTTCTACATAGCACAGTGTGCAGTAGTCAGCTTCAGCTATATCTTAATTAATTAGGCATCTCTTCATATTTTTTACCATTGCTTGAACAATGTGTGCGTAAAACTAGCTGCTCTACCAAACCAAATTCACTGTATGTGAATCTTCCTTTCTTAGAAAATATAAAAACTTCTTCACAACAGGAAGGGAAGTTAGTACTTTCAAGAAGCAGGAGAACTAGTTTGGAATATTAGTGAGGAGAATGACCACTGTCTGGGAAAGATCCAGCAAGCAGCTGCAATCCGAAGGATGTGACTCAGAACTCAAGCTCAGTAAGAATTGTGAACTCAAGGATGTGACAGGTAACAGGATCTCATAGGTTGTCTACAATGAAAATTAATTCACCCAAAACAAAACCAGGGGAATCTGAGATAATAATGGGAAGAGCGCGTGGTATCATGTAACAAATTTTACTAGAACTGCTCAAAAATGTCTAAATGGAAAAATGTGGACTAAATAGCATGAAATCAGTTCACAGGAAAATACTAGCCTGGGAATCTGCGGACAGACTGGGAACACTTCCTGTAAGGAGAGCTGCCAAGATTGACTGCCTGACAAATTTCTATCAGAGGTTTGCCAGTTTGCTTAGCTGTATGCTTCACATATACCTCAGGTCTGTGACCTAAGATTTAATGGGTTGGCACCCCTGGAAGCTTCTGTCCTGTGTGTTGCCCTAGAAACCAGCAGTCCAGGAGAGTTTTCAGCTTTACTAAGTCCAGCAGAGTACCACTTAAGAGCTGTGGTTACTGCTGTTGTAGTCGGGAGTTTGATTTGAAATATCTGAAATGAACTCTCATTTCAAAATGAAATGTGGTAGGAATTTTCTCTTTCCAAAGAAGTACTGAAACTTCTGAAGACATTTAGGGACAACATGCAATATCATTCTCTTCCAATTTTGGAATACCTAATGGGGAAGAAATTCTTACTTTTAGCTCTAGCACCTTTATAACAGAACGTCAGTCTCCCATTCACGTGCTCCAGCAAAGAAATGGAGTTGTATCAAACTATAAACTCGTCAGGGTTAGCAACTCAGGCCATGCTTGACTTCACATAGCTTGCCTTGTGGTGTTGTGTTTCCGCTTTTCACTTGTTTTTTTCTTAATATGCATTAGTCATGTCAGATTAAAAGCCCTCCTGAAAAGTGACTACATAGCCATCGGCTAGCAATTAGCAAACACAAGAGAAGACAAAGGCACCAGAGTGGGGAAAATGTGAATTATTCAGAGTAAATGAAGGCCAGAAAGGGAAGTTGCTTTTGAAAGGATGGTTTCTCAAGCTGAGACTTTCTGTCCATTACCAGCTGGCACATTTTTTAAGTCCTAAGCAAAACTTTCTTTCCTAGATTTGCTGAAGTAAACTTGGAGAGAAAAAGGCAAGGAGATTTTGAACTGCTGAACTGTTCTGGATGGGAAGAGGAAAGGGATAAATATTATTACCAAATTAGTTATAAAAAAAGCCCTGACAAAATGAGTTTCTAGATACAGGACCTTTAAATAAAGAACAAAAGCAGGTGAAATGCTAAGTAAACATATTTACAACTAGAACTCCCTCACTAAAATATGTCATATAATCAGTCATAATATCCTATTTTGACTATGTTTGCATTAACTTTTGAAAACTTTGAAATTGTATTTCTGTGTGGTGAAACCATACAATCCATATCATAACATGCTATGTGCTGATTTTGTGGTTTAGCAATGGGACAGCTGATTACTCATGAATGCATGAAGATTCCTGCTACATTAATGTAAAGCTGTTTACCTGTTTCACATTCATTGAGGATTGAGTCTTGGATAGATAACCCTCCTACTAACATACAGGCTTTGTCATACAGATTGTTAGGAATACAAATGTTGCAAAGGGGATGCATTCCCAACAGCTGTGCAATTGCATTCTACATCTGGACCCCAATCTGAAAAAGATAGTGTGGGACTGAATCACCTGATTTCCACTTGTCCAAACAAAGAAAAATATAGTGGAACATAGATGTCCTATGCATTGCTTTAGCCACATATATTTCTCGTGAGGAGAATGCAATGTAATTAGACTTATGGCTGAAAGAGGAAACAGGTATATTTCTGCTGTCTCTAATACACTGAAGGGTCTTTCTAAGAAACGGTGAGAATTTGTCCAAACAAGATGATTATTCTCTCACATTAAGAGAGTAATTTAGATAATCATCTCGCTCATATTATTACTGGTAATGCTAAGAATTAACGCATGAATTTGCCAGCAATATAAATGTTTGCAATCTCAATTATTTTCATACTCTCACTGTCTAGGATAATAGATTAGTTCTATATTCCCTCCAAAAGAATTTTTCTGCTCTGTGTCACTCAGTTATGATATTGGAAACAGAATTGTGTTGCCCAAGTTCTTCATGGAGAACTACATCAATATTCTGGGATTCTGGACTCTGAATTGGAGGCAGAAAAAAAAGGCTGGACCTATTACCATTTCTAATCTCTTGTTGTTTTCAGCTTCGAGGAAAATAAATGCAGTATCAGTGTACACAGATGAAATAACATTCACAGCCTAATAAATACTTTTGCTTGCAGTTGTAGTCAGCTACTGAGTACTACTGTAGCACAGTGCAAATATAGGCTCTGTGTCATATCATTGGCTTTCAAGACGCAAGTATAGGATTCCTCATAGTGTTAAAGCCTTTCACGGTAAATGTCTGTGCTATAAATTTTGATGTACTTCCCAGTTGAATGGATGCTTTGAATGGAGACAGACTGGCTGGAGCTAAAGTAGTTAGGTTTGATTTACCTCTTCTTTATTATTCAGTTCTATCGAGAATTTGGAGGAGTGATATCACGGCATGTTGATTGACTTCAGTTTGTAGATTGAAATAAAGTGAGTGCTATTTAACCTTGGCCAATACCATACAACCTTATAATGATATTATTAAGATGAAGTAATGTGTAGATTTGTTCGACAGTGAAAACTGATGTTTGCAAATAAATCCATAAACAGATAAGTTTTCCCTAATAATCGTTCAGTGTGTCCTTTTTGTGCAAGTCCTTATGGGGTTTCCAGAATTAAAGAAGTACTTGTGAAGGGTCCCTATGTGTGCCATCTCTTAAGCACTATTTATATTTAGTTTGATTTCTCATGTTTGGTTTGCATATGTTGGCCATATTCATGCAGTGCATCTCATCTGTTACTTTTTCTAGAATTAAAACAGTTCCTGCGCTCCAGCACTTGCAGAGTATTCCTCCTTTTCAGCTGCAGTTGTAGTGAGAGCGAGATAGCTATTAGTGTTCCTAGAATGAGTAATGTAAAAGAATTTATCCATTTTCTAAGTCCTGTTATGACACTCTATAGGCTTCTTCATAAATATCTATGTACTTCTGATATTTCTTCTCAGATGGAACTGTAGATATTTGTGGAGTCAAGTAATTTCCTCACCAGCTCTTTCTAGCTTCCTCACTAAAAAGCAAACTATGATTTCTCTTTTCTTCTGGAATCAAGTAATGATGTCAGGGTTACTTTCCAGCTAATTATTAGGAAGATTCATTAACAGTTTTCAAGTCATTAACCCTGTGCAAAGCTCCTGTGTTCTGCTGGAAATTATAGGTGACAGTTTAAAGTACCATGCAATAAAAAGGGCAAGTACTGGTGGGGGAAAACAAAAAAAAAGACAGATGTGCAACTGTCCTGGGAAAGATCAGGAGTCTTAAAATTGAGTAAGTCCTTGCCAGCAGTATTTCAGAGGGTGGTGCGATAGTTACGTGTGAGTCCCTAGGGGCCTTCTGAATGGGAATGCCTGTCAACTGTGGCAGCTGTAAGTTACAGTCCTCCAAGCACATGTTAGGTCCTCTGCATACTTGTCATGCAGTCTGGTGGCCCAAGGTTAAGCCAGAATTAGGATATTTATATCCTGAATATTATTGTGACTAACCCACACCAGAGTTAGACACAGTTGAGCTGTATTTGGCCATTGCATTAGACTCCGCGCACTCGAGGGAAATTTCCAAAAAGAAGAGGGGAAGGGTTGAGTGGTATCAGCTGTTACCATGCAGCAAAGCAACAATTAAACACTGTGTGTACAGTTCTGGTTAGTGTCTATGTATGCAGAAACCTGACCAGCTCTCACAGACATATCTGCTGTTACTGTGCACCATGCCATGCTGTTCTTGCTCAGGCAAAACTGTCAGCAGCTCAGGGTGGAGCATGATCCTGTGCTCTAAAGCCTTATTTTTTGATCTCCATATCCTAGAAATCAACTAGCGTAAACAAGGTGAAATACAGAATCCCTGAAGCCTTTTAGCAAAATAGAACTCTATAAATGAATCTCAGTTTATTCTTTTCCATCTCTGTTGATTTTCTCAAACCAACCCTTCCCACAGACCGACAAAAATGCTTAGCATTTAACTGAAGAGCTATATCAGGCTCCAGCTGAATTTGAAATAGTTGCAACCCTTAAGCATCCAGGTCTTTTAGAGACTATGAAAATCCAAAGAGTGTGTGCAAAACAGACCCTGCAGAGTGAAGCTGCAACTGGAGACTTAGTCTGTCTTGCACATTTTGAAGATCCATACTTGGGATTTTATTCCAAATGAAGAAGACAGATGTGAACAAGGAGAAGTCTACATACAATTGGAAGATTATGGCATAAAACCACACGTAGCCCACTGAGCTATCAAAAGAGTGTGGTTCCCATTCATTAGTTGTAATGGATGGGAATTCCCTCTGAAGTTCTAGTACTACAAGTTCTAAATTACTTGCTGTAAGGGCCTGGCTCTCTGTTTTGAGTGCTGTATTTAATGCCAGGTAGAATAGTCTTATGATGTTACCCAGAAAAAAAAAAAGAAAAAAAGTAATTGTGCCTTTTCTGTAGAAGAGACACATGTGAAAACCATGCAGCCAAGTTCAGCATTCACCAGACGGCGCAGGACAGAGTGGAGAACATGAGGAGGAGAAACCTCACAGATGCAGCTCCACAAATGTAAAACCAAGAGCTGTGCTCCTGACCACATCCTTTGAAGTGGTTTCTAAACCAAATCAGTTTGAAGGAGCCTGGGAACATCTTTCATCATCTGTCTCCTTGCTGCCCTGCCTTGATTAGCGTCAATGAGCTTGAGGATGAGGGCTGGAAAAGGCTCGCCTTTGTGGCACTCCTTGCTCTTACCCACAGGCAGGATTCAGGGAAACACACGCAGTGAATTATCTTTACTTCCAAGTATTTTTCATATGAGACTAATACAACCACCTGTCCAGTTGGCTATATACAACACATGAAACATATGTGTTGCAACTGACATAGTTACTGTATTGGGAAAGTTCCAGTACCCAGTAAAATTTAAATATCCCGGACTCAGTGCTAATCAGCAGCTTGTCTCTGAGAAGACTGTGCTGAAATTTCTAGTTAGTTCTTGCTACAAAAATCTAAAGTGGCCCTGTTCTGTGGAGTGTGAATATAATTTGGTTAACATTTCTGTTTTCTATGATTTTATGAATTTTATTTCAGAATAAATAATAATTATTCAGGAAGGTAGTTGTTCTCCTTTATCTGTGTGCTTCTGAACAACTTGAAATGTATCCTCAAATTACCAACCCATGGAGATGTAGAAGACAAAAGCTAAACCATGACTCTGTCATAGTATGACTCTTTGGATTTTGTTGGACCATTCTGCTTGTTTTATAAACTTTTTTTTCTTCAATGCCATGCTTTTTAATCTCCATAAATAATTATTCTGTGTCAATAGCTGAGATAATTTTCCTGAAGCCCAGTCAGTTGCCCATATTCATGACAACCTTACTGCTGTTAGGAGGAAAAGCCTGGCATCATATTGAGCCACTAAGTACATCATTTCTAGTTCCACATTACATTCCACAGCACTGTCAGTGCTCTACTTAGTGCGTATTTTTGCATATATGTCTTTCTAAATCTGGCACTACAAGTTTCAGAGGCAATTGTTACTGTACTTTCAAAAATCTACTCTAAATGTCAGAAGTTCCTCAATATAGGATAAAATATTCTCAAGTCAATGATAATTACACATCACTTTGACAGTTCTCACAGTTTAATGTATCTCTTAAGGAGCTAATGACTACATCATAATCTCATCTTTCACTAAAAAAATACATACATAAATAAATACCACTCTGCAAACTGGTCTATTGAACAAAACATGAAAGAGGAACACTGCAAATACAAACACCCTCAGGTAAATAAACAGAACTCAGCATGCATTTTTATTTAAACCTCATTGTTTTTACCAACACCTTCAGCTTTTTGTGATCAGGTATTTTTTCCCTTTTTTTCCTTGTTCTTCTTTTTTGATCATTCGAAGTTGGCAACAGAATCACAGAACCACAGAATCATTTAGGTTGTAAATGACCTCTGAGATGATCAAGTCTTACCTTTAAAGATACCACCCTCTTAACTAGACCATAGCACCAACTGCCAGGTCAAGTCGGTTCTTTCTTGATCACCTGTGGGGATGGTGACTCCACCCTTTGGATGGCAGTCTATTCCAATGCTTAAAAACTCTTTCGATGAAGAAATTTGTACTGATGTCCAGCCTGAACCTCCCCTGGTGCAGCTTGAGGTGATTTCCTCTTGTCCTGTCACTGGTTGCCTGAGAGAAGAGACCGGCCCCCCCAGCTACAGTTTCAATTCAGGCAGTTGTAGAGAACAATAAGGTCAGTCCTGAGCGTCCTTTTCTCCAGGCTCCCTCAGCCCTTTCTCATAAGATTTGTACTCCAGACCCTTTAACATCTTCACCACCTCAATGTCCTTGCAGTGAGGGCCCAGAGCTGGACACAGTACTCAAGGTATGGCCTCACCAGTGCAAACACATGATGCTGTTCCATGGGAAGAAACTCTACAGCCATTCCAGCTCTCTAGTTTTAGGAGTCAAAAAATCATCATCAATCATCCAGTAGTAAGATTTAAATGCCAGCATCACTTGCACATAATCATATTTCTGGAACTGTTTTTGTTTTTCTGCCTAAGGTTAATTATTGTTTTATGTTTGATGGAGAGACAGAAGGTGATAAGTGCAGATGGATTTTGGCAAATAAATATATAGGGATACATACCATTTTTGCAACAGAAGATACAATACATACTTAAAGTAAGAGCAGTTTTCAGTTCAAAGACAAATGCAAAAGTTTCAATACACAAATTTCATTTTCTGTTTACAAAATACATTTATGTTTGCCGTATTCTTATACACCTAATCTCAGGTACGACCATTTTCCTTGGAATACGGTTTTTCATTTAGAGTAAGATTATTTTACTGTGGGCAATTCAGAAAGCTAGACAAATACTACAGTCATTCTCCTTTGGCAAAGTGACCTCTCAGTGTTGTGGTTTTGAAAATACAATTGCAGAGGTTGTGTTCCTTGGTGAGGAAGAAGTAATACACCCAAATTTTCTCTGCATTACAGTTAAGAGTTTTCCAAAACTTACACCCATGCCAATTCTATGAAGATCTTAGCAAGTCTCATGTCAATCATCAGAAAGAACAGGATAAGGATGAAAGATGAATGGTAAGGGCAAACCTAAGTTTTGTGAATTTACTGTAAGATTTTCACATTTAGGGAGTTAAACTTTAAGGGGTCCTTCTGAAATTCCTTTAATTCATTGTTAGTTTAAATTGGATATTTTTCAGAATGTCCTTCATACTTTTGGTGCTGACTCAGATGTAAAAAGATCCAAAGGAATGATATGCAGCTAGTAATACAAATTATGCGAACTACAATAGACTTTTTACTGGCACAACTGTTCAGGATTTTCTGTGTGTGGAAGAGCCACAGAGCACTTTTCAGAACACAGTAAATCAGTCCAAGCTAAAATTTCTTAGCACCTCATGCCATCAGAAATGCTGCGATGAAACTACTCCACATTTTTAGGAGAAGAAAAAAAATTTTGTACTTGGATTATGAAGAATTTGACCCTGTAGTGACTCATAACAAAAAGATCCATTGAAAACTACTTGTGAGGAAAAAAGCTTAGTATGAAGTTGATTAAAGAGGAGCTATAGGCTTGCAATGTGATACAGTCAGAAATAAAGGCAAACACAGTACTAATGGGTATTAGGAGAAGCACTTCCATCAGAAATGGAATACTGTTACAGTCGGACCCCTCTACTTGTCACTTGTGGGACCCCACCTGGAGTACTGCATCCATGTCTGGGGCCCTGTGGGATGATGGCCAAAGATCCAGCAAGGGCCAGGGCTTCCTACCTATGACCTACACTGTGTACCTGCTACCTTATTTTTGCAGATGGAGACCTGCATGGTGCACATCAAGAAAGGATGACTGGCTGAAGCAGAAGGTCCTGTGGAGACAGGATGGGCAATAGCTCTGATGAACATTGCAAAATGCAACAAAGTAATTTGACTGGAACTCTGAAGGGCACCCTAGCTGAAAATGTAACTTTTAGAATCATAGAGTCATAGAACAACTAAGGCTGGAAAAGACCTCCAAGGTCATCCAGACCCATCTTTGACTGATCATCACCATGCCAACTAAACCATAGCACTAAGTGCAATGTCTAGCTGTTTCTTGAGTAATTCCAGGGATGGTGACTCCAGAACTTCCATGGACCATTTGTTCAACTGCTTGACAAGCCATTCAGTGAAGAAATTCTTCCTGACGTCCAGCCTGAACTTTCCATGGTGCAGCTTGAGACCATTTTCTCTTGTTCTGATTAAGGGTCATTTACATATTAAAACACACATCCTGCATATACTAAAAAGTATAATGAAGTACACGCTACCATGTACTGACAATATAAGTCAAACTGTCTGCTTGGATCATGCTATATGTAACAGAGTAAGAGAGGAGTAAGATTGGGTTGGATATAAGGAAGGTAGGAATTTCACCTAAGTTAGGAGAAAGACCCAAAATCACCTTGCAGACAGCTGAAAGCTGACAGCTACCTTCCTCTCCCTCCTCCCAAGGAGAAGCTTCTTGGTAACCTTCTGAGTAGGATGGTTGTTACTATCACCCAGGTTAGCACGGTACTATTAGACCTCTATTGCAGCTAGTGTATTCAGCAATGACAGTGTTGAATCTGTTGCAGAAATGTCTGTTGCTTTAATAAAGCACACTATTTGTGAACCTGTGATAGCAAAGTTCTTACTGATTGCGTCTGTACTCGAAGTGTCGGACTGGTTAATCGTACCATTTGTGAATCTATGATACCACAAGTTCTTCTTGAACACGACGAGACTTATAGTGCCAAATGGGTTATAATCAAAGACTAAGCCTAGTCACACCCAGCCTCTCTGACCTCTGCGGACCAACTGGAATGCAAGGGGGTTTATTTCCTGGCCAAATTGCCTAATCTTAATCCAACAGGCTGTCAACATACAAAGGAAATGGACTTGCTGAAGTACGACTAGAGGAGGGCATGAAGACAATCAGAAGGATGGAGACCTCTCCTATGAAGACTGAGAGATTTGGGTTTACACAGACTGGAAGAGAGAAGACCTTTCAGCAGCCTTTGTAAAGGAGGTCTACGAGAAAGCTGAAGAGGGACTTTTTAAAAGGGAGTGTAGTGAGAGGATAAGGGTTAATGGCTTTAAACTGAAAGAGAGCAGGTATAGATTGGGTATTAGGAAGAAATTCTTCATTGTGAGGGTGGCTGTGGAGGCCAGTGGGCCCACTGCACCAGGGACAAGGAGGGTCCATTGGTGAGACTATCCCTAAGGACAGAAATCCTCCCCA
>VZRQ01007892.1:149503-165387 GCA_013397975.1 Machaerirhynchus nigripectus | reverse complement strand
TTTGGGGGGGGGGGGGGGTTTAGTTTGTTTTCTTTTCACTAGAGACATGAAGCTTGGAGAAATGGGACCAAAAAATGCAATGGCAAAATAATTTCTGTATGAATGCAGTAGGACTGGATTTTTGCCATCATTGCACTGAATACCAGAACCTCCACCTGAACTTCTTTTTCCTTTCACCCTTAATATCACAGCAGGCTTTGCCATCTTCTGGGCTCCCACAAAGTCAGTAATGCTCAAAGCATTGACAACACTTTTTCATGAAAAGGTGACCTTGGAAATTGTCCAGACTCTTCTTAACTCTCACAAATGGTCATGATTTCTCACCTTCACAAAGTGATTTGCCTCTCACAGATGCTGGTATAGATAGGAAGCATTTCCTCCTTCACTGTTCATGAACTCCCCAAGCTGGCCTGGAAAAGCAAAAGGGCTTTACATAGACCTACAGTGTGCCATTATCATTGTGCAAGGATTTGTTCTTATTTTCAGAGGAGCATTCATACCTCCTGCTAACACCTTGGAGGAAAAAAAAAGAATTTTACGTAACAAAGATGTTAGTATGTATCTTGTCTCAGATACCTAATTGTGATTGTTGTTTCAACCAATTTTATTGTGTTAATCCCAACAAATTTTATTTGCAAATTCTTCCATTCTCCCTTTATGGTACAAGGATCTGGATCCAGGGTTTGAAATAGTAAAATAGAAGATTCTGGCATCCTTTTTTAGCCACCAGGACCTTCAGGTTTGCATTCCTATAGATTCAAAGCCTTATGTTCCTCTTCTACCCTTGTATCAGCATGATTCTTGCACAATTTCATGACCACAAGTTGAATTAATGTACATTTTCAATGTGAAAGAAAATTCCTGAAGCATGTTAAGCACAAACAGACCAAGAGAGTGTTTGGAAGAATGCCATTAATCTATCTGAAAATGACCTAGGAGTTTGCTGCTCACAGAAAAACTGCAACTGGTGTTTTTGCCAAAGAAATGGTCCTAGCTAGGATTTTGTATCTAGATCTGGGGAATTAATTGATTTACAGGGCTCACTGGCAGATCTACAAGAATTCATTTTGCATCAACCTGGAATGAAGTGTACAGCCAAATGAAAAGTAGGAAAAATAATCATTTTTGATTGACAACAAGTTTTAGGTTTTGGGAGGTATTACTTGTTTCCTTGTTCATTCTTTCATAAAACTGAAGTTGATTTCCAAATGCTGTGAACTAAAAATAAAATCTCAAAACTAAAATTTTGGCCAAAAAAGTTTTATTCAACTCTGCATCCAATATCTTCCCGTAGTGCTTCTCCACTTTTTTAATACACAGTGGGAACATCCTGAAATGCAAAACTTAGTGCAAATTCAGTAAAACTATGCAAAAGGACAAGTCAGCACAGAAGACAAAAGGAATTATGATGTTTAGTTTTTAGTTAAAGCTATTAAACTAGATTATAGCTGTGTCCACATCAACCTTGTTAAACCATGCAGAACTACTTTTTTTTTCCTTTTCTTTTAGTAAACCTTGGGACACTTCTAATACATCTGCTTCTTCTTATGTTCAAAAGTTAATTGTGATCTTGGAGTGGGAAAAAGTAAATGTTGTTAGAACAGGAAATCACACACGATACAAAATAAATGCATTGTCATCTTTCTATTTCCTTGATACTCACACATTTGTTATTTTTTATTTTCTTGATATTCACAGGTCATAATTTACATTAGCGATTAATTAAAAAAGTAAAATATGATCTTATTCCCTGAGTAAGTTAGATGGCATTATTCCATCAATGATCATGACCTACTTATTAAACCAAAGGAGCCTGAGATTTTAATGGCAACTGTCACACAGATATGCAAACTGCAAATATCTGTAGGCTAACAGAACAAGTACAAAACCAAAGAAGAATGTTGAAGAAAGAATGAATTTGGGGAAGTTTTAGCTTGCAAACATAGTGTGTGAGGTGCTGCAGTGTGATGGTCATTTTTATGACAGCCCATGCATAGTCAATATGAGTACAGAGACAGGCTGTTATGACAAGTGGTTCCTTAATTTGTATGAATGCTAACATCAGTGACAAGTTTTCCATTACCTTCACTGGTGCTCAGACTAGGCCTTAAAGTAG
Source organism: Machaerirhynchus nigripectus (assembly GCA_013397975.1). Taxonomy (NCBI): domain Eukaryota; kingdom Metazoa; phylum Chordata; class Aves; order Passeriformes; family Dicruridae; genus Machaerirhynchus; species Machaerirhynchus nigripectus. The sequence continues at coordinate 163,271 of VZRQ01007892.1, read as the reverse complement.
CAGCAGAAGCAGCTGGCAAATTTAACTTTTACTGTCAACCCTACTTTGAAATAGAGGTTCATATCTAGCACTGCTATGCCATGGCTTGTTACAGTGACAATCAGAGCGCTTTTCTGTATGCTGCTCTTTTGCTTTCTGCAGTCTTCAGTGAAGATCAGAGCATCCCAAATGGCAGTGTAAGACAGACTCTGCAAATCTGATGCTGAGAGTAGCCTTCAATAATTGCAGTAGCAAGAGCTTGCTGGAAACCAGCAGCACAGTGTGCTAATGAGCACAGAAGTGATACTTGAACAGTAGGATAAATAGTGTGGACTGGAGTGGCTTTTGCAGCTGGGAGAGACCACTGGTGAATTTGAGAAGAAAAGGCCGATGCATCAGTACTTGGTTTGTTTAATGACTTGGAAAAAATTCATAGGCCTGAAGAGTGGACGGAGTTTATTGTGACTTCTGTTAAGTTTGGGTTTCCAAGGTACTGTCGATCACTTATTGGGGCAAAGCATTTCTTTTGAATGAAATGTAAATTCCCATTCAGAGATATGAGTGAAATTAGGTGGTATTTTCTGCTTTTGTGTTTGAATTGTAAAAGTAAAAGGTACATAATCTTGGCAAAGACTAAGATGCACTGGGCTCATTCCTCTGGCAATTCCCATGAGATCTAAAGCTGACTTTTGGTTCTCCAGACATTCTAGAGTATGTCAATCCAGGAAAAACATATTTGAAATGGATCCTACATTCCTTTTCCAGATCTGAACTTGGTTTTCCGCCAAAGTGGTTTGAAGTAGACTCTTAGCCAGTACGTATCTCAGACCTTCACTTCTGAGCACAAAACACATAATCAGAAACCTCTGAACTGACCTAGAGATAACATTCCACCCTGGGACACTGACAGATAAAAATGGGTGAGTTTGGATTTTCCTGCTTCCATACAAACAGCAAAAAAGCTGAAGCTTAGAATTTTTGAGCTAAGGTTGAAGTATGTGGATTAAAGAGCAGGACTGGTACCAAGAAATAGCCTATTGTTTTAATGATAGCTTAAAAAATACCCCAAGCAGTCTGGAGGTCTGTGCCTTCCCTGCAGTTATGGAGTGATCCCAGGAACATCCAAAACAACAGCGTGATCTCCATATTCATGTGTGTCCTGTGTCCAAACCATTTTGTTTTCTTGCAGGCAAGAGGAATTTTGTGCAAGCACCTAAACCAGTAATTGCAATGTACTAAGTCACTAGATGAGCTTAGGTACTACTTTGAGAGCAGTCTTTGCCCATACTTCAGGCTGTGATTCTGATCGAATGTCTGGAGAGGGTATATGGGATGCATGATGTCCCTGAAATGCCCTTCACACTGTAGTATGGCCGTATCTTTTGATCTTACATTTTTGTACAACTACTTTGTATTTTCTAACTTCAGGCAAGATTTTGGTCTTAAAAATGCACATAGTCATTTTCTCTGCTGTCAGAACGAGTTCAGACACATATGTTACAAGTGATTTTAAAACAATGCATTCATTTCATAAAGCACTTGAATGACTACCTGGCATATATTGGAACTCTGTCTGATAACTTTAGCATTTATTTTGATAGTTTCCTGCTTCAAAATCTGGCACTGTGATGACATCCTGACCACTTCATAAAAAGCAAATGACGGCATTAATTGCTGGCATTGCCAGCAGGAGGGTGTAAGCCACAACTATTTGGAAAAAAATGACATGGCTCTTTTTAGCTGAGCCTCTCCCTGGGGGTTGATTGCTATGGAAAAGAGAGGTAAGAATTAGCTGCTTTTACAAATGTCAATGTTCTTAGAAGGTTCAAGTAACAAGAGGTGCTGAAAAGTATGGCAGCCAAATCCTCATCTTCTGACACTAATCTTGTCACTTCTGTGACATTCTTGGCCTCTTCTAACCCAGCGTCTGGGAATTTGAGACTTAATCTTTGGTCTACCACATGCTGGTGCAGAATATAGCTGCTGCAAAATGAGATCAACCTACAAATGGAGAAAAGATATATTTAAAAACGAAAAATCCCAGCCCCCTCATTCTTCCTTAGCATAGGCATTTTTAGAACCAAATTTCAGTCTCATACTGACCACTTAATACTGTAAGCTGTGTTGCTCACTCCAGACAGGCAGGAATGTTTTGCTGTTTGTCTTCAAAGCCATCATGCCAACATGCATGCCTCTGCTGGGAGCATCTACTCATTCAACACCACTGTGCAGTTCACATTCTCATTCTTCATTTCAGGAAAACTCTGCCTGGGTTTGTTTAAACAGTAGATTGTAAGGGGAGTGAAATAGTAAGATAGTAATTTTCCATCAGAGAGAAGTAAGACTAAAATTTGCTTAGTTTTGTAAGAACACAGTTCATGGCCTGAGTAGGTGGTGACCTGGTAGCCCTTGTCAATGGTATCATCTTCCCATTTGGTCTGCACTGCTGAGAGTTTAGATGGGGTAGAGATTCCAAATACCCACAGAATCACAGAATCATAGAACATGCTGAGTTAGAAGGGACCCACAAGGATTATAAAGTCCAAGTCCCAGCCCTTCACAGGACCATCCCCAAGAATCACACCATGTGCCTGGGAGAACTGTCCAAGTGCTCCTTGAGCTCTGTCAGGCTGGTGCTGTGACCACTTCCCTGGGGAGCCTCTTCCAGTGCCCAACCACTCTCTGGGTGAAGAATATTTTCCTGATATCCAACCTAAACCTCCCCGACACAAATTCAGGCCATTCCCTCAGTCCTGTCACAGCTCAACAGAGATAAGAGATCAGTGTTTGCCCCTCCTCTTCCCCTCATGAGGTGGTTGGTTGGTGATTGCCCAGCCCTCTAATTTGTCAAGGTCTCTCTGCAGGGCCTCCCAGCCTGGAGGGAGTCAACAGCTCCTCCCAGTTTTGTATCATCTGCAGACTTGCTTCGTATCCCTCCCAGTCAGGCACCCAAGTCATTTACGAAGATGTTGAAGAGCATGGGGCCAAGGATGGAGCCCTGTGGAACCCCCCAGTGACAGGTCTCCAGTCTGATGTCACCCCATTCACTGTAACCCTTTGTGCCTGACCCGTGAGCCAGTTGCTCACCCATCACATGATGTGTTTATCCAGCTGTGGGCTGGCATTTTGTCCAGCAGCACACTGTGAGAGACAATATTGAAAGCTTTATTGAAATCCAAAAAGATGATGTCAACTGGCTTCCCTTGATCAGCTGGGTGAATACCTTGTCATAAAAGGAATTCAGGTTTGATTAGCAGGAATTTCCTCTCATGAAGCTGTGCTGGCCATGACCAAAGACTGTGTTGTCTTTTGGGTGTTTTTCAATACTTCTCAGAATAATCTTCTGCGTTACTTCACCAGACACTGAAGTGAGACCGACAGGCCTGTAGTTCCCAGGGTCATCCTTCTTGCATGCCCTTCATTCATAGGTGTGCAGTTTGTGGTGGGGCTGTGCTCAGAGCAGTAGAGTTACTGCCAGTCCCTTAGGTCCCTCAGCTCATGGGGGCCTGTAGTGCTCCAAGGAACTACCTGCTTCTTCTCAGTTACTGCTCCTGTAAGGTATGAGGAGATGGCTGTACCAACGTAACAGCAGCTTTACGTGCCATAATGCCTGACACATTTGCAGTGTTGCTGGGTAACGGTTTGAGACTTCATATCTTTTTTATTATTAATGACATATATCATACACTCAGCACAAGATATCTTCCTCAAGCTTTTAGTGTGACTCCTGGAGGTAAAGTCCAGTAAAATGCCTTTTGCAGCTCGCTCAGAAATAAAGCTAATAGCCTTTAATATCAAAACTTGGGCTGCTGGGAGGCTGAAATACTAGCATAGAAATATTATGAAGTAACAAGGTTCGCCTCAGCTCTGCTCTTCAACCCCTGCTTTCTCTTGATGGCTCTGCTCTAAGATGGCTCTGTTTACATCCTTTTCTAGAAGAGCTGACCCTTTGACTCCCTTGCACCCACCCCACTGAGGTTAGGAGACAGGATGCAATAATGAATCTGTCCAGGGGCAGATCCCTTTAGCTTCATTCTTGCTTTTCTCCCAGTCTTGAAGACTTACAACTTCCCCATGCAGTGAACAGATATTTCTTCTCCACAAATTGCCCCTCTTCCTTGCTTGTAAGTAGCAGCCCCTACCTAGATGCTAGAGATCTAAACAATTACAGATACGGGTCAAGAATTGGCAGCTTGGTGTACAAGGTGCTCATGTTTTAATCTCAGGTTCAGAGCCAGCTTGTCTCTCCAAAATAATTCTTGTAAGTGAAAGTGAGGGACAAGGGCTTGCTGCATCTCATCTGGCAGAGTGCTTTTGGAGCATCTGGGCCTGCTGTCCATCAGAATGACCTAATTCTACATACATCCATATTGATCTGATCTGCGTCATCATCGGTTCAGCGTTCATTAATGCAATTGGGTGCAGAAAGCTTTCAGGGGAAATAGATGAAGAGAGAGCATAATATATGCTGTACTCTTAGAGTGGGAGTGAAATTAGATTATTTTTGTGCTATTCAGTTGAAACCTACTCAATGACATTTTGGAAAGGTTGTGTTCAAAGGCCCTCCATCTCTCCCTCTCCGCTTCCTTCTCCCCTTCTTCTCTTTCTCTTTCTCCTGCTCCTTGTTGCTGTCGTTGTCTTCCTCCTCCTCCTCCTTCTCTGCACAAGGCAGTGGAGGTGATGGTGTGCAGTACCTCCCCATGCAGCCTCTGCCTCTGGCAGACAGCAAAACCGCTGCTGCCACCAGGCACATTGGCATTCTGTCTGGCGTGACACTACAGGCAAGCAGGTTCTCCCACTGAGGGCACAGGTCAATGTGCAAGTGAAAGATAGCTCAAGCGCTGAATTAATTTCACAGATTCCACACTGTGTTGGGCATAAAGTGGTCCACAGAGGAGGGGCAACCTTCCTGTACATCCCCACAGGCTCTTGAGAGGATGTATTTGCTCACCTCCAGCTTTAGGAGGAAAAAAGCTTGTCTCTTCCTGTTATATTTCTCATTAGAATCAGAACTGCTGGAATTGTTCATGTTAGAGAAGATGTGCAGATGAAGAGCAGTTGTTGATGAGATGAAAAGTTAATGAGATTGCTTTGAGGCAGAGGCACCAACAATCATATAATGCCAACTGGTACGGACACCACACACTTCTCAGTTGAAGACTGAGCACATAAGAAATGCATGACATGAAAGCTCTATGGGTGCTAGCTGCGAACATACATTTTATGTACCAAATAACACTATCATGTATTTTTTAAACTGTTAGGAGAAAGCACAAAGAATTGTGCTCTGCGATTTGGTGCAGAATGTCACTGTATACTTGTTTCATTTGATTTTATTCAAACTCCTTTTTCATTCTCCACAAAGGCAAGGTCTCTGACCATTGCTGCTTCCATTGTATGACCACTGAACTACAGCTGAACACAGCAGTAGGATATGTAACGGATAGAAAATACACTGAAATTAGAGAGATGCAAACTATTTACAAATTTGGTTTTACCACAAAATTATTTTGTTGTGTGATATTAATATAATTATGGAGATAGACTTAGTTACTTCACATTGCTTCTAACTGCAAGAGGAAGATATAGCAAAGATGATGCAAGAGCAAAGTTAACATAAAGGAGACTTTTGTAAAAGAGACCTGGAGAAAAACCTGAGGGAAACTGTTGTTCTCTTCCAAGATGCAGTCTGTGCAATTCACGGCCATACTGAAAGAAAGCAAAAATGAAACAGAGAACAAAGATTTTTGAGTGCCCTGTCATAGCTGCCATTTGGTGTATATGTCAAAAAAGTAAGCACTCTGATGCGTATTCCTCTCCCTCTCTCAGGAATTTGCTTTGCATGGCTAGCGATTCCAGTCCGCTGTTGCCATGAGGGATTCCTGACCCTTCAGTCAAATTGATTCCCTCCCCATTAGGGCATACAATTATTAACAGGAAAAAGAACTTTTCCAGGACAGAGGAAAAAAAGAAAGGAAAGTTTTATCACAACAGCTTTTAGGAAATGGAAGGTAAGAAATGTGTAGCACAGTCCTAATGTGTTTCTGTGTTAATACACTCCAATAGTCTTGAATACTTCCATGACATCTAGAAACGTACCAAGATAAATTCTTTTGCCTAAGCTGCTGTGTTTGACACTGTGGCTTTTCAGTTAACTAAACAACAGCAGAAATGCCTGTTGTGGGGGAGAGAGGAAAGTACTTTGTAGGTGCTGTGATCAATTCACCAGTGCAGCTGACATGAATGTGCCCTAAGTCCTACTTGATCTTCTTAATACAATGTAATCCTTAATTATCTATTTTGACATCTAATGAGCTCACAACACGTGTGTGAACTCCCAAGGCATGTATCTGTTTTGCCTTGCTAATCCCGTTATCCTGGCTGTTCCTCTGCTAACTCTACTGCTGTGAGTGACTCACAGATATAGTGTCTCTCCTTGCTGCTGTATCTCTGACATGTAATCATAATAATTACTCTCCATCATGAGGGAGGTCTGGAAACAATAAAATCTTTCACCTGTTGACATATGTTGAAGTCTGTGCATGTTTTTAATCCAGGGTATAGTTTGTCAGTCTGGTGTTGAGCTTAAAAGGCCATTGCAGACCTTTTAATGATATTGATGTTCTCGCTGTGAAGAGGCAACTGAGCAGTGCTCTATTTGACACAGCACAAAGCTATTGCATTAGAGGGGGGAAAGGACAGATGGTACTTACTCATGAGCAATCAGGCACGGATTTTTCCTTGAAGAGAGAGAGAAACAATCCTTTCCTTAACACCTGATGTTGCCAGGCTCTTCTACCTGAAGAGCAGCGGGGCTGTAGTCCTGCTAATTGTTTCTCACTAACAGATTGATGGAGTGGCCCTACACTTCCTGAAGCACAGAAGGAGATTCAGAGACTTATCTTTCCTAGATGACTTATTCTTTGAGGGCTGAGCCTTAGTAAAAATTAAGTCTGTAAGAACCAGGGAATTAAGCATGTTGTGGAAGTAAAGATGCAGTGATTCCAACTGAAATACCTGCATTATTAATGTCTACTTTGCTGACAACATCACCATGTCACTTGCTGCATTCCCACTAGACTGAATACTAGGATGAATTTAATGACACTGACATCAGCGGGGTGCAGAGTAGCCTTCAGGATCCGGCTGGGATAATTCAGAGGGGCATCTAACCTCTTTGCAAGACAGTATAGCTCTTAAATATCAGTGTGATCAACCCTTTTTCTGGTTCCATCAGATAAGCAAACTTTGGTAAGAGCAGCAGGTAAGCAAATCTTAGTAAGAGCAGTAGACACCCTGCTTTTGATTCCATCACAGCCCTCCATTTCAGCAATGGCAGGTGGAAATTTAGAACTCGTAAATTTGGGTTGGTTCAGCACAAATCTAAGTCTGAATTTATTGGCGTGAATAGAATCTATGTCACCCAGCAGAACAGCAATGAGCCAAAGTGTGGTATCACCAGGGGAGTATCATGGGGGACAGGCTTGTGACAGTGGTGACTGCCACAGCACATCTACCATCTCATGGAATTTGGTGTCGTTGGTGATGATGTGCCTGTTATGGGAGCACACTCTTGAAAGGAGGGGGCACATCAATCTTCACTAAAATGTCCACACTCAGCAGCAGTTCATGACTACAAGAGATGCTTCTAGCCTACCCAGTGCAATGGACAGTTTGCAAGCTGAGAAAAAAATACCAGTGCAGTTATCAAAAGCAATTCTGGACACAAGGTATTTTCTGCACTTGACCGAAGGTGCTGAAGTGACCACAGGTCTCTCTTTGCAGTTATTATGCCTGAAGCCGTTTTGAAAATCTCTCCACTGTGTTCCACTGTGTGGTGTAGATACGCACCTAGATACTAGTGTCTCCCTTGTCTGAAATATGGGTGAGAATGATGGTCCTTCCACAGCACTGCTATGTTTTCATGCAACTTAGTGTTGAGGTGCTATTAATTTTGAACACTGAAATGTTCCTAGTCGGGTACTGGGAAGCTACCTTGAACCCTGTGGAAGTCTTAGCTTACTGTTTGATGAATGCAGACTTTAGTCTTATGGTAAAGTCATATCTTGCAGAGATTTTATAAGGTTATAAAAAGCTCAGTGTGAATTTGTGACAATACTCCCTACCAAGTTTATTCAGCTTCTTAAGCACAGCTTACAGCCAACCTAGATTTCTAACTCCTCAGCCATGCATGTCTTTGACACTCATTTGACACTCAGCCTTTCCAATTCCTGAGACCTTCTTGAAGCCAAGGGCTAGGAGAGAGACCACTCTGCTGGGCAGCTCTGAGTTCCTGGGTGCTGTCTAGACGACAGATGGGGTCTATGCAAATCACAGGGAGATGCAAGCTAAGATGAGTCATCTAACAGCTAAAAGGCAGAGAGCAGAAGGGGAGAGACTGTCTTCATACATTGCCTAGTCTCAACAGCTGATTTTGTGGGTGAGCTTAGTCCATTTGGGGGCAAGGCAGTCAGGTTAATTAACACTCCCTCCCTGTTGTGGGTAACTAATCTCTTTGACTACAGATTGAAAGGGGAAAGAAATGTTCGAAATGTGCTCCCAGTTTCAGCTGAGTGGTGGTAATCAGCACCTTAGGGTTCAAGCAACAGCCCACATCCAGCCAGTTCTGGTAAAGCTGCAAGGGCTGTGCCTGTCCCAGAGCAAAAGTAACTAGTGCAGTGCAAATCTCGGCAATTACAGCTTCACGGGAATGGCTGAATGTACTCTGGAGTTTATACAGTTCCTGTAAGAATTATTTAGAATAATTTTTTAGAGACCAGAAGGAATGGTGTGAATATAGTAGTAAAATGCAGGGTTAAATTACAGCCAAATACTGGCAGCTAGGTTTACCGCATGACAGATAGGTTCCCTAAACCTTTGTTCTTGTGACCTTTATTGCTGGCTATTTTTAGGATTCACAAGTTGTTCTGAAATGGACAAGACAACAGTAGGTGTGAAAGAGACATGTTTTCAGAATGGTGGGCTATATGACCTCTAGTTCATAATAATCATGGAGACTTTAAGAAGTCTCTCAAGAGGTAAAAAATACATTATGTATATCCTTTAAATCTGCGTGCTCCTAATGGTCATTGAAAAGAATAAAAATATAGTTGTGTGGTGCAGAATAGAAAAGAAAAAAAAAAGAAAAGAAAAAACAGGGAAGGAAAAAAAAAAAGAAAAGGAAAAACAGGGAAGGAAAAAAAAAGAAAAAGTTATCCCTTGAGAAATAAGAATTTTGCATCTATGGTAAAACCGTGGCAATTCTACCTTTGTGTTAGGATGAGACACACTTTAAGATACAGTAGATACATTTAATGTAGAACTAAGTAAACAGGACTCAGATTCATGTGGATATAAAGTGGCTGCACAGAAAGAAAACAGGTCTGGGAAAGGAGCTTTCATTAGGAAAGGTTAAGGCATGGCATTGCATGCCAAATGAGAAGGGGCACACCAAGCACAAGGCTCAGAAAATACTCCATTCCTGGACTCCATCAGACTGTTAGAGGTAGAGCATTGGACATCTCAGCTGTGGAGACCCTTTCATTCAAATGTATAATCCTTTTCTGCTGCCTACAAAGCTGGCCTCACAAGGAATCTCATGGCAAAGATTTCTTCCCACTATCTACACCCTGTGAGATGAGTTGTTGAGCTGGGATGATTTCCAATAGCATTAAAATAGGAACTAGAGCATGCCATTTTTGCATAGCAAAATGTGTACTATTTTTGTATAGCATGTTTTCTTTTGAGAGTTTTTTGGATACATTTCAAAGCTAATGTAAATCACAAGAATAGTTTTATTGGTATGAGCCATGTGCTGCTTAGTTTGGGGTCCTGTTGGTCATATTTTGAGGTGTTAGTGGCACTATTCGCTGAAGTCTTTTATCCTGCACAAGTGTGTTGTGTTGCTGCAGTGTGAGAAGGCATTGCTGCTGTACACTGGAAGGTTGGATGCAGGAGATCTTTTGCTTGATGAAACATTAAGTGTTGAGATGGGGAGGCAGGGACAAGGGATGATTCTCTATGGTAGTGGGCTGTAAGTTATAAAACAAAAAAATGTATCTGTTTAAGGAGCTGTGGTTGGTACTGCCATATGCTGCTGCACAGCGGCTAAAATACAATTTTGCCATTGCCAAGACGAGGAGAGGAGCTTCTGAGTACAGGCAGTGGAACAGCTCCTGGTCCAGACCAGACACAGCCATCCCATCCATGCAACTGCAGCTGCAACACGGAGGTGTAGCCCCACTCTTTTGGTGGGTAACCCTCTCACTGATCCGATGTGCTCCAAGCCCAATGACTAGGACTCTGTTCAGAGAGAAAGCATTGCACTGCAGAACTATGGCCTTACTCAGATTTATGTCTAAACCACATTAGACCATTTTGGCAGTGCCAGCAGGTCAGTCAAGTGGGTATAAATGGGAGTCAGCATTTGCAGCAGCTCTAAAAGAACAAGGAAAGCTCTGGCAGCTGAGCAGTGAGTATTTAGCCTGCAGTATTTTCTTTCCTTTATTTTCATTGGCACGTTGTGTAATTTATATGGCAGCTTGAGTGTTTGTGGTGCTTTGTAACAGATAAAACATTCTACTAATCATGAAGGGAAATAGAACGTGAAGAGAGAGAGAAGAGTGCAGGTGGAGAGGATGCTTCAAACATATAGAAAAGAGAAAAAAAAAAGCCCCTGATGAAATTAAAGAAGGTATTCAGTGGCGTGGGAAATGGAATCGTGACAGCACTGGTACATGCTTAAGGAGGAAAATACAAGAGAAGAAAGACTGAAAACAAAATTGCATTATATTCAAGAGATATAGAAGCAGAGAGTAAAATTATGGGTAGCAAATAATCTGGGGAGCAACTGGCAGCAGTGGTGGCCAAGAGAAAGGAGAGGCTGTCAGTAATGGACACGTCTGTGCTGCTTAAGTCTCTTTTAAATCAATAACACAGGAAATAATGTCCTGAACTTAAACATGGTAGAGCTGGTAGAGCCTGGATATCCTTGCAGAAGCAGGTTGGTCAGGGGACCACAGGACACAGAACTCTGTCTGCTCAGCAAAGTGAACACAGGAAAGAGGAACGTCTTTCTACAGCTTGACAAAACAGGGAAAGGTTGAAGGGATGGAGAATATGTGAGGAAAACAGTCTGGAAAGAGTAGGCTCTCTTTTTTTTCCCCTAATCAATATCTAGTGTTTGCCTCTAACAAAAATTTAGATTATAGAGTGTTTGCAAAGTCCAAACTGTCTTGATGTACTAGCCCTGTGCTATACTGCTAGGAAAGATGCAGGAAGCAGCCTTTTCTGAGTAAAATGAAGGATGTTAGTGAATGTTATGTAATGTCCTCATTGCTAGAAGCCAAAGTCCTGGTGTCATCAAGTTCTGTGGGAATAGGCACCACCAAGGACTAATAGCTGAGGACTTCCTTGTCTTCAACGCATTTGTATAGCTTTGGTAGCTGGCCTCCAGCCGGTGCGATAAGAATGGGTATTCCTACAAACATTTATAACGGAAAATTGTGATGGCTACTTGTAGTAGGATGTTTACATAGCTCTCCACAGATCAGTTTTATTTGTATTAAGTCACTGCTTAATAAAACTTAGAATTCATATGGCATGAAGTGCTGCTCATTAGGAACAAAATTTGGATTTTTGAAGTATGCCTCAGAAGCCTCATCCTTTCAGAGCCATTCTGAGTGTGCTACCATTGTTCCTTGTTTAGTTTCAAGGGAAATGTCTGGCTTTGATCAGCTTTCTCCCTGTTGTTCTGGGGATTTCTGATTGACAGCTACATTCTTTTTCTTGATGAGTATGAATGAGAGATCATCTTAATGCATTAAAGTTAAATACAGATTGAGGATAACTCCACCCACATTCAAAACACAGAGATGTTCAATCAATTCTGTTTCAACAGTATTGAAAATACTCTGCTTCTATCAGGGTGACTCAGTTCACTCTTTCAAAATAGACTGAAGAGGCTCAAAGTATTTCATTTAACATCTCTTATTTTGCTGAGATTTTGCTGATCAAAATTACTTCTGGCTTTTACAATTAGGTCACATTAATAGTTTCTCTGCTTTAAATTTGCTTTGAAGAAATCACACAGAATCAATTCAAAGTAGATCAGATATGTGTGTGAGCTATTCATCTTTCAAACTGTGTTCTTTCCAAGAGATGGCCATTTGCTTATCAGGGGAAAATCAAAGCTGCTTGTCCTCTGAATGTAGCAATGAAAATACATTCAGCTTAACAAGGAACAGAAGCTGCGTATTTGTGATCTGTTTACTTCTAAAATCTGTTTGATTAAATCTTTTGTTAATTTTACGAAAGCAAATAAATGACACTGAAACTTTCCTGCTGCAAGCCATACTTTTATTTGCAGCCAGCTTTGTTTTCCTCTGGCCTGTTGACACTGGAGGCTTAGGAATTGTTCATCCATTTTGACAATGGTTACGTCTATAGTAAAGCAGTATTACACTATATGTATTTTTTTAAGTGGTAAAATATGGAATATTAATAAACTCTTTCCCTGCATTCATCATCATGTTAGCTGAATGTTTAGCAACGCAAAATTGTAACTATTGACAAATGAGCACCAGTTAACTTCACCTCACTCTGCGTCTCTTTCCTCTTCTGATGGGTGAGGTAATTAATTAACTAGTTAAGGGTGATTGACATAATATGTTTAGACTCATAGCCTGGGGCATGGAATATACAACTTGATCTCTGTTGTAAAGTACATAAGGCAAGTCACACTCATATTGTCTGAGAGATGGAAGGCTGGAGAGAACTCTCTACACTAAGAGAAAATGATGCAGGACAACTTTGACCACAGTACCTCCTTATGTCTCCAAAGGTTTTGAATCATAGCCTGTCTTGTGGGTCTTATGTGTCAGACTGTTCTGCATCAAAATTACAGTATGCTGTCACACAGCCTTTTACTTCTAAGATGGGAAAAATTTAGGAAGACGTTGAAGAGAAGCTCTCTCTCTCTCTCAGCTATAATACTAAGAAGGAACATTATCTCTTTAATGTCAAACAAGTGTTTAGGCAGGTCTATGCACAGCTGTGCAGCCTTGCGACCAAACTTATCTTCCTGTATGATTTCAAATGGTTATACCTGGGGGGTAAATCCTTTCACTTCCTCTTTGCTTTTCCACCTGTATCCCTAACTTTCTACCTGTCACCTTAATACATTTATCCCCGTTCTTTTTAGAATCATGTCTTTATTGAAGGTAAATGTTTTAATGGTCCATCCAGGTTCCATTCAAATCTCATGGCTCTCCCATTTTCCCAGGATGGCTGTGAAGATCCTCTGAATGGGTTTTGTAATGCACTGCCATCTGAGCCATTCAAAATTTCTTTGCGCATCAAGGTTTCATTTAAAATGTTATTTTGTGTCATGCATGAAAATTGAAGGTTGGCTTTTGCATAGGACTGTCAGGTGACCAGGATATAATTAAATAGTAGATATGTTAATTAAGAACCTTTTTACTCCCATGTTGTCCCAGTTTATTAAGTTCCCAGTTTTGAATAATGTTATCAATTATCAATTATTATTATTATATGATGTTCAGGCTTAAGTTAGTAGTTGTTAAATGATTATTCATTTAAATAGTTATTGTTTAATTGTTAAAAGGTTGTTAAGTGTTTTCCACAGTTAAAAGATGTTATATGTTATTTCTCTTATCATACTTATACTCATACTGTATTTAACCCATTAGTGTAATTCTAAGTTAAGTAAGTTGTGTTTTTCATTAAGAAATGAATGATTCCAATTGAGTTAGCTCCTCAGATAAAGTGC